>JAZKJV010006842.1:0-442433 GCA_037367405.1 Ottelia alismoides | reverse complement strand
TTTTTATGTTTGAAAAATATACAATGCAATGAAAATGCTATGCAAGAAAAATAAACAGAATTTATGCTCGCAATCTGTGATTTGAAACATATCTAATCCTAAATAATATGATCAATAATTTCATCAAAATTAATCACAAATCAAAATGTATTTGAGTCAATGCTTCAGGTTGATACTCAGAATAATTTGAAGCAAGATATCCAGCCTCCGAATGTCTTTGATTTAATTCCTAGAATAGTGGACAATAATCTGAGAGTAATTGATCTGAATTAATCCCCTGTGAAATCTAAATTATTAAGAATAATCAATGAAGGCTTAATCAGATAAAAATACTCATTCGGATTCCTGCAAACAATATCATCAAAATCCCAAGCATCAATATGTCAAAAATTAGCCTGCATATGTCATCAAAGGTCCACAAATGATAATAACCAGTAAACACCCTCAGATCGGATCACAAGCTATGCTAAATTGTAGAGCATGAAAATAGCTTCAAAATGATATATTATACGCTAAAATCGAAGTGCGTATGAGAAAGATATGCTAAAATGAAATTCCAGGGACTAAAATGTAAATAAAATAAAGTTTTTATTTCAAAATGGTCCCTGGAGGGGCTATTTGTAATTTCTGAAAGATGGAGGGGCGCCTCTGCAATTTGCCCCATGTGGGGGTATAAATGTAAATTCTGAAAGTACCGAGGGCCTTGATGCAATTTTTCCACTGTGAGGCTCGGGCGAGGGGGTTGCTAGCTCGGGAGGCTGACCTCAGGTTCGGGCACTGAACCAAAGGCTCGGTCGCCGAACCATGGCTCGGGCGCCAAGGCACAGGCTCGGAGCCGAACCTAGGGCTCGTATGAAGAACCTCAGGCTCGGAGCTCTCGAGCCTAGGTGGCGGTGGCTCGGGGAGAGGCTGCTGCCGTGGTGATCTAATGACCGTCAGATCAAGGGACTCGTCCCTAGATCCGACTGTGGCTGTTGAGTGCAGCATGGCTTGGCCGACACACGGCCGAGCGGTGGCGGTAGGCGACGGTGGAGGCACCGTGCGGGCGGCGAGGTGGAGATGCTGCGCTGGTTGGGGGCGATGGTGGCGGCTGAGGGACGATGCAGTCGAGCACGGGGCCCAGGTGGCGACGAGGCCTCGGCCGGTCGACACACGACCGATAGAGGCCTAGGGAAAGGGTGGCGATGCTGGAGGTCACGCGGAGCTGGCTTCACCTACACGTTAGAAAAAAAACGAAGCTACAAGGCGGAGGAGCTCCGAGGAATGATATGATGCGATCAGAGTGGGTTGGAGGGAGGTTGCGATGAGGCGTAGGTGAATTGAGGAAGCAGAGGAGGGTTTCAGCCTGTGCAAGGCCGATTCGGGTGGTGTGTGAGCTGCGGAGGAGATCCGAGGCGGAGGCGCCACTCGGCCGACGACGTGAAGGTGCGACGCGGGCGGCGAGATAGAGGCGCAGGCTGAGCAGAAGGATGGCTGCTGCAGTGGTTTGGAGGTGGCGATGTACCTGAGGGCGGGAGGAGAAGGGACCTCTTCCCTGTGTGGTGCGAGAGATGACCGGAGCACAGGAGGGGATCCCCTGTGGATCACGCCAGAGGAAGCTCTTGCTTGAGGATTGGTTCCTGTCACAAACCCCACTCCTTGGCTATCTCAAAGATGATGGCAGATGTTCGTGGGTGGGGGGGGGGGGGGGTTAGCGAGGCTTTATAGAGGGCTGACGGCGTAACGGCCGAAGGCCGTAATGGCCGGGGCGAGCGGAACGGAGGGGCATTGAAGAGGGGAAGAGGAACGGCTGGAGAAGGAGAATGGAGAGGGGAGGAAACACGGCTTGAACGACTGGAGGAAGAAGAGGGTCACGTACGCAACACATAACCTGGGGTAGGGGCGCAGAGAGAGACAAAGTGGGGGTGCCACGTGGCACGCCCAGGGGCTGCCACGTGGCGCCCCCAATAACATTTCAAAATTTAAAAGTAAAGAAAAATAGGTAAGAAATAGAAGAACACCTCCGATCGAAAAAATTTCCTTCACAAAAGTTGTTTGTCTTTTCGAGATCTACAACTTTCATGAAGGACCCAGGAGCAAAAGAGGTCATCTGTGAGAAATGGTATTTTTGGTGGTTCTCCATGTGTATAGAAAACATGATTTTTGGGGTTTTGTATTTTTTGGTGGTTTTAGAGAGGATAAAAATTATAGAAAAAATACTATAAAATACAAGAAAATTAATTACACACTAATCTATTTTTTTGGATTTTTAATAATTAAGAAAATAGGAAAATAAAATAGAAGTCAGAAATACTCAACTTTTGTGAAGACCGACAACAGACACTTGGACTCAGTCAGTTTCTTTGATTTCAGTTTTGATCTGGATTTGAATTTTTGTGTTTCTTATTAAAACTTTCATCAAAGGACACAAATAAAAAATAAATAAAATTAAAAGAGTTAATTATGAACATAAAAACTCAAGTCAAAAATAGCAAAAAGTCAAAATGCGCAAAAGAGGCCCAAACCCAATTTTCACAAATGAGCTCCGAATTTTCCGAAATTGATCTTATTTTGAAGGTATTTGAAAATGGAGTACTTTAAAAGTGAGTAGACCAAAATCGGACACTATATGTGGGAGATATGCTCGTTTTAGTCTGTCAGATGTGAAATTGGACTTTGGGATTATTTGACACTTATTGGAGTTAGTAATTTTTTGTATTTTTTTATTTAATAAGGTTAGTAATATCTACACAATGGAGGTGGTTTTGGGTAAATAGGAGTTAGGATGAATTATTTATAAATGTGAGAATTAGTGGCTTTTTGGGCTAATTTACCCTTGGGATTTTTAATGCAATTATGCATGATGAATTGTAGATATTATTTACACATGTATGAATGCTAATAATGCTCTATTAATGATTAATTACAAGTGAATGATGGGGAACATAGCCTAAATGACCAATTTTAGCATGATGAATACGAGATTCATCACACACACCTTTGTCTCTCTCATCCGCCGGCCATCCACTTCGTAGGACCCGGCCATTCAACGTGCGACGCTTCCACGATTGCGCCGATCCCCTTGGCATCCTCGTCGGTGCGTCGTACCTCTGGTCTCGCTGAGGAGTTCATCTAGCATCCTTCCATGCCATCCGATCTGACACAGCTTGCCAGTTTTGAACCAAGCCGTACATCGTTCCCTTTCATCAAAACCGTCAGATGCATTCAATAACAGCTGATCCTGACCATACGCCTGCGCCATGCTTCTGCGCCGTCAGATCCCTTTGTCAGGGAACATCAGAGCCGCCCACCTCCACCCTCTCGTACGAGTGCCACGTGTCCTTAGGATATATTTCACTTTTTATCCTACATGTTTCGATATTTCATTTTAGTCCAGTAAATAAAAGTTGTAGTTAAGTGCATTTTACAGTTTGGACCTCTTATTTTTAGATATTTGCATTTTAGTCCCTCTTAGTCTGTAGCACGTGCATGTCCACGTGAGCTCTGGGATATTTGCAGTTTTTTCCCTGTGTTTTTCAACTGTTAATGAATGGATGACATGTTTTTAGGAATTGCATAAATACCCCTGTGTTGAATACTAAGCATGTGTGTGACTTGAGTGGGATTTTTTGCAGATAAAGCCCTAGGCTTTTTCACCGTGTTATCTATTTGTCTATGAACTTAAAATAATTGTAAAGAGGTCCCTGTGAACTGTGCCTAATTACACAATGTACTTTGGACTTAATAACTATTAAATTAATTTGAAACATTATGTAAAAATTACCATTAATTAGTAATAGTGTTAGTATTTATTGTGATTTTATTGGATTAACTTATTTTCATTTTATAATTTTAAAATTAATAAAACCTTCAAAAACATCCCTGTTTGCCTTAGAAAAATTATAAAAATTCGAAAAATTCTCTAAAATTTTGAGGGATTTTTACCCGGCAGACCTTATAAACTTTGCCAATTACCTTCAAGACCTTTTGCATAACATAATTACCCCATAGAACTTATAAATTACCCCAAGAACCCTCGCGAGCTTCAAATAGAGTAACCGCAGGGTTCTTGGGGTAAGAGTTGGCAAGTTTACGGGGTTGAGGGGGGAATTACGTTGTTTCAAAGGTCGTGGAGGTAATTGGCAAAGTTTGTTGGGTCTGCCGGGTAAAAATCCCATTTTTTTAATAAAAATTCCTGTGGGTGTCTTTTTATCTGTTTTATTTATAATATTAATTTTGTTTTTAAAAACCCTTATAGAAACCCTAAAAATCACAAAATACTTAAAGCCTTATAAAAATCATATAAAAACATATAAAACTTCAAAAAAATCCATTTTCAGTTCTTGTCTGTTGGTTTTAATTCATAGTTTATCATAAAATTGCTATTTTGGACTTTAGGGCATTTTAAATAATTTAACTTGCAATTTAGTCCTGGTTGTGCAATATTTGCATTTTTTAGCACTTTTTGATTTTTATAAAACCATTAAAACATCAGATAAAATCCCACAAAATTACCAAAAACATTTTCAAACCTTTAAAATTCAAAAATATTTTTATCTGAATTTTCTGAGCATTTTTAGTTATTTGGAAAAATCCAAAAAGATCTTTGTGTTTATTTTCTCTTATTTTTGTTGATGTTGTTTTCTTATTAAAAATAAAAATTTGTAAAATTAAAAACCACTAAAAATTATTTTATTTTGAGAAATTTGACTAACTTTGCATTTCTTTCGTACTCCTTGTGTTCGACCTTGGTGACTATACCAGGTAAATAAAATAGCTAACCGCTTTTCATGTGCTGATTGTTTGATACTTCTCTTGAGTGGTTTTATTTCTTCCTTGTTGATCACACTCAGTGATCCGGGTCACAACGACCCCTGATTACTTACTTATTTAATCCGAGTGGTCGGGTTGTCACCAGAATGACACTGTTGCTGGGGAGCACAACTTAGTAGTCATTTTTAACTTTTGTCATTTTTTTTATTCTGTTTGATATAACTATTCTCTGACACTAGTCTATTTCACTTTTTGTGCGAGGAACCGTTCGAGGACGCTTCAGATTTCTTTTGGAGGAGACCACACCTAAGGAGGAGCAGATGAGCAGGAGAGAGTAGCTATATTATATCGATTAGTTCATTTTTACAGAACCATTATTGTTGTAATAATTAAACTCTGAGACTCTTGTTTGGATACTTAGACACTTCGGGGTCTATTTTGCCAAGTATCGATGTACTCGGGGGACCTCACCGTAGCTTTTTGGTGTTTTGTTTTATCGCTTTTATTTTCTTTTGATTCTCGAGGATTTAGACCTTAGACTTAGGATTTTTGTTGATTGTGACGTAGTTAGCTAAGGCCCCACACCTAATTGCTTATATGTTCCTATATATCATAATTGGACCTAGCTAAAAATGAAATTAAAAAGTTAACATATTGGGATTAGAGACCACATGCTGAGAGAGGCCATATACAACGTTGGCAGGACCCATTGTGGTGGGCACCGATTGGCATCAGAGATCAGACTACAGACTCTTGTCCTGGTAGTTAACTATTTGTGCTTCACAATTAATAGAAATTGCTCGTCTAAGGCCGATTTCCTCGTTGCATCATATAGGTAGTTTTATTCATGTCTTTATTTTATGCGTGGATCCCCCAGCATGTAGAGTGCTGGAGTCAAGTACGCATTTCTATCTCTGCATACATCATCGTGTTTAATCGTGCATCGACTTTTTCGACTTCCTCCCTCAGTTTTATTGGACTCAATATAACCAAGGAAATCGAAAAATTCGTTAGGCGTTGTTTTATTTCAGAAAATACCTAAAAAGTGAAAATAAAATAAAATTGGGACTGCTAATGCAAACTTGACCCTAAAATACACTTCACTTGAAAATCTTGTTTTGGGGAGAGTCACCCCTCATTGATTGATCTATCTGCAGTGAGAGAGTGACCTGCACTCTAGGCTAGAGCTACATCTGAACTCCTTTCGTACTACTGGTCTCGTAGCTAGTTGTTCTCCAATGAGGATTTCACCGGGTAGCCGGTAATCGGTCTGGGACTTCCTTAACAGATTGGGCATATCGTGTAGTGATAAACATGGGAGGAGATAAAGGGTGACACGGTCCCACAAGGTGAGATCGCGATCGATGAGTTGACCACTCTAACAACCCCCAGTTAGTCAGCAATTGACCCACAATATACATAAATCAATGAATAGTAAAAATGTGGAATTAAGATTTAATTTTCTCTACCTTCAAATGCATAACAAGCAAGCATGTAGAGGTCGAACCAAAGAGAGCAATACAGGTAGCCTAAAGTTATTTGTGGACAACCAAGTCATCCATCATGTATGTACATAGATCTTTTTATGGGTTTTTATTTTTTATTTTTATTTTTACTTTTTTGTTTTATATTTTTGTATTTGATTTTTAGTTTTCTATTTTTTATATTTTCTTATTATATTTTTTTGTATTTTTATATTAATTTTTCTTTTATATAAACAATATAACATATATAAGGCTTTATATATACAATATATACTAGTATATTTCTAAACACTAATAAATATCGATAGAATATAAATAATAAATTGTTTTTAGGTTTTTAATATTTTTCTAATATTTTTTGTAATTTTCTAGGAATTTTTTGCTAATTTTTATGTATTTTTAAAGATAAAAATATCCCAAATAAGGGGTAAATAAAATACCTGAAATTGATTTGGATATTAAAAATAGTAAATAAGTCCCAAAATTACCCAAATCAATTTTAACATATATATATATAATGATAAAATAGAATATATATATATATGATTTTTAAAGAATTTTTTTAGATTTTTAAAAGGATTTTGGGATTTTTCGATTTTTAGGCTTTTTGTATTTCCATTTTTAGTGATTTTTGGTCTGTAATTAAAATAAGATAAAATATACTACATATATTTTTTTTTTGGAATTTTTAGACGTGTTTTTATATTTTTTGATATTTTATACATTAAATAGGGGATATATGTGCTCTTTTGCATTTTTAATAAATAGATAAAATGCTAAAAAATACCAAATAAAATAAGAGCGTGAATATACATGACATAAAGCATTCATCCCTATTTTTGTGTATTTTTCGGAGCACAATAGTATTTTTAATAAATAGAGAAAGTGTAGCAAAATATAAGTCCTAGAAAGGGCATTTTTGCAATAAAAAATATCAAGGGAAAGAGTGTAAATATCCCAACATAATACAACATTTGTTCAATGTTTATAGCCTCTTTTATAATTAACAAAAATCGCCAGGGCGTACATATAAAAGACCCATCACGTGGGACTACACATGACTCTGCTTGGGAAGGACCAAAATGTAAATACAATAAAGTCTAGGGGCCTTCCAACAATTTTACAAAAATATACAATGTGATTCAGACTCAATAGAAATACTAAAAGTTGCAGGGGTACCCCTACAATTTCACCACCTCACTTCGGACAACACGTGAGGTGGTGTGGAATGGACCTATTTGTAATTATAGAAAGTACATAGGTCTATATGCAAAATTTCCATTTTAGTTTACACGCTGCATTTTATTTGCAGGGGCTAATAATAAATACAAACTACGCGGGGCTAAATGTGAAAATTACCCTAACAAGGTACGGACCAACAACTGGATCTTGGTCTCTTGCCATGCATCGCTCTTCTGTCGCACGATGATGCTTCGCCATTGACGGTGGAGATTAGATCTTGGATGCACAATCAACGGTTGAGGTACATCGCGATCCGACGACAGCTGCACTCCTGGATGAACGGGCAAGGATCGGACAACAGAGAGGGCATCTCAGAGAACAGGGAAGAACTTCCCCATCCCCGAGCTTCGATTGGTGGCACACGTGCATCCGACCTCCCCGCGAGCTGCTACTGGCCCAGAAAGCTTCTTGGGGCCACCACGTATCGACTGGAGGGCTCGAAGGGATTAGAGGGTCGTCGGAGCTCTTTAGCGAGGTTGAGGAAGGAATGGGTGCCCTGCTATCTTGCTTCTGCAAAAATCGACTCCCAATGGAGTCTTTGGGCCTCCAGATGTGCAGAGTAAACTCGACACAACACAAGGAAGGTCTAGGGGGCTTTGTTGGGTGGCACGGAGCGAAGGATGGTACGAGCAGAGGTCTCTGGCAAAGCGGCAGAGGTGGGGACCTAATCGCGTGCTCCAAAAGGGAAGGGGCGAGCGATATGAAGAAACGAGAGGGGAAGAGAGTGAGGGCGAAAACTGGGTTGGAGAGACGATGAACACGCACGGAGGAGCTCGCCGGAGCTCGACTCCGACGAACTACGTGGATGATGGATTACACTAATTTAACTATCTATAACCTAAACTAATAACTAGAAGTAAAATCTACAACTAAATGCGATAAAAAAATGATGAGGACAACTCTTATATCCGAGAGACCTCGGGGAGCAAGGTCACCTGCGAGGGCGGCCGTAGGCGCACGTCCGTCCTCCCGGAGCTGGTTCCAACTGACATGAAGCTTCTCCTGTCACAAGGAAGCTTCGTAGATGAATAAACGAGGCTCCTAGACTCGGATTAATGGCTAAAATTGGATGGAGGGAGGAGATGGTTTATTTATAGAAAATGAAAGCACCCTTATTTGACCGGCTAATTGTAAAGAATCTAACACATTTACAAGGGATACAAGAAGGTGGCGTGTATGTACAATGATCCATGATCATTTTCGATGAAGGAAGCGATCTCGATGGATGGATGGAATGGTTGGGAAAAGGGAGGAAATTTGCGGGAAAATACAGATTTGACGGGTTGCAGAACTGGGGGGAGAGTTGACCGAGGGTCAATAGAGGACGCGACCTCATTGGTTCAACTAGGCCCGCTATAGGACAAAACAACAATTTTATTAAAGAATAATTATTTAAAAATAATAAATGATTTTATTATTATTTATTATGAAATAAAAATGTTTATTTTTATGTAGTATTTTATTATGATTTTTATTTATTTTTTGACTTATTTATTAATAGTTGATTTTTAATAGTGTATTTATAGGTATATTCATCTATGTTTTGTGCATTTTTTTTGTATATTTTATTTTATTGTTTTATTCTTTTATTTTATATATTTAGAACTTATTTTAGGTGCATAAATATATTTTTATTGTATTTTTATGATATTATTTGTACACTTAAATAAATAGTTATGTATAATATATATGTATACTTATAGGTATTTTATCTATGTTTCACATATATCTTTTTATTTTAATGTATTTTATTATATTTTATTTAGTTTTATATTTTTAATAGAATATGAATAATATATATAATATTGTAAAAATATAAATGAATAAAGAATAAAAGGATATGATTCCCTTTATTTATATATAGGTAAAACATAGGCATTTTGTCTATGTATTTATAGACTTATTTTATTTTACATTTTCTTTTTGGTTTTATTATAGTTTTAATATGGACATATATTGTAAATAATAGTTATAAAATTATAAAAATATAAATTTGTAAAAATAATGAGGAATGAATAAATTGAATATTTTAATCGGGTATGATGCACAATGGGGGTAAAAAACCTAACTTTCACACAGTAACTCCGAAAAATATGAAACCACCCCCATTAAATAGCTTGTGAAAAGTTATATACAATTAGAGATGATTTTCATATGTTTTGAGTTTTTATTTGAAAGTGTGATTTTGTGTTTTTGGCTTTTTATTTTGTGTATAAATGAACAACGTATGTTATTTTTGTACAAACTCAGTTTTGTATTTTTATTTACATTATTATCTACAAATTTCATGTACAAATTTTATTCATTAGATGAATGAATAATAAAGAATAAAATTGGTGTCAAAAAATGCATAAATATTGAAATAAAAGAATTGGGTTTTATTCTGTTTTTGGCCCTTATCTTCCCCTATATTATTCTTTGTGACCAACTCAATTCTTGACTTGGTATCGGTGTTTGGGTCATAAAATATCTTTGATATTGTATTCCTTTTTCTTTTCTTCTCTTTATTCTATAATTTTGACATTAAAACCATGTTTTATATATAATAAATGCAATAAATAACGAATGCTATTTTGTACAAATAAATGCTATTTACATGCATTAGCTAGGGTTTTTAAGGCCAAAATGATAGAATAAAGGTGATGAATTGGAGATTCATCAGGTAGCCTATAAATGGTCTGCACCCAACTGGCTGGGAAAAATTAGTTGCGAGATTCGGGCCAGTCTTCTGGGAGCATTGGATTCCTAACAACTCGCTTAATCGCTCTGATATCTTGATTTGTCACCTAAATAAAAATTGATCAGATTAACGATCGATCTTTCACAGTCTCAAGTGTCGAGTAGGTGAAAAAGGAGTTTGTCTTCTCATCTTGTTTGCATCTAGATCTCATCTTCATAAATCCCTAGATCATGATGATGGGCAAGATGTCCCTTAGGCTGCCATTAACAGCACTGCTTTCGAGCACTCCTCTCCATTCATCTAAGGCAGCTTCAGAGAGCCCAGATCCGCTCTCTGAACCTGAGTTTGCTACCACCCTGTTCCCCCTTGACAACCCTTCTTCCAGTCTTGAGGTGCCAGATCAGAGGCCAGCATAGTTATATGTTCATTTGGCGGCACCTTAGTTGGGGTCTTTTGTCTTTGCAGAGATCCAAGAGATGACCATCAGTGAGGGACGACCGATGAGCAGTCGTAAGGTTCCGCATATGTACTCGACCAGGCATCCATCAACAATACACTCTTAGCCTCCCTGGAGACCATGCAGTGCCAGATCAGAGACCATGGAGCATTTATGGCAGAGGTGCACCAAGAGCTGACACAGATGTGAGCCGGTATAGTGGAGCCGTAGAGACCAGCCGGTGGAGAGATACCAACATCTAGAGGAGGAGACAGATGCCTGAATGACTAGCCAGAGCAGAGGCCAACACGGACAATGAGGTAGTTGCACAACCTTGGTGCAACCCTCACCAACCGTTGGATTCAGCTTACTAAGATCTTGGGTGACTTCGAGCTTCGCCCCTAGACCATCCAGTTACTTCCCAAGTTCCATGGGCTAGCCACCGAGGAGCCGCACCTCCATCTGCATGAGTTGGAGATGATCTGCAGCACTGTCTACGACAGATTCATGGATGAGGACACGATCAAGATGATCACCTTCCCATTCTCCTTAGTTGACTGAGCAACCTATTGGTTGAAGCATTTGGGGAGGTATGTCACTACCTGGGAGCAGATCCGGACCGAGTACTTGAACAACTACTATCCACTTGGTCGGACCAACACAGTGCGAGCCATGATCAACAATTTCACTATGATCCCAAACAAGCAGTTTACGAAGCTTGGGATCGATTCAGAGAGATCATCGACTGGTGTCCACATCACGAGATATCCAAGGACAATCTTGTCCAGAGCTTCTTTTGTAGGTTGACACTGGAGCTGCAGAGGCTAGTAAATGCCTCGTGTGGAGGGTCCATTTTGCCAAGGATGAGGACCAAGTATGGGCCATCTATGAGGAGATGGCAGAAAACTACATGGTAATGCCCCATACTAGGGTTTACACTCAGGGGAAGCCCCTCCCACAGGTCGTGTCTTACTAGAGGATTGCACGGGTCGATGTCGGTCCTTCTACTTCATCAGCAGCAGCACAGGACGAGTCCTCAGCCGCTGACATTGGGATCATCAACGAGAAGCTGGATGAGATCATTGAGAAGAATCAATGCCAAAGCCTTACCCGGTCACCGTAGATGGAGAAGTAATCCATAAACACCTTGAGAAAACTGCCTACCATCTCGACGAAGAGTGCAAGCATGCATCTTTGGAATGTCACTGGTGCATTGCATAATCCAAAGGGCATTCTAGTGAAAGCATAGGTGTCAAACAGGCAAGTGAAGATAGTCTTCTCTTGGTCCTCAGGGGCGATTGCCACTTGGTTGTACCCAGATTACCCATCCAGAAAGCATAAGAACTCCTTGGCGGCTAATCTTTCCAGAAACTGATCAATGAATGGCAAGGGGAAGTGGTGCTTCTTCATTGTTGTATTAAGATAGCGGTAGTCAACACACACCCACCAAGATGTTGGTACCCGAGTAGATATCTCCTCTCCTCTGTCATTTCTAACTACAGTAAGCCTTGACTTCTTTGGAACTACGTGCAAGGAATCAGAGATGGGATAAATGAATCCTGCATCACGCCATTTAGTGATTTCTTTCTTGACGATGTCCCTGAGATTTGGATTCAGCCTTCTTTGGAATTCACGGGACATCTTCTTCCAAGTAAATGTGGTGTGAGCACAACGCAGGAATTATCCCATGGAGATTTGATACATGCCAACCAAGTGCCTTACGGTTCTTCTCTAGAACCTCGAGAAGTCGAGATTCTTGTTCCTGGGCCAGCCTGCTGCTGATGATAACCGGATACATGTTTTCTGCACCTGCAAGAAAAGCATACTTCAGGCCTACTGGAAGTGGCTTGAGTTCCGGTTCTGATCTGACCAACTTATCTGTCACTTTGGAAACTGCACTTGTGGTAGGATGTACTGCTTGAACTTTGGTAGAGCTACCACCGTCAGTATTCTGTTGAGATTCAGATAATGTGCCAAGCAGTTCTTCACTAGGCTCATCGTGTTCGGGCTTAAGTAAATCATTGGAGTCAAAAAGGTATGGTGATTTAAAGGGACACAACTGTGATCAAAATATTTCGTGCAACTTCTGTACAGGGAAGCATTTATGTAGTAGAGATTATGATTTAGTACGAATTTTGGGGCAGAAAGGAGGGTGGTATTCGAATATAGATCTGGACCTTGCTGGAGATATGACATACTTTCCAAAGCCGTCATTTTACTCCCGCTAAATTGGAGGTTCAAGGGCGGTCTTTCAGCATGAGTCGATGTGATTATCTCTTGTATGGAAACTGGATGGGAATGGTGGGTACGAGCGCAAGAATAGGCACCCGTGATCTGTTGTGTTGATATGGGCTTCTTATGGAAATGGCAACAATACAATGGATGGTCTGGTCTTTAATATTCAAAACGATGTTCAATGTGCATGACGATTCACATGAAATGTTGGATGCACATCTATGTACGTGCATGGCTCATGAACCGGTCAAACGTGGAATGTGTGGATGTAAACATGGGATTTTAGCACTACAATCCAAAAGAATAGGTTGATTTATGGAACGATCCTTGAATTTCTTGAGATTGTTGCAAGAAGTCCCAAAGAAAATATACGTAGAGAGATCTCTACTTGCATGTGCATGGATTACAATTATGCCCTTTTAGTTTGACTTTTTTTAATTTAGGGCATTGGCTTTAAGTCAAAGGGTTTTGCATAAGATGGATTTGGGAATAGTGGAAGGACTAAAAACCAACCATAGAACATGGAATGCAGAAACCAACCCTAAATGTAAAGTATTAAGCTCAAATCGATGATTGACTTGGACATTAATCGAAACACAAATAAGGTTAAGAGATATGCAAATATGATATATGATCTTTAATGCTCACAAAAGACTGCAATTGAGCTAAAATAAAGCAATGAATCGTAGATTCATCAGTAGGTTGCAATAAAGCTTCAAAAGAGGGATAGTCTTTTGGATCAAGAGGAAAAACTCCTTATGTAAATGTTATTGTAAATAGTATGTTGAATAAACTCCAAAAAAAGTGGGCAGGTCTGATTGAAAATAAAATGCCTGCCGGAGTATTTGTATATATGTTGTATAGCAAATAAGCATGTTTGAGCATAAAAGTTACACCATGTGAGCCTGCAGCTGGATGACTTGACTACACTGGTCAGGCATCCAAGGATAGGTGGCTACACTGGCTACCGTCCATTCTTTTCTTCACCTCCTCCCCTTGAATTGGATGCAACTTGAACTTAGAAGGGAATACCCCGCTCCTCGATGATAGAGTGTTGGATTGGGGAATCATTGGGTTGTCATTCTGGAGAAGTCAGTTCCTTTGTCATTTTGGTTGGAGAGAGCCACTATCACTTACACTGTACAAGTCAGCTTCATAATCATAAGGGTTTGCGTATGATATAGGCCGGTTCTGACATGGCTATTGAGGTGGTTTGAACCGAGTTCTGTGACTCTCGAAGGATGTTGTGTTTAAAATTTGGTTCCCGACGAGGTTCCACACACATTCTCATATCAAGTTCTAACTTGAGCTCTAAACTTTGATTTTGAAAAGACAAGTTTAACAACTGAAAGCTATTCTATTTATTCTTTCTTTTTCTTTTCTTCTTTATTCTTTTTGTATAAGTGTATGCTAGGGATTAGCAAAGGCAAGTATAGGGGGGGTGATGAATCTTCATGTCATCACCTTTATTCTATCATTATGGCCTTAAAAACCCTAGCTAATGCATGTAAATAACATTTATTTGTACAAAATAACATTCATTATTTATTGTATTATTGTATATAAAATGAGGTTTTTAATGCCAAAATTTTAGAATAAAGATAAGAAAAGAAAAAGGAATAAAATATTGAAAATATTGTATGACCCTGAACCCTGAGACCAAGTCAAGAATTGAGTTGGTCGACAAGGAATAAAGTAGGGGAAGATAAGGGCCAAAAATACGATAAAAATCCCATGTATTCATTCTTTAATTATGCATTTTTGACACCTACTTTATTCTTTATTATTTATTCATCAAATGAATAAACTTTGTACAAAAAGTTGTAGATAATAATGTAAATAAAAATACAAAATTGAGTTTGTGTAAAAATAATGCATAGTACTCATTTTATACACAAAATAAAAAGCCAAAAACCCAACTTCACAGACCCATATCTTTCAAATAAAAACTCAAAATATATCAAAATCACTCTAATTGTATATAATTTTTCACAAGCTATTTAATGGTAGTAGTTTTGTATTTTTTGAAGTTATTATGTGAAAGTTAGGTTTTGTGCCCTCATTGTACATTCTACCGATTAAAATATTCATTTTATTTATCCCTTATTATTTTTAAAAATTCATATTTTTATAATTTTGTAAATATTATTTATAACATATGTGTATATTAAAACTAGAATTAAACCATAAAGAAAATGAAAAACAAAATAAATCTATGTGAAAAGATAGATAAAATACCTATGTTATACATGTGTATAAATAAAAGTTGAAACATATTCGTTAAATATTTATATTTTTAAAATATTGTAAATATTATTCATATTCTATTAAAAATACAAAACCAAAATAAAACTCAAAAAATATATTAAAATAAAATAGTATACATAAAACATAGGTAAAATACCTATAAATATACATACACAATCCACATATCTATTTATTTAAAGATACAAATTACATCATAAAAATAAAAAATATATTTACACTCACAAAATTAAGTTATAAATATATAAAATAAAATAATAAAATAATAAAATAAAATATATAAAATAAAAATAAAAATGTACAAAACATAGATGAACATACTATACATACACTATTAAAAATTTACTACTAATAAAATACACCCAAAAAATAAATAAAATCATAATAAAATACTTCATAAAATAATAAACATTTTTTTATTTTAATAAAATCATTTACTATTTTAAATTAATTATTTTCAAATAAAACTTGTTATTTTGTCATTTAGCGGCCGTCGTGGACCAATAAGGTCGCGTCAAATGTTGACCATGGTCCACTACCTCCTCTACTCTACATTTGACGTGCAGACTGGTTTTCCTATGATTTCCGCTCTTTTTCCTGGGCGTCTCGTCACTCAATCGCCGTTGCTCCCTTCATACGAAATGATCATTGATCATTGTACATACACCCCATGATCTCTAATCATGTGTACATACACCCAAATCTTCATTTTTCCGCGGTCAATAAGGGTGCTCAATAAGGTCTATAAATAAAATCCTCCGCCTTCTTATTCAAATTTGGTCACCATTAAAGCCTTACGAGCCTTGGGTCATCATCTTGGATTGTTCCTCGTGACAGAGGGATCATTTGTAGTGCTTGGCCTAGCTCCTGGAGCAAAAGGGTGCACCCATGGCTGCTGTCGCCGGCGATCCTGCTCCCTGGTCATTCCAGGTATAAGAGCTGCATCTTTTCCATTTATTTTGCTTAATTTTGATCCTAGCTTTTATTTCTAATAATTAGTTCAGTTTCTAGATAGTTAGGTTAGCATAATCAAGTCACCCCGTACTTCACCGGAGTTGAGCTCCGGAGAGATCCTCCGTGCGTCATCAGAGCCCCTCCGACGTATTCCCTATGCCCACTTCATTCCTGATCATCCTACGATCAACCCGCACATCTCGCTTCCCCCAGATCCATCGTGGATCTAGAGATCCAGGTGCTCCACTCTAGCGTTCGCCTGAGCACCTCCGCCCGCCTCACTCTGCTCCATTCCACCAGCAATAAGGCCTCGAGACCTCCTTGTTTCTCTTGCAACCACTTCCAGTATGTACTGAAGACCACTCGAACTTCAATGTGAAGATGATTATGAATGCAATTATGAGTATTAAAATGCAAATATTAATTTTACATGCATGAATGATAAAATTGCAGAATAAATGATGAAATGCAGGTAATTACTTAGGAACGGAGCTCTATTTTCATCTTTTAGTATGATGAATAACAGATTCATCACTAAGTTGGGCTTGGATATCTCGTGATGTGGACACCGGTCAATGAGCTCTCTAAATCGATCCCAAGCCTCGTGAAAGTGCTCGTTCGGGATCATGGTGAAATTGTTGATCATGGCTCGCGCTGCATTGCTCCGGTCGAGTGGATGGTACTTGTTCAAGTACTCGGTCTGGAGCTGCTCCCAGGTGGTGACATACCTTCTCAAATGCTTCAGCTAGTAGGTTGCTCTATCAATTAAGGAGAACGGAAAGGCGATCATTTTGATTGTGTCCTCATCCACGGATCTGTCATAGAAAGTACTGCAGATCATCTCAAACTCCTGGAGATGGAGGTGCGACTCCTCGATGGCTAGGCCATGGAACTTGGGCAGAAGCTGAATAGTCTAGGGGCGAAGCTCGAAATCGCCCAGGATCTTTGGGAGATGAATACATTGGTGGGTGAGAGTTTCTCTAGGGTTGTGCAACTGTCTCATTGTCCGTGGTTATCTAGATGGCTCCTATGGCTTCTCGGATTGTCCTGCTCCTCCTCCAATTGCTGGTTCTCCACCGGCTGGTTTCTGCGACTCTCCTCTACCGGCTCTCATCTCCGCCAGCTCTCGATGATCATATGCCATGAATGCTCCCTGGTCTCTAATCTGGCCTTGCATCATCTTCAGGGAGGCTAAGAGTGTGTTGTTGATGGTAGCCTGGTCAAGTACGTATGCTGATCCCTGAGGCTACTCATCGGTGTACCCCTCACTACTGGCCATCTCTCGGGTCTCTGCAAAGGCAAAAGATCCCAACTCAGGTGTCGTCAAATGAACGTATCACTGTGCTGGCCTATGCTCTAGCACCTTAGGACTAAAAGAAGGGTGGTCAAGTGGGAACAGGGTGGTAGCGAACTCAAGAGCGGGTCGGGGCTCTTTGAAACTACACTAGGTGAATGGAAAGTAGTGCTCGAAAGTGGTGCTGTCAAAGGCATCCTAAGGTGCCTCCTTCCCATTTGCGTGATGTGGGGATTTATGACGATGAGATCTGGAATGCAAACAAGATCAGAAATAAAACCCCAATTCACCTACTCAACACTCAAGCTGATGACTGTGAGAGATCAACCGTTAATCTTGTCTATTTTATTTAGGTGATCAATCAATCTATCAGAGCAATTAAGCGAGTTGTTGGGAACCCGATGCCCTCAGGAGACTGGTACAATCCCACAGTTAGTTTTTCCCAGCCAATATGGATGCGGACCATTTACCGGCTACCCGAGCCCAATCTGCTAAGGAAGTCTCGGACCGATTACCGGCTACCCGGTAAAATCCTCACTGGAGAACAACCAACCATAAGAACAGTAGTCTTAAAAGAGTTCAGGTATAGCTCTACCTAGTGTGCGGGTCACTCTCTCACTGCAGATAAATCAACCAATGAGGGGGTGACACTCCCCAAAACAAAGATTTTTAGATGAGGTGTATTTTAGGGTCGAGTTTGCATTAGCAGTTTTATTTTGTTTTCACCTTTTTAATTAATTTTCGGAAATAAACCATCGCCTAATGATTTTTTTGATTTCATGTATTATTTTGAGTCCAATAAAATAGGGAGAGGAAGTCAAAAAAGCCGATGTACGATCAAACACTATGATGCACGCAGAGATAGAAATGCGTACCTGACTCCAGCACTCTACATGCAGGGTGATGCGCACATAAATTAAAGATAGAAAGTAAACTAACTAAATGAAGCAATGAAGAAATCAGCCTTAGATGAGCAACTTCTATTGATCGTGAAGAACAGATAGCTAATTAATCAAAGAGAGAGGCCTGAGTCCGATCTCAGATGTCAATCGGTGTCCACCACAACGGATCTTGTCAGCACTATATACGACCTCTAACGATGTGTGGCCTCTTAATCGATTAGGTTAGCTTTTTTTCTTATTGATTATTAGCTAGGTCCAATTGCATTCTATAGGAACATAATGAGCAATTAGGTGTGAGTCCTTAGCTAATTACGTCACAATCAACAAAAGTCCTAAGTCTAGGGGCTAAATCCTAGAGAATCAAAAGAAAATAAAAGACGATAAAAACAAAACACGAAAAGCACGACGAGGTCCCCCGAGTACAGATGTACTCGATGAAACAGATCCCGATGAGTCTTAATGTCCAAAAAAGAGTCCAAGTCCACAAATATTACAATAATCAAAGTTTTGTAGAAAAATAAATCTAATCTATAGGCTGTAACTAATCTCTCCTCTCTTCTGCTCCTCCTCCGGTGCAGTCTCCTCCAACAAATAGCCGAAGCATCCTCGGACGGTTCCTCGAACAAAAAATGAAACAGAAATGTGTCAGAAAGTAGTTATATCAAATAGAGGCAATGGAATAATAAAAGATAAACAAAAGAAAAATGACTATTAAGCCATGCTCCACAGGAACGAAGCATTCTGTTGAGTGACCTATAGACTAGGGTTAAGTATCAAGAAATATCAATGTCGTTGTGACCCCAATAAACAAGACATGCTCAATCAAGAAAAATAAACCACTCAAGATAAGATCAAACAATCACAAAATGTAAGTGGTTTCGCTATTTATTTTACATGGTATAGCAACCAGGGTCGAACACAAGGAGCATGAGAAAACCTGCGAAGTAGTCAAATCTCAGGAATAAAATAACATATTTTTAGTGGTTTTTAATTTTGCAATTTTTTTTAATTTTTTCAATGAGGAAACAAAGCCGACAAATAAGAAAATAAGGCAACACCACAATCTTTTTGTATTTTCAATTAAGGCTAAAAATGCTCAGAAAAATAAGATAAAAATATTTTTGGGTTTTTGATATTTTAAAGTGTTTTTGGTAATTCTTTAGTGATTTTTTGATGTTTTTGTAATTTTATAAAAATCAAACAGTGACTAAAAATGCAAACAGTGAGCATCCAGGACCAAATTGCAACTTAAAAATACTTCAAGTGCCCAGGATCAAAAGCAAGCACATGTGCTACACGTGGTCCAGACTCACATGGGTATAAGTGCAAATATCAAAAACATGCCATTAAACTCATAACATATGCAAAGTGATGGGCATACGATGCAAATAACCCAAAAGTCACGTGTACATCCGTGTGCTATAAACCCAATAGGACTGAAATGCAAATGCCGTAAAATTAAAGGTCCAAATTGTAAAATTTCACAACTACAACAATTATTTACTGGACGAAAGCTAAATGCAAAAACTAATGAGGATAAAAGGGAAATATGCCCTTTTCAGGACATGTGACGCACGCTCGGAGAAGGCGCTGATGTACGACCTTGATCACCCAGCTGCTATAGAACTAACAGTCAGAGAATGTCGGGGACGTGCGATCAGATGCGTCAGATGGCATCAGATGCAACGGTTAAAAAGCTGCTACGATAGGCGACTGATATGGAATCTGGTAGAAGGGGCTCATCCAATGGCGGGGAGGAGGTCTACAAGAACTCCTCTTGGGCAAACTTCGATCGAGCATCGGAGACGATCCACCGACCTGATGGAAGATCTGGAGTGTCCGACAGTGTCGTGAGAGGTTCCCGCATCTGATGGAGGGCTCCAATGATGATGGCAATGGTCGGATGAGCGTGGCTATGAAGGAGGACCATGAGCAGCTCCGCCTGAGCGGCTGGTGGGTCAAATGGGGTCTCCTGTGTGAACCAAAACCTGCAAAGAGTATGCTGCTCGGAGGTGAAGCTCTGATGATGTTTATTGAGTGCAAAATAGGGGAAGTGAGGGCGAATGGAGCTTGGGATTTTGGCGAGGATGGAAGGAGGAAACCCGAGCCTAATCACACCCGGGTGGACGAGTAGTAGGATGATCAGATTGTGAGGGAAGATAGGGTGTGCGTCGAGGAGTCGATCTGTGCGGATAGGAATTGATATCGGAGCTCCAGCCAGTTGGCCGGAGCTAAGGTGCGTGCGGCGGAGTGAAATGATAAGAGCAAAACGGATACAGGAATGCGAAGGATATATGTGGTACCCGAAGGTTTAGAGGGGCTCCTAGGCTTCAGGCGATGATGGACGTCGGGGTGATGGCCTCGGCCACACTACGACGGGTGGGGAGGCTATACGTGGTGAAGGACTCTGGCCACGTTGGTGAGCTATGGCTTTATGCCACCAAACTCCGCTTCCGAGGGCTCCTCCAAGATACTGTCACTCGGAAAGAGATGTCTAGGGGTAAAGGAAGAGGCGAGGCACGAGCTACCGAGCTGCGGAGGCATATATGAGATTTTATAGGGCTCCCAAGGGTCTGGAATGATCGAGCGAGTGCACGTAACCCTAGGAAGATTCACGCCTTCCTAGGGATCCGCAAAGGTCATGGATCGTAGGAGGAGGCTCGGACGAAGAATTGAGGCAATAGGAGCTCGGAATCGGGCAGGAAAATTCAGAGAAGGAGCTCCGACGAGAAGGCAACGATCCGACCCGGGCTGGGAGGAGGCGTTGACTGGAGTCAACAAAACCTCCAGGACTAATCAAAAAATTGATATATATATATATATAATAAATAGAAATTCAATAAAAAGTAATAGATGAATTTAAAATAAAAAGTGTAAAACATAAAAAAATGTTTATTATTTTTCAAAATATTTTTCTGTAATTTTAATTATTTTTATGAAAATAAATTGATGTATATACAATATATAGTATTATATACAGATATAATATACCTATGTATAATGTACATGTATTTTTTGTTTTATTATTTTTACAAAAATATCCTTATTTTATATTTTATTTATTTATAACATAATTTTAAGAGTGTAAAATAATTTTTATTTTATTTTTTTAAATCCTTTAAAGGTTTGTAATATATAAGTGTATTTTGTATAAGGAATGAAGGATTTTCTTTTCATTTTTATTTATTTTTCTGATTTTTGCTTTATTTTTGTATTATTTCTAGGATTATCTACAAGGGTGTAAAAATAATGATTTAATTTTATTTTGTCAAAAATAATTATATAAATAATATGTACAAGTATAGGTAATATACACAACACAAAGTGAACCCTATCTCTCTTTGCTTATTTTATTTTGCGATCAGGTCAAGACTTGACCTTCTCATGGGATTTGGGTCACTCTGTAATTATTATAAATGCATCATTCCTTTTCTTTTCCTTTATTCTTTTATTTAGCCAAAAACATGCTTAAGTATGCAATATTAACAAAGGCATGCAAGTTGCTAAGTTATTATTTTTACAGGTATTTACAAGATGTTTTTCCAAGAAAAAGAGATAAAATAAAAGAATAAAGAGTGAGAATCAGGGATTCATCAAGGACCATGCTGGTGCTGTTGCTTGTACTACTAGGAGTGATGGGGCTGCTGCTGTTGCTAGCTGCTCTATCCGACCTGAGCTAGAGGCTGTTACTAGGATGATGTGCCTCCGGTGGACCATCGAAAACCTAGATGATCATGACGGATCCTGGGTTGTTGCTGGTACCGATCGTACCAAATCCCGTTGATTTCCGTCAACGGCTCTTGCTCGAAAGGTGGAGGGGAAGAACTGCTTAGGGCTAATCCAGCTGGTAGACCACCATCTGAGTGTCCTGAGATGGTGGTGGCTGGGAGAAGTGTTGCGGTAGCTGGACTGGCTCTGCCTGAATGTGGTGGACCTGTCGGTACGTAGTAGATGGCTGGGTGGAGCTGCTGCTGCTGGGATCAACCCGCGACCTGAGACGGGGCTGTGGTGTCGTTTGTGCCTCCTGGAGACACATGATATGAGTCTTCAGGTCACTCAGTATCTGTGCCAACTGATCAAACATTTGAAATTCATTTTGTAAAGATATTTCAAACAATATATACATTTTTCAAAATATTTCTACAAACATTTTCAAAATCATTTACAAGTAGGTTTTCAAAACTTTTATTTCACACAAAGGAAAGTATTTTTTCAAATCAAAATATTTTTACAAAGGTTGAAAATATCTCATAAAAAGTTTTCCAAACGGGTCACACCGTTTTTCAAATCATTTTGCAAAAAAAACATTTTTAACACGATTTATTAATCAGTATATACAAGAAGAATAGTTTCGATTCATGTATTGAGCACCTGGACAGAGTACTTCAGAAATGTCGTGAAGTCAATCTAATGCTATCATGGGAAAAGAGCCACTTAATGGTCGCAGAAGGAATTCTGCTGGGTCAAGTCATTTCCAAACGTGACATGGAAGTCGACCCAGCAAACGTGGATGTGATAGCCAATCTTGAGCCACCTCAGACAGTTAAGAATGTGAGGTCATTCCTGGAGCATGTGGGATTTTACAGAAGATTCATCTTAGATTTCAGCTGCATTGCCTGACCTCTTACCGAATTACTTTGCAAGGAGACTGAGTTTAATGTTGATCAACAGTTTCTCCTTTCATTCCATCAGTTGAAGGAGCTTATCACTCAAGCTTCAGTCCTACAGCCGCCAGATTGGTCTCTTCCCTTTGAGATCATGAAAGATGCATTAGACTTTGCAGTTCAGACTGTGTTAGGACAGAGGAAAGACAAGGTGCCCTATGCCATTCATTACACCAGCAAAACATTAGATGAAGCTCAGAGAAATTACATGGTGACAGAGAAAGAGTTGTTGTCTATGGTATTCACCCTCGAGAAGTTCAGATCATATCTGCTTGGATCAAAAGTCACCATCTTTACCGACCACTCTACTATCCGGTATTTGTAGCAAAAGAAGGATGCCAAGCCCAATTTTAAACTAATCAGATGGATCCTTCTCCTCTAGGAATTTGATATGGAAATCAAGGAAAAGCCTGAAGTTTAGAATGTGATAGCAGATCACC
Organism: Ottelia alismoides; assembly: GCA_037367405.1. Lineage (NCBI taxonomy): Eukaryota > Viridiplantae > Streptophyta > Magnoliopsida > Alismatales > Hydrocharitaceae > Ottelia > Ottelia alismoides. Next base: position 419,085 of record JAZKJV010006842.1, on the reverse strand, counting down.
TCTCCAGAATAGAGCAGACATAACCTCCGCTGAGCATTGCACCCATCACAGAGACCTTTCCTAATGAGTCGATTTTGACCGTGGATTCACTCCCTTGGTATGCCGATATTGTTAACTACCTCGTTTCGGGGGTAGTATTGTAGGATTGGACGAAGATTCAGAAGGACACATTCTTATCGACAATCCATTTCTACCAATGGGAAGATCCTCTCTTACTCAGGGAAGGAGCAGATTGCATTTTGCGCAGGTGTATCCCTTTGGAGGAACATCATATGTCCTTGAGCATTGTCACTCGCTCGAATCTGATGGACACCACTCTGGAGACAAGACGACAGCAAAAGTACTTCAGTGTGGCTTTTGGTGGCCCACAGTATTCAAGGATGCAGCAGTCTTCGTCAAACGATGTACTGACTGCCAAAGATTGGAAGGCACCCTCACAACGAAAGATTTAATGCCCCTAAAGATCATTCAGATAGCATACGTATTTGATGCTTGGGGCATCGATTTCATGGGACCTTTCCCTAACAGTCAGGGATATGAGCACATCCTTCTTAGCGTCGACTATGTGAGTCGTTTGGTTGAAGCTACCCTGCTCGAGTTGCAGACAGCTGGACAGTATGCTGATTTCTAGGAGAGAATATCATTTCATGGTTCGGGATTCTGAAGATTCTGATATCAGATGGTGTATCTCTGATTTCCGCAATAAAGTCACAGACTGCTTCTGGTGCTGCATGACTCGCATCACTCATGACTTTCGGCTCGTTGACCATGTCTATAGTGATTCTCTTACTGCCCGGGCTGAATGTAATCTTGCCAGACCCATAGTCAACCACGGCTTCTGAGGTGCGCAAGAATGGCCAGACAAGAATGATAGGGGTCTGGAGTGAGGGTGCGAGAAAGTCCATATCAAGGACTACAAAATCAACTAGGAACTGCATTTCCCGCAGCTTCACCACAATGTCTTCTAAAAGACTTCTAGGTCACTTGATGGGTCGGTCAGCAAACTGAAGGATCACTCGTGTCTGCTTGAGTGGACCTAACCCAAATTCTTGCAGTAATGACGATGGCAGAAGGTTGATGGAAGAACCACTGTCAAGTAGTCTGTGCTCGAAGACTTGATCAAAAATCTCGCAACTGATAAGAGGTGCTCCTTTGTCATGCTTCTTTTGTGGGAGGTTACTGATAGATGCTACAGTGGCCACAGTGAGAACGTGCTTCTCGACCTGTTTGCGTCTGTTCTTTCATGCTGGGTGATGCTTACTTGTGCATGCTTCTTTCAAACCTTTCTTCATAGGTGGCATGTACTCCATGGCCATCATCAGAGGAATCTCAACAGTCAAGTTATTAATGATATCAACAACTACAGGATCAGATAATGCATTTTTTCTTTTTGCAATTTTTTTTGGATTTTTCTATTGCATCAGGAAAAGGAATATGTACATTGCTAGAATCTGAAATAGAGTTCTTATTTGCAATAAAATCATCGTCCATGAAATGTTGTACATCCAGATTAAAAAGGAGTATAATCTGGAAGCTGAGATGCTGGTGCTGGTGGATAGACAAAAAGTGGGGCCTCTGCTCCGTCGGCTAGCATGGGATTGGCTACAGCTGGCGGCTTCTCCAAGGCTGGCATTGATTTACTTCGGTGACGATCTTCTTTTTGTTCTTTTTGTTTTTGCTGACTTTTTGTTCTTTTTGTTGCTGCAGATGGTGGTAAGTGGCAACTGGAATGGCTCCTCCTCCTTCTTCTTCCTCACCCGTCCCTGTAGCTAGCACGATTGATGCAGAAGATGACGATTCATCCGAAGCTTGATTGTCCCCCTTGCTGATGGCAGGCGGAGGCAAGGCCCTAACACTCTGGAGAGTGATAACATTAGATAAAACAATAGTACAATCATCTGACTCTACAAGCATAAATGGAACATCACATTCTACCTGTTCCTTTCTCTTGAAGCTGTTGGGGTTAGCTTCGACTTGCGCCGGAATGGTAGTTTTAGTGGTGGCCACGTCATCTAGTATCCTGGTCATATCTGCTAGTCCTTTGATGAGCTGGGCCAAGCAATCCAGAACTGGGTTCATAAGATTTGCCTCAGAAGGTTCAACGCGCAGACCACGTTGTTTCTACGTGTTCGGGAGCTGAGGTGATGACTGCTGGTGGTGCTGTAGTGGTGGAGGAAGCTGAAACTGATTGTATAAGGGAGGAGGATACTGTTGATAATTTTGAGGTGGGGCAGCCGCATACTGGTGGTACGGTGGTGGCTATCGGTACTATGGCTGTTGGTAGTGCTGATTCCACCTCCACTGGTTAGCATATTGGGGAGGATGGTGATATTGTGGCTGCGGTTGTGAGGACTGCCCAAAACAACTACCTTGTGGTTGATGGTATTGCTTGTTGGCTTGCAGCTGGCCCTGAGGTTGTTCGGTAGGATGGGCCAGCTGTGCATCATTGCTCCAAACCCCATTGACTTCTTGGATCAGGGGTGGTGGTGGGGAAGCTGGATCGGGTGTTGAAAGAAAGTCTTGCTGATAAATAACCATCCGCTGTTGCGGCTAGCCCTGATCAGGTGTCTACATGTAGTACTTGTGCTGGACTACCTGTAGCTGCTGGCTCGGCTGAGGCTGATGTGGCGATGCTGGCTCATCGTTCTTCTCAGCTGGAGCTTCGGTAGATGGTGTCACCAACTGGACAGAACTGATAGTGCCTACCAGCAGTTTCAACTGCTTGGTGATCTGGTCTAGCTTATCGAGATTTTGTGTCCTCTTCTCGATCACAACGAGTTTGTCGAGGTCCTGTGATCGCTTTTCAATGATATCAACCTTCAAGAGATGTCCCCCGATGATGATGGGGTTGGAGCTCTCATATCTCTCCGCCTCACGAGACGCTGCCATGTAGACTTGCTTCTGGAGGATCTGAGGTTGCTTCTGATAGGCCTTGGATGAAGATAAGGCAGCATCTCCTTCGACCATTTCCTCAATGATATGCCATACGACGTCTTCATCCTTGTTGAAATATTATCTCCCGCAGGCTGCGTCACCGAGCCATTGGCTTTCTATGTTCAAACCCCTGAAGAAGTGTTGTACCAGGCTGGTCTTTGGAATTTCATGATGGGGACATTTCTCCTGCAGATATGTGAATCTCTCCCAGGCTTCGTGGATACTCTCATGTGCACCCTGAGAGAAATTGCTGATTCGGGCTCGCATATGATTGAGCCGATCGAGAGGGTAGAACTTGTGTAAGAATGCAAACTTCAGCTCCTCCCAAGTCATCACAACCTTTCCCAGATGATTGACCCAGTAGAGGGCCTTGTCATGTAGACTGAATGGGAATGCCATCATCTTCACTATGTACAGAGGGACATTCGGGTAATGAGTAGTCCAGCATATGCGTGAAAATTGCTGCAGATGAATGTATGGCTCTTCATCGGTGTTCCTGTGAAAAGAAGGGAGAAGAGCAAGAAACCGAGGCATTATCTCAAAATGATCATGCACCGGTGGTATGCGGATCCACTTGGTCATCTGGCTGTCTCCAAGGTTGTATGTCTCTTTCAGCGTGGGTTTGGGCCTCCCTTGTTCAGGCTCTTCCTCATGTTGGTCATCACGGGGTCCACCACCTACTCCTCCTGCTTGTATGCCTCCTCCTTCAGGTTTGTTCATCTCATCATTCAGCATTTCCTGAAATGCAGTCTGTGCGAGGGCTTGCTCCATTAGCTGCTGCTGGATGGCTTGAATAGATGCCAACAACTATGCATTCACCTGATTCTGATCAGACATCTCTCCTTGCTCTAGCTGGGGAGGCTGCTGACTCTTTCCTCTTCCTTGAGGTGCCATTTATGGGTCTGAATATGAGGAGATGAATTCTAAATTGGGATCCAAGGCTTGGTCTGGCTTCTATCTGCAAGATGAGAGAATCCCAATCAGACCACTTTCAAATCAGTTCCCAGCTGCCAAAATGATTCTGGAATTAAGGTTAATCCTAGAATGTTGTGAATAAAAACGGATATGGACTGTAATCGAATTTCATTCACAATGGCAAAGGTGGGGTAAGAGTAGTCCTAGTTTATTGGGTTGTCAAGAGAAGGGTAGAAAACAAGGAGTCTGGAGATCGACCCGCAAAATCCGGATCGATTCTCGGGAATTGTCTCGAATTATTGGCAAGGTCGAGTCCATGGAATCGATGTATGTATCAGCGGGATCCTGACTAAACCATCCATGGATCGCCTTCGCAAAGCAAGAGGGGAGTAGATGAAGGAAGAAAGATACAGTGGTCAAAAATGGAAACATATAACAATAGAAAGGCTCAAACTGAGCGGGAGTCAAAGGGAGAAATACATAACAAAATTTGCGCAAGTGCACGGGACTCGATCTTTGATCCTCAGTCTAGATCCATACAAACACACGACAAAATTGGGTTCACCAACTCACGCCATGTGAAGCCGTAAAGGTTCAGCTACTTATTATCTTTTTAGTTTTAGAGTTGTTACTTCAGGCATATCTTATAACAAGTCCTCATCATGCTAACCCTATAGGAGAGAGAGTACTACCAGAAAAGTATCCCGTACTTGTCCTCCTCCTTTGTAACATGTAGTCTGCACTTTTTGTGGTCCTTGTAACCCTTTCTGGATCCCTACTCAGCCAAAGAAATAGAGAGAGGAAGCCGATATTTGAAACCAATACTTCAGTTCTTGCTCGAAACAGAATCACCCGTGAGCGTGCAAGAACCTACTCGGACGCAAACCGATGAGACAGACACCCCCGTGAAGGCATGGCCTAAGCTTAGTACTTCATACCATGTTGATGTTCCACACAAGGCGGGAACACCATCGTTGACAAGGCTCTACTCGGTCACGTACGATAGAAACACCATTACTTCGGAAATCCAGGCGATACTCAAGGTAGTTACAGACTGGGATTTTGGCTCTATTCCTTAGTGGGACATGCCTCACTCATAGGAGGGGTTTTGGTCCCCTCTGAAGGTATCTGAAAACAATGAGGGCTTTAGGAACCAAGAACAATGATCGTCCATTATGGATTTTAATTAAGGTCAAAATTTATTTAGCAGTACCCTTGTTTTAATTTTTCGATTTTCATATTTTTGAGTCTGTTTTCATACAAGCACCTAATATTTTTGTAGATTTCCATTTAAGTCCTAGGTGCTCAAAATCAAAGGGAGATAATGGAAAAGCTGTGAAAGTCGATTCAATGATGGAGATCTCACCATGAACCTAATGATGCATGCTGAGTTAGAAGACTTACAGTGCATCCCAGCTCTCTCCATGTGGTATGCAAAACAGAATTTTTATACCTATCTACATGGTGGCGTACAATCGACAAAATCACCCTAAACAATAGATGCTATTAATATTGAAGAACCAATTGTTAGTTATTCAGAAATGAGACCAAGGTATGGTCTCTGATGCCGATCGGTGCCCGCCAGAATGGGTCCTGCACGTGTTGTATATGACCTCTAGCAGCACGCGGTCTCAGATTTTAATTACTAACTTTATTAATTTGACTAGATCCCTACGTAAGAAACTATAGGAACATGCATTCTTATTAAGATGTAGACCTAGTTATTGAGTCAAGCAACCTAAATCTAGGCACTCCATGCACACAAAACAAAGTAAAATAAGGCGGAAAGCTCAAAACAACGGAAGACAGAATAAAAGACGGCAAGAAAAAGGCAGAAAACTACGACGAGGCCCCCAGTTGAACAGACATCTGGGCACTGGACCTCATTGTGAAGAGTAGAGTCCAAGTTATATTACATGCCAAAATTGTCTCTCTCTTCTCTCTCTTATCATTAATTACAAAATTGATTTTTTTCTAAGCTAATTCCTCCTCCTTTCTTCCTTGGTGATCTCTCTCCAGCTGGTCATGAAGAGAAGACCATCCTCCTCCAAGCTTGGTTGTATCGGCCTCCTAAGAAGCCGTCCTCGCGTGGTAGGCCCTCGCAAAAAAAGTTACAAAAAATGTATTAGCATATATAATCTAATAATCAATCAATGAATATTTACAACAATAATCAAAGAATTAATTTCAAATAAATTAATGAATATTTACAACAATGAATCAATAAATCAAATAAATGACTATACAAAAATGATTAGTGAAAATAGACTACGCTCATTGCCCCCGGCAACGGCGCCATTTGATGCCACGGGTTTTCCAAGGGTCGGCCGATCGAACAAAACCAACACCGTTGTGATGACCACTCGAAGAACCACAAATCAATCAACAGATAACCCACAATTAAATAATATGAAATTAATATCAAAATTTGTGGAGTTAAAATTTATTGTAACTCTACAACAATGTGCATAGCTTGTAAGTATGTGTAGTGTCGAACACATGGAGCAAACATGGGTAGCCTATGATTATTCATGCACCACAAAATAGGTTATTCTTTGCATAGATATTTGTGTGGGTTTTTTTATATTTATTTTTAAATATTTTTAAATTTCTTTTTATTCTCTTTTTGTATTTGATATATATATATATATATATATATTCCCTTTCTTTTTTTATATAAAGCTATACATTCAACATTTAAAGAATATAAGCTATAATAGATATAATAAGTAATAAAATCAGTCAAAAAATAATAAAATAAAATCTTTTTTATTTTAGATAATTTTTCTCTATTTGTGTGGTTTTTATGTAATTTTTGCTAATTTTTATGTATTTTTTAAGGTAAAAAGTGTCCCTAATAGGGTATTAAATAATTAGCTGCTACTGATTTGAGTTTTAAAATTAGTAAATAATGTCCAAAAATACCTAAATCAATATTATTATATTTACAATAATATATAGATAATTATAAAGCAGAAAAACATTTTTTGAAGGATTTTTTTCTATTTTTTAGGATTTTGAAGCTTCTTGAAATTTTTATGTTTTTTATTTTTCTATTTTTAGGGTTTTTGATTTTCTGGACTCAATAAATACATAAATATACCTTATATAATCTTTTTAGATTTTTTAGAGGTTTTTTTTATAATTTTTTTTTATTTTTTTATTTTAAACAGGGAATAAATGTTGTCCAATTGTTTTTTAATAAATCATTAAATGCCCAAAAATGCAAACAAAATTCATGTCGTGAAAATACATTGCAAGAGGCATCTACTCCTAATTTTTGCTTAATATTTTTGTAGCACATTAGCTACATTAAATAATTAGATAAACACTACAAAATTACATGTCATAGTATGGACATAAATGCAATAAAAATAATCATCAGGGGCCTCTATGCAAAAATGCCAAAAGTATACAACGTGAATGAAATTTTTGTGTACTAAAATGAAATATAAAACACGCCAGGCATATACATACAATTTACCACTGCTCACGTGGGACTACACGTGAGTCAGGATGGGAGGGAATAAAATGTAATTTACAATAAGCTCAAGGGTCCTAGTGTAAAATTTCCAATTTATTTTAAACGTTATACTTTATTTACAGGACTGAAATGTAAATACAAAAAAGTTGGGGCTAAGATGTGCAATTTACCCCTAAAGTGCGTGCTGATGAGGCTCGATTTGGTTCACTTGACACGCGACGAGCTCTGAGCGCACGATGACGATTTGATGTTAAACGGTCTGGATTAGATCATTGGGAATGATCTGACGGTGGCGAAGGCGTGCATCCTACGACTGCTGTAGCGCTTGGAGGTGGGAGGTGATCGGACGACGATGGAGATGCTTGGAAGAACAGGGATGAAGTGCCGTTCTCTCAAGCTTTGATTTGCGATGGCACATGCCTCCGAGCCTCCCATAAACGGCGAATGGTCCAAAAAGCTTTCTGGGGACACTGTGGATCGACTGGAGGGAGCGAAGGGGCCAGAGGTCCACCGGAGCTCTCCAGCGAGGTCGAGGAAGATATGGGTGCCCATGTGCCTTGTTCTTTTTCAAAACTCGACCCTTGAAGGTCGAGAGGCCTTCAGTACCTGCATGAAGTGGTTGTAAGCGAAACAAGGAGGTCTCGAAGGCCTTATTGGTGGTGGAATGAAGAGGAGTGAGGCGAGCGAAGGTGCTCCGATGAACGACTGAGTGGAGCACATGGATCTCCAGATCCATGATGGATCTGGGGGAAGCGAGATGCGCGGGGTGATCATAAGATGATCAGGAATGAAGTGGGCACGAGGAATACGTCGGAGGGGGGTTGATGACACGCGGAGGAGCTCGCCGGAGTTCAACTCCGGCGAAGTACGAGGTGACTTGATTACGCTAACATAACTATCTAGAAACTAAACCAATTATTGGAAATAAAAGCTAGGATTAAAATTAAGCAAAATAAATGGAAAGACACTGCTCTTATACCTGGAATGACTAGGGAGCAGGATAGTCGGCGATGCGACGGCGGCCGTGGGTGCACCCCTTGCTCCTGGAGTTAGGCCAAGCACTGCAAATGATCCCCCTTTCACGAGGAACAATCCAAGATGCTGACCCAAGACTCGCAAGGTTTTAATGGTGACCAAAGTTGAAGAAGGAGGTGGAGGATTTTATTTATAAACCTTATTGAGCACCCTTATTGACTGGGGAAAAATGAAGATTTTGGCGTATGTCCACGTGATTAGAGATCATGGCGTGTATGTACAATGATCAATGATCATTTCGGATGAAGGGAGCAACGTCGATTGAGAGATGAGACGCCCAGGAAAAAGGGCGGAAATCGTAGGAAAACTAGTCTGCACATCAAATCTAGAGTAGAGGAGGAAGTTGACCATGGTTAACATTTGACGCGGCCCTATTGATCCACTCGGCTGCTAAACGACAAAATAGCATGTTTTATTCAAAAATAATTAATTTAAAATAGTAAATGATTTTATTATTTTTTGTATATAAAATAAAAAATATTTATTATCTTATGTAGTATTTTATTATGACTTTATTTATTTATTGGTGTATTTTATTAGTAGTTAATTTTTAATAGTGTATGTACAAGTATATTCATCTATGTTTTGTACATTTTTATTTTTATTTTGTATATTTTATTTTATTATTTTATTATTTTATTATATATATATATTTATAACCTATATTTGTGAGTATAAATATATATTTTTTATTATTTTTATGATGTAATTTGTATATTTAAATAAATAGATATGTGGATTGTATAGGTATAGTTATAGGTATTTTACCTATGTTTTATGTATACTATTTTATTTTAATGTATTTTAATCGATTTTATTTTGGTTTTGTATTTTTAATAGAATATGAATACTATTTACAATATTATAAAAATATAATGATTAAAATAATATGGTTTAACATAGGTATTTTATCTATGTTTTCACATAGATTTTTTTTCATTTTCTTTCTGGTTTCATTCTAGTTTTGATATACACATATGTTATAAATAATATTAACAAAATTATAAAAATATGAATTTATTATAATAATAAGGGATAAATAAAATGAATATTTTAATCGGTAGAATGTATAATAAGGGCCCAAAACCTAACTTTCACACAGTAACTCGAAAAAATATAAAACCACTACCATTAAATAGCTTGTGAAAAATTATATACAATTAGAGTGATTTTGATATGTTTTGAGTTTTTATTTGAAAGATATGGGTCGGTGAAGTTGGGTTTTTGGCTTTTTATTTTGTGTATTATTTTATGTATAAAATAAACACTATGCATTATTTTTGCACAAACTCAATTTTGTATTTTTATTTACATTATTATCTACAACTTTCATGTATAAAGTATATTCATGTGATGAATAAATAATAAAGAATAAAATAGGTGTCAAAATGTGTAATTAAAGAATGAATACATGGGATTTTTATCGTATTTTGGCCCTTATCTCGCCCCACTTTATTCCTTGTCGACCAATTCAATTCTTGACTTGGTCTCGGGGTTCAGGGTCATAAAATATTTTCAATATTTTATTTCTTTTCCTTTTCTTCTTTATTCTAACATTTTGGCATTAAAAACCTCATTTTATATACAAATAATATAGTAAATAATGAATGTTATTTTGTACAAATAAATGCAATTTTGTACAAATAAATGCTACTTACATGCATTTGCTAGGGGTTTTAAGGACAAAATGATAGAATAAAGGTGATGACATGGAGATTCATCAGTAGACTATCCCTCTTTTGAAGCATTTTTGCAACCACAACTCCTGTCATTAGACCTTAATGCTACTAGACCAAGTTGAGTCGCACATCCCTCCCTAAAGGAGGTCGGGAGGTTCAGCCTAGAAGTATCACCCTCATATGCTACTCCAAGCCAAAGAAAACCACCTCCTCATCACCTCATCCGTGGAGAGCTATGTGTAAAGTGCTGGTCCAAGTAAAGACATTATCTGTGAGAGTCATGCGTGCGTTTTTAAGTGTTCTACTTAGGCTCATCAAGATGACATGTGAACATAGCCTAGTGGACTCAAAGAATTAGGTCCCTAATGGACCTGAAAAGTCTTAACCCCAAATCCTATAAGGTTCCTCTGAGAGTTAGGTGAATTAAGGTCTTAACCAAGCTCCATTTTTCAATTTAATTCCAGACTAGTTTTAATGTAAACTATGATTCAAAAGAATATACAAAACTATGTACAAAATTCTTTTTATGCAATTTTTAAAATATGCAAATTTTTTGAAAATGTTTGAATGCAAGAAAGAGAAAAGCATTGCAAAATAGGTTTTTACAAACTTATTTTTCAAATATTTTTCAAAAATTTTGTACTATATACATAATTTTGATACAAAAATATTTACACAAGCTTTTACAAGCAAAACATTCTACAAAAATTTGTACAAAAATAGATTTTACAAATGGCTATTTACAGACCTGTATGTGCAAGAAAGATTTTCATATACAAGGAAAAAATTTAAAATTTTTGTGATTTTTAGCTTGTAGTTTTTAGCTATTTTATTTATTAACACACTCACACAAAGTACGAGTTATGGCTAAAGTATATATACAATATATACAACACCCTCTATACTTAGCTTGTACTATGTCCTCATAGTGATCAAAGAGCGATGAAGAAGACATAACTCGTGCTTAGTATAAGGAAGTGAAAAGAAAGGCTATACTACAATGACGAATAAAAGAATGTAATGAATAGAAGTCGGAGACTCCCCCTATGCTTAGGTCTCTGCTAAGGCAAAAGAGCCAAACTCAGGTGCTGTCAAGTCTACATAAATCTGTGCTGGCCTCTGCTTTGGCACCTCAAGAATGGTAGAAGAAGCGTGGTCGAGGGGGACCAGGGTAGTAGCCAACTCAGCTTTGGAGAGCGGGTCTGGTCTCTCCGTAACTGCCCTAGATGAATGGAGAGGAGCGCTCGAGAGCGGTGCTGTGAAATGCAGCCTAAGGGACCTCCTTCCCATCATTGTGATGTCGGGATGAATGCGGATAAGATCTGGAGTGTAAACAAGATCAATAGCCAAACCCCCAATTCACCTACACAACACTGAGCCGATGATCGTAAGGGATTGGTCGTTTATCTTGTCAATTTTATTTTAGGTGATCAATCAGTCTATAAGAGCGATTAAGCGAGCTGGTAGGAACCTGATGCTTCTAGGAGACTGGCCCAATCTCACAGTTAGATCTTTCCCAACCAGTATGGGTGCATACCGTTTACCGGCTACCTGATTTGCCCAATCTGCTAAGGAAGTCCCAGACCAATTACCGGCTACCTGGTGAAATCCTCACTGGAGAACAACTAACCATGAGACCGGTAGTCGCTAAAGGAAGTTCAGATATGGATCTAGCCTAGTGTACGGGTCACTCTCTTGCTGCATACAAGCCAACCAATGAGAGGGTGACTCTCCCCAAAACAAATATTTTTAAGTGAGGTGGGTTTTAGGGTCAAGTTTGCATTAACAATCCTAATTTTACGATTATCTCTTTTTAGGTATTTTCAAATGAAAACAACGCCTAACAAATTTTTCGATCTCCTGAGTTATTTTAAGTCCAAAAATAGGGAGAGAAGTCGAAAAAACCTATGTGCGATCAAACAATACGATTCATGCAAAAATAGAGATGCGTACCTGTCGCCAGCACTCTACATGCAGGGTGATTCGTTCATAAATTAAAAGACAGAAAAGAAACTAACTATATGAGCACGAAGAAATCAACCTTAAGACGAGCAATTTCTAATGATCATGAAGAACAATAGCTAACTGATTAGAGAGAGAGGTCTATGTCCGGTATCGGATGTCGATCAATGTCTGCCACAACAGATCTTTTGCACGTGTTGTATACGACCTCTAGCGGCACGTAACCTCTCAATCGATCAAGCTAACTTTTTAATTTTGAATTATTAATAAGGTCCAATTATGCTCTATAGGTGCAAGCAATCTATTAGGGATTGAGAATTAAATTATTTACATCATAATCAATCAAAAATCCTAAGTCTAAGGGTCAAATCTATGAGAATCAAATAGAAAGAAAAATGTGATAAAAACAAAACTACGAAAAACTCGGTGAGGTCCCCCGAGCACACCGGTGCTCAGCGAAATAGACCCCGATAAGGTCAAGTGTCTAAGAAGAGAGTCCAAGTGTCCCAAAATTATTACAACAATAATAAAAAGTCTGCTAAAAAGGTAAACTAACCACTCTACTCTACTCTATCTAGTATAACTAATCCATGCTCTTCTCCTCCTCCTCCTCGAGTGTGGGTCTCCTCCAAAGTGTCCTTGGGCGGTTCCTCACACAAAAAGTTAAATAGAAATAGGTCAGAAAATAGTTATAACAGATAGATATAAAAATATCCAAAAATATGAAAAAGCGATTACTAAGCTGTGCTCCCCGGCAACGACACCATTCTAATGAGCGGCTCGAGCGACACGGGTTAGGGATTCAAATAATCAAAGGATCATTGCAACCCGGATCACAAGGCCAATGCTCAGTCAAGAAAAAGAGAGAGAACCACATACTCGAATAAATCAATCAAAACAAACAAACTGTTAGCGGTCTCTGCCATTTATTTTAACCTAGTAAAGCAACCAGGGTCGAACACAAGGAGAACGAGATGTCTTACGGAGTAGTCGATTTTCAGGAGATAAAGTGCATATTTTTATTAATTTTTAATTTTGCAAAATTTTATAATATTTTTTATTAAAGAATAAAGCAAGCAAACAAGGAAACAATGCACTTAATTAAGCTTTTGGAGTTTTTTTTCAAGACTAAAAATGCTCAAAAACTAAGGCTAAACATATTTTTGGCTTTTTCAAATATTAAAGTATTTTTGGTGATTTTCTGAGATTTTTATGATGTTTTTAGGATTTTATAAAAATCAAACAAATGCTAAAATTGTAAATAGTGCACAACCAGAACAAGATTGCAAATTAAAAATACTTAAAGCATCATGATGTCCTGATTATATATTTTATGAAAAACTAGATAAAAGATTTACAAACAGAGACTGAAATTATGTTTTTCTAAATTTTCTATATTTTTTTGATTTTTTATAAGTTTTCAAGAGTTTTATGATTTTTAGGGTATTTGTAAGTGTTTTTCAAGCAAAAATGCTACTAAAGTAAAACACACAAAAATACATAACAAGGAATTTTTATGGATTTTCAGATAATTTTTCGTATTTTTATGTATTTCTAAAAATAGATGGAATAATTTTTTATGGGTTTTTGATTTTTAGAAAATAAAATACAACACAAAATTAATCCAAAAAATTACAATAAATATTACGTGTTGGTAGGAGATAATAGTAATATTTATATAATTTTTGGAATTTGTTTGGTAATTGTTTAATTAAAAATGAGACATAGATTGTAGGGACCTACTTGTAATTATAATAAAATTCTCAAGCCAAAAATTTACACAGATGAAAAGCTTAGATCCGAGAATGCAAAATGCCCAGGGAATAAACACACATGCTCATTAAACCACACACAGGGGTATAAGTATAAATATTAGAAAGTTTTCATTCGAAGCATGACATACAGATATTCATGACAAAGCGTGCAAATATCTCGGAAAATCACGTGGGATGGCACGTGAGTTCACATACAGAGGACCAAAGGGGAAATGCTAAAACTAACAAGGGTTTATATGCAAAATAACCAAACTATTTTAAACTATGATGAATATTTACAGGACTAAATAACAAAATCAAAACAAGCAAGGGCCTAAGTGCAAATTACCCTTTATTAGATGTGATCCAACGACCGATTATGCTCCACTTATGGATGAACGGTCAGGATGGGTGGATACCCCTTCGACGATGAATGGCGGAGATGAGATTCTTAGATGGATCTAACGATCAGGAGCCTCCCGATGATGGACAACTGCAATTAGAACTGGGAGGACGCCTGATCAAACGACGGAGAAGCGGCCTGAACGAACGGGGAAGAACTCGCGTCTAGCAAGTTTCAATCAGCTCCGGTGAGTGGTTCCGGCGTCTTCACAAGCTGCTGGAGTATGGGAGATGACGGCGACAGGGTTCCGCAGCTTCCGAATGGCTCAGAAGGGCCCAGGACTGAGAGAGGGGTCCTGGGGATGCACGACGTTCCTGGAGCTTCATGGGGTTGTCCAAGACCTCCAGATGAGGTCTGGTCACGCGCATGCCCTACAGGAGAGGGGTATTGCTTGGAGGAGTGGCTTCGGTGATGGGTAAGGTGCCAAAGATATCTCAAATAGGGGCGGAGGGTGACTGGAGCTGGTCTCCGATGATGTGGGAGATTTGACCTACTAAGCGACTCCAATCCGGTGATTGGAGTCAATGGAAGGATGCGGAGCGTGATGTAGAAGCGAGAGGAAGTCGGAGCGAGGTGGATTAAGGTCATAAGATGGTGAAACATGGTATGAAAGATCGCCGTAGGAGGTGCTCTGTTTCTCGGATAAAAGATCGAATCAATGAAAAATGGAGTGTATGGTGAGTACCTAAAGATGGAGGAAGAATTCCTAGGGACGTGGATGTCGTCCACGGGGGTAGTGGCCTCGATAGTCAGTGCAGCTAGAGGCTGGGCTCCTTGCGGAGGAGCTGAGGAAGAACCTCGCTGAACCTGGGGCTCTCACGCTCCAGAATGCTTCCTCGCCCTATCTCTCTCATGTTGTCACTCTAGAAAAGGGGAGACAGGTATGCAGGAGGTGGTGGCGCAGACAAAGGTGGCAGAAAAGGATGAGGGGGGTGCAGGATATATAGGTGTGCAGGTCCAATAAGGAGGAGGCATGGCCAGCAAACCGAGGCACAGATCGAGGAGGAAAAGATTGGGCGTGGCTTAGGGATCCATGCCTTGCTTTCGGAGCCTGGAATCGGGGAAGAAGGAGGTACGGTCGGGTCATGAAAAATCGGGGAAAATTGGGCGAAACCCGATTTGGTGAAAGAGAAGAGGGGGGGGACCAGTTGACCTCGGTCAACAAACCGACGTGGCCCAATCAGAAGCCGTCGAGAATAAAGACAAAATAGACTACATGACAAAACTGCTAGAAAAGAAAAATTAAATTAATAATAATAAATGAATTCAAATTAAAAAATGAATAAAATGAAAATGTTTATTAATTTTCAAGGATTTTTTTCTATGATTTTTAATTATTTTTATGAAGAATAAATTAGTGTATATACAATATATAATATTATACACATGCATAATATATCTATGTATTATGTACACATATTTTTATTTTGTTATTTTTACATAAATACCCTAATTTTATATTTTATTTATTTTTAACATATTTTTAGGAGTACAAAATAATTTTTATTTTATTTTTACACATTATTTAATGGTATAGAATATGTAGAGGGTGTGATGTATGTACATGTGTATTTGTACAATGGAAGGGTGATTTTATTTCTATTTTTATTTTAATTTTTATGATTTTTATTTTCTTTTTATATTATTATTAGAAATATATACAAGGAGGTAAAAATAATAATTTATTTTATTTTATCAAAAATATTTTTTTACACATATAGGTAGTATGTACAACACAAAGTAGACCCTATCTCTCTCTACTTATTTTATTTTATTTTGCGATCAGGTCAAGGCTTGACCTTCTCTTAGGGTTCGGGTTACTCTGTATTTATTCTAAATACCTCCTTCCTTTCTCTTTTCCTTTATTCTTTTATTTTTGCATAAAAACATGCTAATTATGCACTATTAACAAATGAATGCTGAATGTTATGTTATTATATTTACACATATTTACATGATGTTTTGCTAAGATAGATAGCTAAAATAAAAGAATAAAGAGTGAGAATCAGAGATTCATCAAGGATCCCATCCTTTATCATGAAGGAGGGGATAACGTCTGGTATCAGTGTATTCCTCAGGAGGAGAACCACAACGTCCTCACATACTGCCACAAGCTTGAGGTAGGAGGACATCATTCTGGGAGGAGGACATCACAGAAAGTGCTCCAATCCGGCCTATGGTGTCCTACCCTCTTTAAGTATTCTGATGAATTCGTGAAGAGGTGTACTGACTGTCAGAGGATGGGCACGTGTGGACAGTGTGATATGATGCCGACGCATCCCATTCACTTCTGTGAGGTTTTTGATGCACGGGGCATCAATTTCATGGGTCCATTCCCTAAGAGTCAGGGATTCGAGTACATTCTGCTTGCTATGGATTATGTGAGTCGTTGGATTGAGGCCATCCCCGCCCGAACCGCAGATGCCAAGACTATTTGTAGATTTTTGAGGAAGAATATCATTTCATGGTTCGAGGTTCCTAGAGTGTTGATACATACCGGGGGAGACTCACTTTATCAATGACAAGGTAAAGTCCCTTGCTAACGAGTTCAACATAGACCATCGAATTGCCACTCCATATCATCCTCAGACCAATGGTCTTGCTGAAGTATCGAACAAGGAGATTAAGACTATTCTGCAGAAGGTCGTTCACCCAGACCGAAAGGATTGGTCACAGCTTTTGGACTCGGTCTTGTGGGCATATCGGACTTCCTTCAAGACACCTTTGGGTACATCTCCCTTTCGTCTCATTTATGGCAAGTCATTCCATATACCTTTGGAGATCAAGCACAAGTCACTATGGGCAGTCACAGAGTTGTTATTGGATCCAGAGAGTATAGGAAATTAGAGGAAAGCAGAGTTGGCAGCCCTGGTGGAGCTTAGAGACACAACCTTTTCAAGTAGCCTACAGTATAAGGAGAGAGTGAAGATATGGCATGATTCTCATATCAACCATAAGCAGTTTGAGCCGAACCAGAGAGTATGGATATTTGATGCTAGGTTGAGATTATTCCCAGGGAAATTGCAAAGCAAATGGAAGGGACCATACTTGGCCCGAAAAGTGCATGACAATGGTAGCATTGATATATCTGAGATGTTGTCGTATTCTACTTTTCGAATTAACGATCAGTGCCTGAAGCCGTATCTCGATCATGACCCACTGATCATTGACGTTGCCCCTATTCATTTTGCATGAGATGTGGTCTTTGACTCACATTATTTGCATATCATGCCTGATTATCACTTCTCTTCCACAATGTATATATCCAGTTGTCCATATCATTCATTCTTTTGTTTAACATCCCATCTTCATCTTCTGATTATGTATACTTAGGGTATACTTTACCCTAAGTATAGGGGGATGTCATATTTTTTATTATTCTTTTGATTCTTTTTACCTCTATTTTGATGCCTATACTTAGGGATATTTTACCCTAAGTATAGGGGAGGTACATTCAAACCCTCAGTTTTCCCCTTGTATACATACTTTTATACTTAGGATTACTTGATCCTAAGTATAGGGGGATGACTGACTTCTATTCATTGCATTCTTTTATTCTTAATTGTAGTATAGCCTTCTTTTCACTTCCCAATACCCAACACGAGTTGTGCCTTCCTTTCATCGCTCTTTGATCACTCTGAGGGCATTGTTCGAGCTAAGTATAGGGGGTGTCGTATATATTGCATATTTAAAAAGATCAATTGGAATTGTCACCAAGGAAAGATAACAAAGATATGGATTTGAATGAACTATCCAAAATCTGAAATCATGCATACAAAAACAACACTATTTACAAGGACAAAATGAAGAAATGGCACGACAAGAACATCCGAATAAAGACCTTTGTCCCATGGCAGAAAGTATGGCTATTTAATGCAAGATTAAAAATTTTCCAAGGTAAATTGAAATCCAAATGGACGGGAGCCTTCATCGTGAGAGAGATGCACAATAAGGAAGTGTTGAGATCTTAGAGACCACAAACAACATACATATTCTATAGCCAACGATTATCTGCTTAAATATTTTGTCGAATGAAGTGAGCAGTTAGTGCAAGTAGAGCATATCTCCTTCACTCAGGGCACTGTATTAGAAAAAAGGCTCAAGCGGCCTGGACAAATCACATCTTCCAAAAAATTCCATCACTATTCTGTATATCCATCACTTCGTTCATCTCCTCGGTCCCCCACCTATGATTACTTTTCATACTTAGGTTGGCCTAAGCCTAAGTATAGGGGGACCGATACCATTGTTTATATATCACTTCTATTTTTTTCTTTTTATCTCAACTATACTTAGTACGAGCTATGTCTACATTTCACTTTGTGCCATGAGGACATAGCACAAGCTAAGTATAAGGGGTGTGTGTTTGTGTATTTTCTATATACTTTATCCATATCTTGTACTTTAATTGTTTTCATCTAAAATCGAGGATGGGTACAAGTTGTGTATATTATGTATATTACCAAATTCCTTCTGTAAATAATACATGTTTTTCAAAAAAAAATCAAAAAACTTTTTGCATTAAAAAAATTTACTCGTGGTCTTGCATTTCATTCAACATCTCATGCATCCATGCATTACTTGGTTGGTATACTCTGATACATTTTCTATAACTCAAGGCTTGAGGATTTGAAGACACTGGATTTTTGAGCCAGCCTTAGTCATTAGGGTTTTGAAACTTAATAATCTACACTTCCCTAGTTTGAATGATTTGAGCGCTATATTGCACTCTTCCTTTCTACCTTCTAAAGAATATGATTAATACATCACTTTCACAACTGCATAATTGATGAGATAAGTTGAGTTATCACTTGAGGAACTATGATTGGAGATTTGAGTCTAGACCCGATTTAATGATGCTCGAGGATGGGATAAGGTCAATGAAGGCTTCAAGAAACCTAAGTGTCAACAAACTCTAGCCACTATGTGAACAAGTTCATATGCTATCATTTGATATCTACCTATGTGCCAGGGTGCGATGAAACCTAATTAAATTCTTTATCAGTGTGCGCCAACTCTTGGTAAAAGCAGTGGGTCCAGCTAAAAAGAAAAGAAAAGAAAAGAAAGAATATTGAAAGAAAAGAGCTCTCAAACATCGTCTAATTACAATGAGCTTCCACCAAAGGTGAGCGCTCCCAACAATTTCAAAGTGTCCACTTTGATCAAACACTATTAGGACCAAGGAATCAGGCTATCATCAAAAAAAGGGCTCTGCATTGTATAGTGATACAAGTCTGGGTGTCGAAGGTATCTTAGATACTTAAAAGATACACACCCTGGTGTACTCCCAGGAAAACAAGTGCAGACGACTCCGAATTCTCTTGACGGACACATTGATCACAAATCAAAAATATACTTGTGTTGAGTAATAAGGCACTAGAGAGGCCCCCTGTTCCAATGTGAGGGAGAGAAAAATATGCACAATCCTATGCCCTTCATTATCTGGACATCCATCTACACTTTCAAGTCTGACAAGCTAATGAGACGGTAGATTGAATGTAAGAACTGACTTATTCCATAGTGTTGAGGATTAGGTCTAGAGGAGAGTCTCTTGGACTGAGACATTTGGTGACATCTCGACTCGACTCTCATGAATGCAATACATTAAAAATCATATCCTTACATTATACGTACAAACAGAGAATCTGATAAATAGAGAAGTTGGATTCCATTTGATTAAAGCACGGTTGAGCTCAGAATTTTATGACCATTCGAATTAAGGGTATTTGATGAATTAAACCTTGAAAATTCACATGCACAGTCAGGAATTTATCCAACTAAGTCATTCATTCATTGATGCACGGGGACAAGCATGGTTTAAGTGTAGAGGTATGTTGAATCTCAGATTCAACATGCTAACATTGGTCAATTAGGCTTTGTTCCTCAAAATCTATATGCATATAATTAATAGAGTATCATTAGCAATCATACATGTGTTAATAATATTCGCATTTCATCATGCATAATTGCATAAAATACGGAATCCAAAAATCCAAGTGTAAATTGACCTAATAAGATGCTAACTTCCCATATTTTTCATTAATTCATCCTAACTCTGATTGACCTAAAACAATCCATTGTGTATATATCACCAACAAGGATAAATAAAAAAATACAAAAAATACTAACTCAAATAAGTGACAAATAAACCCAAATCCTAATTTCACATCAGACAGACTAAAACGCGCATATCTTCCTCATACAGTATCCGATTTTGGTCTACTCACTTTTAAAGTACTCCATTTTCAAATAACTTCAAAACAAGATCAATTTCATAAAATTCATAGCTCATATGTGAAAGTTGGATTGAAATCAAAGAAACTGACTGAGTCCGAATGACCTTTGTGAGTTTGTACAAAATTTGCTTGTTTCGTACTTCTATTTGGTTTTCCTATTTTCTTATTTATTAAAAATTCAAAAAAATAGATTAATGTGTAATTAAGTGTCTTTTATTTTATCTTATTTTTTCTAGATTTTTATCCTCTTTTAAAACCACCAAAAAGTTACAAACCCCTAAAAGCAGTTTTCTATACACATGGAGAACCACCAAAAATACCACTTTGTACAGATGACCTATTTTGTCTCCTGGTTCCTTCATGAAAGTTGCATATCTCATCAAGACAAACAACTTTTGTGAAGGAAATTGTTCGATCTGAGATCTCCTTCTATTTCTTTTTCCCTTTTTAAATTTTGAATTTTTTGGGGTGACACGTGGCTGGTCCTAGGCATGCCACGTGGCACCCCCGCTTTTTCTCTCTCCAGCTGCCCTAGGTCACGTACCTAGCAGATGACCGCCTCCTCTCCAGGTCACGTGCCTAGCATATGATCCCTTTCCTTTTCCTCCAGTCGTTCTCACCCGCCCCTTCCCCAGTCATTCTCCTCCACCTCCATGTAACGGTCACTGCGCCCGCTCCCCTTCTGCGGCCATTACTAGGCGGCTCCTCGCCTGCATAACCACCATCCCCCCACGCCCTCCTATAAAACACCCTCCACTCCAGCCTCCATCACCATCCACCATCTTCATATCTTCGTCCTCCTCAAGCTCTTGTAAATCCACCCTAGGTGACAGCAGCGGGTGAACCTCTGTTAAGAGTCAATGAGGAGAGGCCTGGTAAGATCCTTAGCCTATCATCAGCTTAGCAACAACTCTAAGTAGTTGCCTAGCTTAGAGCCTTCTCCATTCGTTGGGCTCTTCGAGCAACTCCAAGAGCCTTATCTCCCCATCAGGCGACTACCTTTTATTCCCCTTTCTCTTCTTCAGCTTCCTCTACTTCTTTTCCTCTTCCACCTCCAGTCCTACGCCTTGCTGACCGCCAATCACCCACCTCAATCCATCCAACACCTTTACTTCTGGTCTAGCTACGACACGAGCTTAGCTCCGTTCCCTCACCACTGCTCGGAGCACCGCAATCTCCATTCCCTCGCCACCTCTCGGAGCTCTGCCCCCATTTCCCCTTTCGATTGCGCTAACCTCCGCAGGTGAAGATCGACCACTGCGCTCGGCCTCATCGCCACGCAGTGCCGTTGCTCGACCTCCACGCATACCCGCGCCACTCTAGCCACGCCCGAGCTCGAGCTTCTCTGCCCTCGACCAAGTGATGAATCTCGTATTCATCATATTAAAATCAAATTATAAATCTCGTTGCTTAACTAATTCAATAAAAATCACTAACAATTCATTATTATTAAACTTGTGTTATATTGTATATAAATTGTATATAATTAACCTATATTTATCGTATTACTAACTTCCTTCTTTATTTTCTATCTTATAAACCCATAAAAATTAGGTTACTTAATTGTCTATAATGGTCCCGACCCTTAAAAGAAATTAAAATACAAAAAATCTCAAAGACTAAAGGTTGTGTTTTAACCTTTAAAAATACATCCGAAAATGCACTTTTGTATACATGGCTTCTTTTGACTTTTTGTCCAACATAAAACTTGTAGATCTCATCGAGATCTACAACTTTCATGTTTTGACTTTTTCTTAATTTTGCTTCCTTTTATTTCTTTTAGAATTATCTTTGTTTTTCTATTTATTGATTTTTCTGGAGAGGCTACATGGCGCTCTATGGAGCTGCCACGCGGCCGTCCCCTCTTGCGCTACCCACCACCTCTATCCACCCTTGGACCACCTCCATCTCCACCATTGATTCTCTCTCCATCTTCAGCTGTTCGATCTTCCTCTGGATAAGATCTCCACCACACCTTCGCGCTTTAACCTCACGCACACGATCTCCTTCGCATTCTACAACCACCCTCGCTCCACGTCACCCACTTCACTCCTAGACATAAGATCCCCCTGAGATCTAATCTCAACCACCCACTCCCGCCTGCATCCTAGTCGTGTGATCAACCCCCATCTAGCGGCTTCGAATCCTCCATGTTGTCTTTTCTCACACAACCCTTCGATGAAACCCACACTCCATCATAATCATTCATCACCGCTTCTTTCCTCACCATCAGATCGATCTGATTGATCAAATCTTAGCCTTCCGCTCGTGTCATCTTCGTGACCATTGGATCACTTGATCTAATGGTCCATGAACCGTCTCCTACCTCCAGCCGTCTCTCTTCCCAATCGTTACCCTCGCTGCCAAGCCGTCCCCTTTCCATTTTAGCTCGCGCCTCCCATCACCCCTACTCGTCCTAATGGCTGCCCCACATCGCTTGTTCCTCCGCCATCCTCACGTAACTCCCGAGCGACCCCTCCATCACTCCTCCTCATGTCTACAACCATTTCAAAATGCCTCGTCACCACTGTAATAGTTGGAGACCCCATTTATAAAACCTTGCCCTCTACCTTCAATTCATCCCATCCACCATTAACGGGGCCTTGGCTTAGTTTCTTCCACCCTCCGACGATAGTGGAGGGTGGCGTGTTGAGGCGAAGACAGCCACCCAACCCCCGGTGAGATCCATGCCCCCTCCGACCATGTAACGACGCCTCCAAGCACTACCGAGCCCCGAGGTTGGTCATGCAACAACCCCGAGGACCGCCCAGGTCCTCAGACTAGACCAACTCCTCCGCCAATCGCTTCCTTCGATCAGGTATCCCCCCCCATCCGCATTTCCTCCCTTTTTCTCTGATTTAATTCCCCTTGCACACAATCACTCTAACCTTCGACCATCTCCAAGGTCTCGCCACCCATCACTGATTCTCGCGCCATCTTCTCCTTTCTTCGGAACCCCTCCTCGCTCCGACTCCCCTCCTCCATCATCACGGGCAGAGGAAGTTTTAGGCCTCCATTCCTGACACCCTTTCAGGCCCCCATCTCACTCACAACCCCCGCACAGCACCACGCTTCGGCTATGCCACTAACACTACATGTCTATATCATTTAATGATCGGATCTTGGACCGTGCCTCCGATCTCGAGCGCACCTCCGACGACCACACCTCACCCCACGACTCCAGTCGATGATGGAGCTCTGCCATATCTCCCGCTCCTTTGCCAACCCTTCAGCAGGCTTGCATGACTTTCCCAGAAGCTGCAGGAGCATGGCAGAGGGATTTGAGGCTCCTCGGAGCCCAGTCTCCTCGCCACTGCCCACGACAGAAGAAGAAGAAGCAGTAGCCCTTGGAATGTGATCCAAGGGTATCTGCTACAGAGGGACATCATCCATCGATCTGATCTACATCGCCATCAACCGCCCATCCACGACATAGCTCCGAGCCATCAGATCATATGTATCCGATGGTTGAGATTATGCCCGAGCCTTCACTCTTAGCCTCTAGCCTCGGGTGTCTGAACCAAGCTCTGGAGCACCAGATGACAACACTTAGCCTAAACCGAGAATGTATCACGAGCCTATCCGTCGCGTACAGTGCACGTGAGGGGGTTGGGTCATTTGTAGAAACAACCTCAGCATTCTCCAGAATCACACTTGGGTCTAGGCGCACGTGTTGCATGTGCGCGCCTGGACAAATTACATAAAGGCCATGTTGGGTTTCAATATTTGTATAAAAGCCCCTGTACGCAGAAGGAAAAATTACAAAGGACCCCCTCTGGGTTTTGGTATTTGCAGCTGGGTCCTTCCAGGGGCCTATTTGCAATAGTTATTTTATTTTTCGTACATTTTTACTACATTTATGCTCTTGCACTGTTTACTTCATATCTTGAGCATTTTAGATCCAAATTTCATGATTTTAGTGTCATTTTGAAGCTTGTTTCATCATCTATTTTATATCATCATTTAATCACTGATTGGATACTTAATTAAAGGAGATAATTTTTGGATGATTCATAGTATCTTTTGCTCTATAGATATTTGCCATTAATAGTTGCTTAATATTGATTTTTATGCTTAAATTGACTCTGAATCTGAGCTATAATTATGCCCACTGCTTTGATATTCCCCAAGGACGTATTTGTAAATATTATTATGCATGATTGTCTCTTGCATTTAACCTTGCATTATGTTCATGCATCATCTTATATTTGCATTGAAAAATCTCTTAAAAAGAATAAATGCATCATTCTTTGCATTATGTGACCTGCATTTTATTGTGCATCTCCATCGAGACCTAAATATTGTAAATAATCACACATTAATTAATCAATAAAATTTGATAAATAGACAAAGAGGCTCGTTTACCTGAGTTCGACCTTAGTACACTTATCAAGTAAAATAATGTCCACATATTTGAAGGTGTGCTTATTTGCATGATCAAAATCTGTCTTCTGTACTACGACAACTCCACATTATTAAAGAGGCAGATTTCACGTTCATCACCAAGCTCCGCCACCCCCATGCATGACAGCCTGCTCTAGACCACTCTTCCAACCAGCAACAACCGTTGGATTTGGGTATTACCCTTGATCCAACAGTTGCCAAGCCGTGACATCATTTACCCCCGAGCCTCGGCCCACCCCTCGAGGCTCGGGGCATCCGAGCCTCACCAGCCTGCCACGTAGGCTCGATGACCGAGCCTCAATCCTGAGCCACAGCTTCAGCACCCGACCATCCCCCGAGCTGCCTACATCACATGTCCAGCACGTGGGGGCGGGGGCACATTTCATCCAGGCCCCTGACTTCCAGCCATATATGCCAGATGACCTCCTGCCTCACGTGACGTCAACATCACATGCTGCGCACGTGAGCGTGGAGGTAAATTACAGAAAGGGCCCACATGTTCCTAAAATTACATATAGGTCCTCCCACCCCAGAATCACATGACCTGTGTGTGTGTGTGCGCGTGAGCAAATTACAGGGAGACCCCTTCGGGTTTTGTTATTTATAGATAAGTCCCTCCAGGGACCACTTTGCAAGAAAACTTTATTTTTATTTACATGCCAGTCCCTAGAAGTTGTTTATTGCATATCTTCTTTATTTAAACTCTGATTTTTATGCATAATATGCCGATTTGAAGTTATTTCATCGCTCTATCATTTTGCACAATTTGTGGACATATTTGAGGCTATTTTATGATGATTATTATTTGAGGATATCTTTTGATTTATGATGGTTAAAAATTAACATATTTGTGTTATCTTAAATTGAGAAAATTGATGATGTTTATGCAGGGATTCAATTGAGAATATTTTACGAAATTCATTCCCTTGCATCATTTTCTAATTATTTATTGAGAAATTAAGCTTTGCAAGGCCTCATCCAAGGACAAAGAGTTATTGATCATATTTTTTAGGATTAAACTTGCAGGGAATCTTGAGATCAATTATCCTTCGATAAGATTTAATGTTGATCTATTTCGAAAGAGTAAGAATTGATCTTTTGACCTTCTTGCCTACAGCTTGGGATTACTTCGAATACATTTCTTGAAAATATTTATTTGATCTATGATTTCACTTCAAGGATATTGATCGACATTATTTGGATTAAAAGTCATAATTCACAGATCTGATGCTTTATTTTCTCCGTTTAATTTTCTTCGCTTACATCTTTCACCATTGCACTACATTTCATTTTCCGTCTATTTGCCCAACTAGAATTAATCTAGAAATTAATAAATTTTTTAAATTAATTTGAAACAACACAACTAGAAAATCATTATTCCATGTGTTTGACCTTGGTACACTTACCTAGAAAAATACTCCACAACATTCAAAGATTGTAGTTTTTGACGATCGTTTTTCACCTCCTATACTACAATTATCTATTATTAAAGAGGTGAAATCCATGTTCATCAATGTTTTAAAAAACAGTAACATATAATTGATTCCAGAAGTGCATGAAAATGATTCGAAGAGTTCCCGCTATGAAAGATATTTTGCATGAAATCATAAATCTGTAAGAAAATTATTTTTACCATACTATTTTCCCATAATGAAATATGAAACAAACACTTATATTATTTATAGAATCAAACCATAAAATCTCTCGAATTTACTTCACGTGATTCCGACTCCGTTTGCCCTAGGTATTCCATATTTAGTGGAGATGGGTCGGAAGATGACTAGATCATCAAACCTCTTTACTTAATGTATTTATAGTTGAACGAAAATCATGGAAATTATGAATTTTCCTTGATTAAATATGGTGCCTAATAATTATGAAAATAATTGATTAATCATCATAGGCCATTGAATGATTGTTTCATGAAAGCCCGAGTTTATCCTACAAAGTTGTAGGACAATTTCTACATGCAAAACATTATTGCTTGAATAGGATTAGGGATTTGTTTAGCAAATCTCCTTATAATATTAATCAATTGTTTTGATAAATATTATATGGTATAACACCAGTTTAAAGACTTATTATCATCTCAAATACAAAATGATCAAATCACAATATCCTAAGCTGAGGCGGATATGGTGTCTAATCAGGGATCAATGAGGTAGCAAGTTGCTCCGTGAGCGATCTGTCCCACATCATGTGCCTACTGGCCATGACAATGGGTAAGGAAAGGATAATGTTTGAAGAGATCATGATCTATTTTTCTAATTATTAAAATTTTGATAATACATATTTTGAGATTATACCATCCTTTCAATGAACAATCAAAATTGTTTGTTGATTGAGATTTAATTTGATTAAATTAATTATATCTAATTAAAAATACTCTATTATGAATAGAGTAGTATTTCCTTAAGAAGAATTAATTATATGAATATGATTCATAATAATTAATTAATATTTTAACATGATATGGAGGATCACATAAGTGACATCTTTGGTATCTCATCAAGGCAAAGGGTTTGGTCGCCATGGATTGTATGTAGGAGATGCATGTCCCGAGTGATAGCTCTTGCATACAAGCGCACGTGGACCAGGCTCTTTGCATCTCGAAAGAGTAAGGTCATTTGCATAGTGACCCCAACATCGGTTCCTCATATTATAGGGGCAATATTGGACCGCGCATAGCGAGTTCTAATCATGTTGAAGGTTGGTTCAATTAACAACGGGTGAACATCACCATAAGGGTGGTGGGCCTGGGTGTTAAAGATTGAATTGCGAAATGCAAGTTAGACTTGCAAGGTGGAATGTGTTCCAGCTTCTTTTTACCCGAATGGTAGTTTCTCATATTATTGGGATGCAACTAAGGTAGAAAAGAAGATCTCAATTCTTGCTAGAGAAATAGCGGTAAGTATATCTCTTATTTTGAAAGTGATTAAGGGAATGAACTTTCAAAGTTGAAAAAGGCAAGACTAATTTTATTAAAAATCCTTAATCAAAGAATCTAATATTGAATATATATATATATATATATTCTAATATAGTACATTCTTAATTTTAGGCAATAAAGTTCATGAAACCTTTCAGTAGGATTCTGGACGTCAACCAATTGACCTGTCCAAATTACTCAGATTGGATCCATAATTTGGATCTTGTCTTATCTACAGAGCGCATATCCTTTGTATTGTCCAAGGACAAGCATGAAAACCCTAATACATTGGAAGAAGTTCAATACAATGAAAAATATGATGAAGATCATACATTGGCCATGCATTATATTATGGAATCTCTCTCCAATGTGCTTCGATGATGTCAACCGCACTTAGCATTACAATGTTGTGAAAGAGCTTATTCGCTGCAAAATGCGGAAGAGACTTTAGTTAGGGAACACGTGCTCAAAATGTTTGGGTACCTCTCGGAACTGGAAATTCTCAGGTCTAACAAGGATGCAAAATGCAGTCCGACTTCATTCGGTTATTGCTCCCTAAGTCTTTCAATAACTTTGTGGTGCCATTCCACATGAACAACGTGAATTGGTCTAATGTTGAGTTATTTGCTTCATTAAAGTATGCAAAAGATGTGATGAAGAAAGATAATACCTTTGGCAGTGCAATGGTTGCACATGTGAAAGGGGAATGCGATCGGAAGCAAGGATCTCGGAAGGGCCTGACCCAAAAGAAAAAGAAGAAGAGTCAAGGTGTTGGCCCATCTTTCACTGCTTCCACATTGGTGACATCAAAGAAAACTAATGTGTGTCATCACTGCAAGAAGTCAGGATACTGGAAGCGTAACTGCCCATATTACCTGAAGTTTGCTGACAAAGGTAAAGCTCCAGCAGGTATGAGTTCTACTTTCATCATTGAAATCAATTTTCTCATAGGACAAGAAGGTAGTTGATTCATCGATTCTGGTGCTTTTGTTCATATATGCAATTTGTTGCATCTATTTCATGAAACTAAGAGTCTTGATGAAGGGGAGATAGTTATCCAGATGAGATCTGATACAACTGTTGCAGCACTTGCCGTCGGGACCTGCAGACTATCATTATCTAGTGGAAGAGTCCTAGTACTTAAATATTTTATGTTCCAGATGTCAGAAGCAACTTAATATCTGTATCTAAATTAGTTAGAAATGGATATTCATTTCTATTCTGTAATAAACTTGTCATAAGTCATTATGATAAACATATCACGATGGTGTTCTGACTTCTGGTGGACTCTATGAATTGTGCATTGATGAAAATATCATGAATGTTACTATTGCTAATCAAAATCCTAAAAGAACCAAGGTGGACGGAAATTATTATAACATAATTTGGCATCAAAATCTTGGTCATTTATCTGTTGATAGGATCAATAGATTGATAAAGGATGGACCCTTAGATTTTCTACAAGTCCAATCTTCGCCTACCAGTGAATATTGTATTCGAGGTAAAATAATTAGGATGCATTTCCATAACAAAGTTACATGATGTGAAGGTATTCTTGTCCTAATACTTATAGATATATGTGATCCCTTCAGTATCGTGATCTGAAATAGATATCGATATTATTTGACATTTATTGATGACCATTTGCGATACGAGTTTATATTCCTATTACGACATAAATATAAAACCTTTGAAAAGTTTAACGAGTTCATGGATTTAGTTGAGATTTAAATCGATAGTAAGATTAAAAGGATATGGTCTGACCGAGGTGGCGAGTACCTCTCATATGAATTCAAGGAGTACCTTAAATAAAAAGTAATTGTCTCCAATCTCACTCCTCCTGTAACTCCCCAACTTAATGGTGTTGCTGAAAGACACAATAGGACCATCATGGACATGATCCGTTCAATAATGAGTAAAGCACATTTACTGCTTAATTTCTGGGGATATGCGGTAGAGACTGCAATATATATCTTGAACAATATTCTTAGCAAATCCATACCTAAGACTCCTCATGATATTTGGTATGGAACCAAAACCTAGTGTTAATCACTTAAGGATTTAGGGTTGCTTGGTCCATGCGAAGAACGTGGACGCAAGTAAGCTAGAATCTCGCACTCGTAAGTGCTACTTCATTGGGTATGTTAAGGATGGTATTGGATACCAGCTTTATGACCCTAAGACTCAGAAGATCTTCATCTGTAGAGATGTAAAATTTCTAGAGGATGATTTCTTAAGAGTCAAGACAAAAATGAAGTAAAGGAACTCATTGAATTCTTTGAGGATACTGAGTTTCCTGAATCAGAAACTGAGGAAATAAATGAATATATAAAACCCATTCCTCTTTGAAGGAATTCGAGGGTGGTTGCACCACCCGAAAGGTATGGATTCCATGTATCAGGTGAAACTGACAATGATCTAGCTTCATTTTATAAAGCACTCGCAGATCATGACATAGATAGATTGATGCTAGCAACGAAGTCTGAAATAGACTCCATGCATAAAAATGTTGTATGGACCCTAGAGGATCCACCTAGAGGGGTAAAACCTATTGGGTGTAAATGGATCTTCAAGAGAAAGATGGGACCTGATGGGAAAGTAGATACTTTCAAAGCACGACTTATAGACAAGGGCAACACGTAGAGAGAGGGCATCGACTACAATGAGACATTCTCTCATGTGGCTATGCTTAAGTCCATCAGGGAACTGTTGGCTATAGCTGCATATTTGGACTATGACATCTGAAAGATGGATGTCAAGACAACTTTCCTTAATGGATACCTCGAAGAGGATATATATATGGAGCAACTCCAAGGCTTCATAACCGAAGAAGGTAAAGTATGAAAGTTAAAGAAATCCATTTATGGGCACCAACAAACTTCTAGTAGCTGGAACATCAGATTTGATGAAACCATAAAGAGTTTTGATTTTGTGCAGAATCTTGATGAACTGTGTGTGTACAAGAAGCTTAGTGGGAGCGCCATTGTGTTCATCATGCTTTATGTAGATGACATCCTTATTATTTGGAATGATACATAGATGATGACCAATGTTAAGATTTGGCCATAACATACCTTCAAGATGAAAGATTTTGGAGAAGCCTCTTACATCTTGGGTCTAAAATTGTTCAGAAATCAAGAAAAGAGGATCTTGGGATTGTCACAACATGGGTACATTAAGAAGATCTTAGAGCGCTTCCAAATGGAGAAGTACAAGAAAGGCTTCCTTCCCTCTAGACATGGTATCCACCTGTTCATAACTGGGATTTGGCAAGGGTCGTATTAATCCACAAGGCAGATCAATAGTCGATGCATTGACCGCTCAACAAATCCCAATTAGTCAACAGATAACCCACAATAATTAATCAAGCAATGAAGTACCAAAAATATAGAGTTAAAATTTATTATAACTCTACAACAAAGATGTGTATAAGTTCAAGTATGTGTAGAGTGTCGAACACAGGGAGCAAACGGGAGAAGGAGGCACAGTAAATGCACAAAAATTTCGTCATGTATCTCTTATCCATTTTATTATTTTTGTGGGCTTTTCATTTTATATTTTTTAATTTTTGTTTTATATATTTTTTATTTGATTTTTAATTTTCTGATTTTGTATTTTCCTTTTATATTTTTTATATTTTTTATTTCTTTTTTCTTTTATAAAAACAATATAGCCTATATAAGGCTTTATTTACACACTATAGAGAAATATATTTTTAAATACCATTAAATATAGAAAAAATTCAGAAAATAAATTGTTTTTCGGTTTTTAACATTTTTCTAATGTTTTTGTATTTTTAGTTGCTAATTTTTATGTATTTTTAAAGTAAAAAATATCCCAAATATGGACTAGTTAATACATCGAAATTGATTTGGGTTTTAAAAATAGAAAATAAGTCCTAATTATCCAGATTAATTTTAATATGTAAATACAATATATAGGTAATTATAAAACATGAAAAAACAATTTTGATATTTTTTATAGAATTTTTATATGTTTATTGGATTTTGAAGCTTTTTTATTTCTATTTTTCTTTTTCGTATTTTTATGGGTTTTTGTTTTCTGGACTCAATAAATGTCAAAATATACCATATATAATTTTTTGGGAATTTTTCAAAAGGTTTATATTTTTTTGGTATTTTATAAATTAGACAGGGTTTATTTAGGTTCCTTTTTAATTTTAATAAATAGATTAAATGCAAAAAATGCAAAGTGGACATGCGGCGTGTAAGTACAATGTATGGAGCATCTAATCCTATTTTTGTGTATTTTTAGGATCAAGTTAGCTATTTTTAATAAATAAATAAAAGTCACAAAAATACAAGTCCTAGCAGCGGTATAACTGCAAGTAAAATAAACTTCAGGGGGCCCAGATGCAATTTACCCAACATAATAAGACATTTATTTAATTTTAAAAGACTAATTTACAATATACAAATCTACTAGGGTTTTCTA
Organism: Ottelia alismoides; assembly: GCA_037367405.1. Taxonomy (NCBI): domain Eukaryota; kingdom Viridiplantae; phylum Streptophyta; class Magnoliopsida; order Alismatales; family Hydrocharitaceae; genus Ottelia; species Ottelia alismoides. The sequence goes on along the minus strand of JAZKJV010006842.1, from coordinate 386,895 downwards.
TGCAAAATTTCCATCGTCACGTGCGGACTGCACGTGACGCTGGTAGGGACCAAAGTACAAATACATAAAACACAGGGTCTTAAATGCAAAATGCCCAAATTATTTAACACTTTAACTTTGATTTATAGGACTAAATAATAAATACAAAAAGGAAGGGACTGGATATGCAATTTACCCCTTACAAGGTGCGAATGGACGGCTGGATGATCTTCACTAATACACGTGTCGTCCATCTGACGGTTGGTGACGATTCGTAGATCGGCGTTCAAGATTAGATCGCTAGGCAGCGATCAACGGCTAGAACCAGGTGTTATCCAACGACTCTGATGGAATTTGGGCATCACCTTCTTCATCTGACGGTTGCTACTCTTCACGAAGAACGGGGAAGAACTCGTCTTCCCCGAACTTAGATCGCTGATCTCTCCTCCTCCTGAAGATCTTTGGCAATGGCATTGGGGTCCTCACCTCCAAGGAGGTCTTCCGTAGCTAGTGGTGGTCTCAAGGAGGTTCGGGAGCCCAAGGATCGACAAGGCAAGCTCCGAGAAGGATGGAGCTCCAGGAACCTCTTCGATCTTCAGGATAGACTCCTAGTGGAGTCTTTTGGCCACCGTACCCTGAAAGAAAAGTACGTGCAACAACACGAAGGACCCGGGACCTTATTTGGGTGAAATGGAGCGTCATGTGGTGCGAGCGATGATCTCCAACGAAGGGCAGAGAAATGAGATCGAACCTCTGGATCCACGAGGGATCTGGGCGAATGGAAATACCTGGGGTGTCGAGAGGGCAAAGGGTAATGAAATGGGATGGTTTGACGAGTCGGGAACACTCAAAGCACAGTGAAAAGAGTTCGCCGGAGCGGAGCTCGGGCGAACTACGAATGGGCCGATTCACGCTAAATGTACATGCTAAGGGCTATACTAATAGCATAATTAAAATGCACAAATAAAAAAACTACCTAAAAAGCATTAAAACAACTCTTATACCTTCCGGCGATGGCAGGGAGAAGGGCCACATCAGAGCGCCGTCGTGGGTGCAACCTCCACCTCCTTCCACCCGCTCGGACCCTCCAGGGGTTCGTCCCGGTCACGAAGAAGCTCGCTAAGCCGAAGGCGGGGGTAGAAAGGCTCGGAAAATTGACCAAATTTGAAATGGAAGAGGAGGTTCTTATTTATGTTCATTAATGGCACCATTATTGACCATGCGATAGCACATAATCGATCGTATTTACAATGTTTTAAAGGAGATGGCGTGGATGTATGATGATCGAGGATCAAATCTCAAGAAGGAATCGAGGCCGATCGATGGGTGTATCATGCGGGAAAAATGGCGAAAGTTGGGGGAAGAGATGGTTCTGGTGTGCCAAGTCTTCAGATGGGACAATGGACCAGAGGTCAACAGTCCGCGTGCCGCCACTAGGCCACATAGACCGCTAAAAGACAAAATAGCAGATTTTATTTGAAATAATTATTTAAAAATAGTAAATGATTTTATTTATTTTTGAGTATAAAATAAAAAATGTTTGTTATTTTATGTAATATTTTATTATGATTTTTATTTTTTTGGTGCACTTATTACAAGTTTATTTTTAAGGGCTTATTTATAGGTATAATTACCTATATTTTGTACATTTTTATTTTACTTTGTATATATTATTTTATTATTTTATTCTATTATTTTATATATTTATAAATTATTTTTATGAGTATAAATATATTTTTATTTATTTTTATGGTGTTATTTGTACATTTAAATAAATAGGTAAGTATATTATATAGGTCTATTTATAGGTATTTTACCTATGTTTTATATACATCTTTTTATTTTAATGTATTTTGTGGAGTTTTATTTTGGTTTTGTATTTTTAATAGAATATGAATAATATTTAGAATATTATAAAATTATAAAGGAGTAAAGAATTACAGAAAACATTCCCCTTTTATTTATATACATATAATAACATATGTATTTTGTTTATGTATCTTATAGACTTATTTTATTTTACATTTTCTTTTTTGGTTTTATTCTCATTTTATTATGCACATGTGTTATAAATAATATTTACGAAAATATAAAAATAAGAGTTTGTGAAAATAATAGGGAATGAATAAAATGGATATTTTAATCTGTAGAATGTACAATAGGGGTCAAAAACCTAATTTTCACACAATAGCTCCAAAAAAAATAAAACTACCACCATTAAATAACTCGTAAAAAGTTATATACAATTAGAGGTGATTTTTCTATGTTTTGAGTTTTTATTGGAAAGATATGGGGCTGTGAAGTTTGGTTTCTGGCATTTTATTTTGTGTATAAAATGCACACAGTGTATTATTTTCATACAAACTTAATTTTGTTTTTTTAATTACATTAATATCTACAACTTTTATGTACAATGTTTATTTATTTGTGAATAAATAATAAAGAATAAAATAGGTGTCAAAAATGCATAATTAAAGAATGAATAAATGGGATTTTTATTCTATATTGGCCCTTATCTCCCCCTACTTTATTCCTTGTCGACCAACTCAATTCTTGACTTGGTCTCGAGTTTAGGGTCGAAAAAAATTTTCAATATTTTATTCCTTTTTCTTTTCTTCTCTTTATTCTATAATTTTGGCATTAAAAACAGTATTTTATATACAAATAATACAATAAATAATGAATGCTATTATGCACCAATTGAGTCTATTTACATGCATTTGCTAGGGTTTTTAAGGCCAAAATGATAGAATAAAGAATGATGAATGGAAATTCATCATCCCTCTATACTTGCCTTTGCTAGTCCCTAGCAAACACTTATGCAATAAGTATCAAAAAGAATAAAGAAGAAAAAAAAGAAAGGATAACGAATGAATGGAATTGATTTCAATAATTAAACTTGTCTGTATAAAATCAAAGTTTGGAGCTCAGGTTAGACTTGATGTGACAATGTGTGTGGAACCTCGTCGGGAACCAAATTTAAAACACAACAACCTTCGAGAGTCACAGAGCTCGGTTCAAATCACCTCAATAGCCAAGTCAGAACTAGCCTACAACATACTTAAACCCTTATGACTATGAAGCTGGCTTGTACAGTGTAAGTGATAGTGGCTCTCCCCAACTGAAATGACAAAGGAACTGACTTCTCCATAATGACAACCCAATGATTCCCCAATCCATCACTCTGTCCTCGAGGAGCGGGGTATTCCCTTCTAAGTTCAAGTGGCATCCAACTCAAGAGGAGGAGGTGAAGAAAAGAATGCACGGTAGATAGTGTAGCTACCTATCCTGGGATGCATGGTCAGTGTAGTCAAGTCATCCAACTGCATGTTCACATGGTGTAACTTTGATGCTCAAGCTTGCTTATTTTCTATACAACATATATACATGCTCCGGCATGCATTTTATATTTATTTTTAGGTCTGTCCACTTTTTTGGAGTTTTTTTAACATACTATTTACAACAGCATTTATACAAGGACTTTTTCCTCTTGAGCCAAAAGTCTATCGCTCTTTTGAAGCTTTATTGCAATCCACACTCTCCTGTCGTTCGACTTCATTGTAACTGGACAAGGTTGGGGTGCACTTCCCTCCCTAGAAGAAGATGAATGTTTCCATCCATGTGCATCTCAGACTGGCAAATCCAACCCCCTCACCACTCCAGCTGAGTTGAGCCAAGTGAAAGGTGCAAGTGTCCAAGTTAGGTCACGGCCGACAAGAGTCATGCGTGCGTCTCGGAAAGTTCTAGTTAGTCAGTTGAGGTGACTTGAACCCATCCCTGAGTCTCAAAGGATTAAGTCTTATTGGACCTGAAGTACCTTAATCCTAGTTTCCATAAGGTTCCAGTACAGTTAGGTGCAGTAAGGTCCCACCAAGCTCTAATCTTCGACTTTATTGGACTAGTTCACTCATCAAGCTCAATCAAAGAATAATATGCAAATGCTACGCACAATGCAGAAAAATGATGCAATTTTTCAAAAAGAATTTTGAAAATAAAAAGAATTTTTACACAAAGAATTTTGGAAATAAAAAGGATTTTGGCATACACAGTATAAAATATTTACAGCTATTTACACAGGTGTGCTTCTTTATTTTACAAGAGTTAAGAATTTAAAGAATTTACAGGTTTACATAAATCGATTTATTTAGGTATATTTAAATAGTTGATAAAGAATTGTATTTATATATGTACATCCATTTTATTCTATTTAATTCTACATTCATTCCTCAAATTTATTTGAAAACAATTTTCAAAACTATAGTGCATAATAATTTTTGCAAATATTTACAAACATTTGGAAGCCATTTTGCAAAGATTTTTCAAAATAATATATATACATTTTTTAAAATATTTTTACAAACATGTTCAAAATCATTTGCAAATAGGTTTTCAAATACTTTATTTCACATAAAAAAAGAATTTTTGCAAATAAAAATACTTTTACAAAGGTTGAAAACATGTCACAAAAAGTTTTCTAAATGGTTCACACCATTTTTCAAATCATTTTGCAAAAATATTTTTAACCTGATTTATTAATCAATAAATACAAAAAGAATTCGAGGAATGAGTGTTGTTATTAAATAATTTTTAATGAAGTATATATGTATATATATAAAATATATTTAGCCATATTTATTAGGTATTATACGAAAGTATGAGTTACGGTTGAAGTATATTTATAGTATATACGACCCCCCATACTTAGCATGAGCTATGTCCTCATAGATCAAAAAGAGAAAGACAAGACATAACTCGCACTGAGTATAGAAAAGCCTATACTACAACGAGTAAAGAATAACAAATGAAAGAATGAAGAAATAAATAGATGAGAAGGTGATTATCCCCCCATACTTAGGATCAAGTAATCCTAAGTATAGCAGACTGTACACAAAGCAGGGGGGGTCAAGGGTGGAAAAAAGGATCACAGCTCAGGTTGTCTCCCTCTATACTTAGGGTTAGATATCCCTAAGTATAGCCGAGCATATCAACAAGAGAGGAGACGGTGGAGGGGATCAAAGAATGAACGAATCGGGGTGCACCCCCCATACTTAGGACAAAGTACGTCCCAAATATAGAGAACTAATACAAAGGAGTGACACCTTTTCTGTAGATAAAGAAAAATGAAAAAGAAAAGAAGAAAAGATATATATAAATAGACGAAAGGATCGTAGAGAATGTACACATCACTCCTCCTATACCTAGGTTGAAAGATCCCTAAGTATAGGCAACAATAAGAGTGGTGAAACAGGACGGGGTAAGAACAACACGGTGTATACCCCCCTATACTTAGGACAAAGTACGTCTTAATTATAATCACACAGATATGACGAATGATCTGGGGCATACGTGATATACTGGAGAAAGAATAAATGTAAAACAAAACAGATATATACAAAAGTAGGTAGTCTGGTGAGGTACTGGACGGTATCTAACAAGTGAATACCGTACTCTCATCATCGTCTCCCTGTGAGAACGAGGATGCAGCCAGACAGTGCAAAGACACCCGGGTATTGAATCAATTGGGTGTCAGCTACCGAAGAATATAGATCGAAAGGTGATACAGGGTCCGGTAGCATGAATCAGAACATCGGCTCATAAGGAGTGAACGAGTGAGCGGAGTTGATACTGCAAGGCCTGGAGGAAATAGGAACATGATGGACTCCTCCAAGTCAATCATGGTCTCCGAAAGATATAAAAGGTAAAGAGCAGGAGTTAGCGGCGTGATGTCTGTTGAGCACAGAGTCAGAAAGTCACATGAATACACCGAACCATAGCATACGTGGCTCAACCCTGCGAGGGCCTTCAAGGTGAGAATGATCATAGAGTAATCAGAAGACTCAGCTCCGTGTTCCAACATAGACGAGACACAACTAGGGAGGAGACCGAGTACCAAAATCAATAGACCCGACTTCATACCCCTTCAGAAAGGAAGCACCATAAGTGAAGCCGAGTACCTAAAAAATGATGAACCCTCTCGCAGATAACCCTCGGGGAGTAGTACATGCTAGTCAATGAATAATGAGAATAGAGGCTCACCCTTGCGAGGGTCGTCAAGGTGAGCAAGCTCCAAGGAGCTGGATCCATCAGACAGATCACAGGAGCGGTCTCTGTAGGTGACAGATCAGCTACCAGTAGAAGATACCGACAAATCAAGAAAGTGTGGTAGTGTCCTGCAGACAACCCTCGGGAAGCATCTGTCAACTAAGCATCGAATAATCAGAAAAAGAAGGCTCGTCCTTACGAGGACCGTCAAGGAGAGCGGGCTCAAAAGGAGTCCAGTCAAATAAGTCACAAGGTCCATCAGATCGGATAATCATCAAAGCAGGGGGACCAGAAGATACATCAGATGACTCGGTTCCATGCTCCGATAGAAGGCGGCACACTCAGCAAGGGGAACCGAACGTAAAGAAAAATGTTGCATTTTCCCGTAGATAGTCCTCAGGGAACAATGCAAGCTATCAATGAATAGTCAGATTAGATCTCATCCCTGCGAGGGTCGTCAAAGAGAGAGGACTCAAAGGAGTCAATCAGATTGGTGTCAGTAGACGACAGTTTGTTTACCAACAGAAGAGACTGCAGATCTAGTAAGGTGTCATAGTCTCTCGCTGATAACCCTCGGAGAAAACTATGAACTAGGCAAGGAATAGTTAAAAAAGGTGACACTCATCCTTGCGAGGACCGTCAAGGAGATGAGACTCAAAGGAGTCTGTGAAATTGGCCTTGTGCACCTATAGATCAGGCGTACAATCAGCAAGGAGGCCACAATCAAATCAGACATTTCGGTTCCATGCTCCAACAGATAGGCAACATAAACAATGAGAGAACTGAGCTTATAGATTGTGTCACATCCTCCCACAGATAGTCCTCGAGGAGTAATGCGAACTAGGTCAATCAAGTCTTGGGATTTCTGGCATCGAATCTCAGGTCCTCGAAAGCAATCAACCAATCAATTCTCAGGAGGGCATAAGATCATATGAGGGACAAATAATCAGATCAATCACAAAACATCCCTCAAGTCAATCCAATTTAGCTAATATGGCACAAAAGATAATCATGAATCCTCAAAGTGCCACAGGTGGATAATAGAATCAAGAAATCAAGGATGGATCAGTAAGGTTGATGAAGACGATCATGTGGGTTCCGGTCACCATCGCTCTGAAGTACAAATCAAGATAATAAATAAATCCTCAAAATCAAGATGTTAGGAACCTTAAAATAGATAACCGGTCAAAGCACATGTAATCATCATCTAATCATGAAAAAACATCATATCCTCAATCCGGTGTGCGAGACCAAAAATCCTCGATTAGGAATCACACCTAAAGGTCATGCATCATAAAAGAAATCCTCAAGAAGATCCAAGCACAAATATAAACTCAGCACCACCAAAATGAAGGTATCAATCTCAATGTCCTCAAAACATGCCCGACTTACTCCAATAATCAATGTAAGTCTAAAATCCTCGATGCGGGAAATATCTGAACGCACTGCAATCACGGGTAATAGAAGAGATGATACGGGGGACACGAGGAGGGTGGGCAAGAAGAGAGACCGAAATATCCAGCGAAGATGATTGAGCTCAAGCGCCAATATCACGACTCGATGCACATGTGGAGATATATGTATAAGAGAGGTAGAGAGACTCAAAGATGAAAAATGGATGACTCACATGGACAGGATCGATAACTCAAAGAGAAATGAAATGCAAATGGACTTCAAGTCACAATCAATACACAAAGCAAACCCCCGATACACCTACTCAACGCGGTGAAGATCGAGATGTGGTCTTTTTATCTTGTTGATTTTAGAGTTAGGTAATCATAAAAAGTTGTACACACCGGAATTAGGCTTTGGGATTGGGGCACTAATCCTTAGCGTGTAGGTAAAATTAAAATGCTCAAACAAGGAGGGGTTGCTCTCCCCAAGACAAGGAATCCATTACATTTTATTTTAAAGATCAAGTAGAGTTAGCAGTCCTAATTTTATTTTGATTATCATTTTTTTGATATTTTTCAATGCGCATGCCTAACGGGGCTTTCAATTCCATTTAGCATCCTAGGTGAGCAAAATCAGAGGGAGAAGATCGAAAAAGCCATGCAAGTCGAAAAACGATGATGCATGCAAAGTCAGAAGACTTACAGTGCTTCCCAGCTCTCTCCATGCGGGATGCAAGACAGAATTGAAACCTATGCTATATGCAAATGCAAGCTGATGAAATCACCCTAGGATAGTAACTGCTATTATCGCGAAGCACACAATGCTAAATATTCAGAAGTGAGATCCAAAAGTCCGGTCTCTGAAGTGCATCGGTGTCTGCCACAGCGGATCCTGCAAGCGATGTATAATACTTCTCTAGGCGCTCGATCTCAAATCCAAATAAATAACAATTATTATTTAACTAAGTCCAAGAATGGTTCTATAGGTACATGCAGATATATTAAGGTGTTTGGACCTTAATCTATCGCCAAGTAGTTCCTAGGCTAAGGCTCATTCACACACAATAATAAAAATAAAAGAAAAGGCGAAAAAGCGAAAAAATCAAAATCGTCGAGGCCCCCAAGGGAACAATCCCTCGGGCAATGGACCTCGGGAAGTCGGAGTGTCTCAGAGTCCTATATTATTACAATTATAAAGTCACTCTCTCACAAAAATTTACAATTTTTTTCCATAATAAAATGAAGCTCTGAATCTGTCTCCAAAATTCCTCCAGGTCTAAATTGGCTGCTCTCTCCTGCCGGCTCAGTCAAAAAGTCGACTCCATATTGCTTGGGTGCATAGGTCCTCCTAGGAGATCCTCCGTCACGCCGCGGTCCCTCGCAACAAATTCAAAAATGGAAGAGCATCAGACAGTTCACAACAATATCAAATAATAGAGAAAACTAACTAAATAAATAAATACAAGAATAAATGAATGAACAAGATATAATAGACAACAATCAAATAATCTCCTACTACGTGACACCTCTCTCCGGCAACGATGCCATTTGATAATTGGGATTTGGCAAGGGTCGTATTAATCTAGAAGGTGGATCAATAGTCGATGCGTTGGCCGCTCAACAAATCCCAATTAGTCAACAAATAACCCACAATAATTAATCAAGCAATGAAGTACCAAAAATGTGGAGTTAAAATTTATTATAACTCTACAACAAAGATGTATATAGGTACAAGTATGTGTAGAGTGTCGAACACAGGGAGCAAACGGGAGGAGGAGGCACGGTAAATGCACAAAAATTCTGTCATTCATCTCTTGTCCATTTTATTGTTTTTGTGGGTTTTTTATTTTATATTTTTTTAATTTTTGGTTTTATATATTTTTTATTTGATTTTTAATTTTTTAATCTTGTATTTTCTTTTTATATTTTTATCTTTTTTCTTTTCTTTTTCTTTTATAAAAACAAGATAGCCTATATAAGGCTTTATTTACACACTATATAAAAATATATTATTAAATACATTAAATATAGACAAAATTACGAAAAAAATGTTTTGGGTTTTTAACATTTTTCTAATGTTTTTGTATGTTTTAGTTGTTAATTTTTATGTATTTTTAAAGTCAAAAATATCCCAAATATGGATTAATTAATACATCGAAATTGATTTGGGTTTTAAAAATAGAAAATAAGTCCAAATTACCCAAATTAATTTTAATATGTAAATAACAATATATAGGTAATTATAAAATAGAAAAACATATTTTTAGTATTTTTGTAGAATTTTTATATTTTTTGTTGGATTTTGGAGCAATCTGATTTTTTAAATTTTCTTTTTCTTATTTTTATGGGTTTTTATTTTCTAGACTCGATAAATTCAAAATATACCATATATAATTTTTTGAGAATTTTTCAAAAGGTTTTTATTTTTTTGGTATTTTATAAATTAGACAGGGTTTATTTAGGATCCTTTTAAATTTTAATAAATAGATTTATGCAAAAAATGCAAACTGGACACGTGGCGTGTAAGTACAATGCATGGATCATCTAATCTTGTTTTTGTGGATTTTTAGGAGCTAGTTAGCTATTTTTAATAAATAGATAAAAGTCACAAAAATACAAGTCTTGGCAGGGGCATAACTACAATTAAAATAAACTTCAGGGGGCCTAGATGCAATTTACCAACATAATAAAATATTTATTTAATTTTTAAAGACTAATTTACAATATACAAAAATGCAGGGTTTTCTATGCAAAATTTCCACCGTCACGTATGGACTGCACATGACGTTGGCAGGGACCAAAGTGCAAATACATAAAACACAGGGGTACTTAAATGTAAAATGCCCAAATTATTTACCATTTTAACTTTTATTTACATGATTAAATAATAAATACAAAAGACAGGGGCTGGATATGCAATTTACCCTTACAAGGCGTGAACGGACGACTGGATGATCTTCACTAATACACGTGTCATCCATCTGATTATTGGTGATTGTTCGTAGACCAACGCTCGAGATTAGATCGCTAGGCAGTGATCAACGACTAGAACCAGGCGTGATCCAACGGCTCTGATGGAATCTGGGCATCACCTTCTTCATCTGACGGTTGCTGCTCTTCACAAAGAACGAGGAAAGAACTCGTCTTCCCTGAACTTCAATCGCTGATCTCTCCTCCTCTCAATGATCTTTGGCAATGGTGTTGGGGTCCTCACCTCTTGGGAGGTCTTCCGCAGCTAGTGGTGGTCTCAAGGAGGTCCGGGAGCCCAAGGATCGACAAGGCAAGCTCCGAGAAGGATGGAGCTCCAGGAACCTCTTCGATCTTCAGGATCAACTCCCAGTGGAGTCTTTTGGCAACTGGACCCTACAAGAAAAGTACACACAACAACACGAAGGACTTGGGACCTTATTTGGGTGAAATGGAGCTTCCGGTGGTGCGGGCGACGATCTCTGGCAAAGGGCGGAGAAATGAGATCCAACCTCCGGATCCACGAGGGATCTGGGTGAATAGAAATGCCTGGGGTGTCGAGAGGGCGAAGGGTAACGAAATTGAATGGTTTGGTGGGTCGGGAACACTCAAAGCATAGTGAAAAGGTTGCCGGAGCGGAGCTCCGACGAAGTACGAATGGGTCGATTCACACTAAATCTACAGGCTAAGTGCTATACTAATAGCATAATTAAAATGCACAAATAAAAAACTACCTAAAAAGCAATAAAACAACTCTTATACCTACCAGCGAAGGCAGGGAGCAGGGCCATGTCGGAGCGCCGATGTTGGTGCAACCTCCACCTCCTTCCACCCGCTCGGACCCTCTAGGGGCTCCTCCCTGTCACGAAGAAGCTCGCTAAGCTGAAGGAGGGGGTAGAAAGGCTCGGAAAATTGACCAAATTTGCAATGGAAGAGGAGGTTCTTATTTAGGTTCATTAGCGGGCACCCTTATTGACCAGGTGATAGTACGGCATCAATCGTATTAACAATGTTTTAAAGGAGATGGCGTGGATGTATGATGATCGAGGATCAAATCTCAAGAAGGAATCGAGGCTGATTGATGACTGTATCATGAGGGAAAATGGCGGAAGTTGGGGGAAGAGATGGTTCTGGCATGCCAGGTCTACAGATGGGACAGTTGACCAGAGGTCAACAGTCCACACACCGCCATTGGGCCATGTAGGCCGCTAAAAGACAAAATAGCAGATTTTATTCGGAAAAAATTATTTAAAAATAGTAAATGATTTTATTAATATTTTAGCATAAAATAAAAAAAATGTTTATTATTTTATGTAGTATTTTATTATGATTTTTATTTATTTTTGGTGTATTTTATTACAAGTTTATTTTTAAGGGCTTATTTATAGGTATAATTACCTATTTTTTGTACATTTTTATTTTTACTTTGTATATTTTATTTTATTATTTTATTTTATATATTTATAACTTATTTTTGTGAGTATAAATATATTTTTATTTTATTTTTATGGTGTTATTTGTACATATAAATAAATAGGTAAGTATATTATATAGGCCTATTTGCAAGTATTTTACCTATGTTTTATATACATATTTTTATTTTAATGTACTTTGTTGAGTTTTATTTTGATTTTATATTTTTAATCGAATATGAATAATATTTATAATATTATAAAATTATGAAATAGTAAAGACTTAAAGAATATATTCCCCTTTTATTTATATACATATAATAACATAGGTATTTTATCTATGTATCTTATAGGCTTATTTTATTTTACATTTTCCTTTTGGTTTTATTGTGCACATGTGTTATAAATAATATTTACAAAATTACAAAAATAAGGGTTTGTAAAAATAATAAGGCGTGAATAAAATGAATATTTTAATCGGTAGAATGTACAATACGGTTAAAAACCTAACTTTCACACAGTAACTCCAAAAAATATCAAACCACCAATAAATAGCTCGTGAAAAGTTATATACAATTAGAGGTGATTTTGCTATGTTTTGAGTTTTTATTGGAAAGATATGGGGGTGTGAAGTTTGGTTTCTGGCTTTTTATTTTGTGTATAAAATGCACACAGTGTATTATTTTCATACAAACTCAATTTTGTATTTTTATTTATATTATTATCTACAACTTTTATGTACAATGTTTCTTTATTTGATGAATAAATAATAAAGAATAAAATAGGTTTAAAAAATACATAGTTAAAGAATGAATAAATGGGATTTTTATTCTATTTTGGCCCTTATCTCCCCCTACTTTATTCCTTGTCGACCAACTCAATTCTTGACTTGGTCTCGGGGTTTAGGATCATAAAATATTTTCAATATTTTATTCCTTTTTCTTTTCTTCTCTTTATTCTATAATTTTGCCATTAAAATAGTATTTTATGTACAAATAATACAATAAATAATGAATGCTATTATGCACCAATTGAGGCTATTTACATGCATTTGCTAGGGTTTTTAAGGCCAAAATGATAAAATAAAGAATGATGAATGGAAATTCATCATCCCCCTATTCTTGCCTTTGCTAGTCCTAGCAAACACTTATGCAATAAGTATAAAAAAGAATAAAGAAGAACAAAAAGAAAGGATTTCAACAACTAAACTTGTCTGTATAAAATCAAAGTTTGGAGCTCAGGTTAGACCTTGATGTGAAAATGTATGTGGAACCTCGTCGGGAACCAAATTTAAAACACAACAGCCTTCGAGAGTCACAAAACTCAGTTCAAATCACCTCAATAGCCAAGTCAAAACTAGCCTACAACATACGCAAACCCTTATGACTATGAAGCTGATTTGTACAGTGTAAGTGATAGTGGCTCTCCCCAACTGAAATGACAAAAGAACTGACTTCTCCATAATGACAACCCAATGATTCCCCAATCCAACACTCTGTCCTCAAGGAGCGGGGTATTCCCTTCTAAGTTCAAGTGGCATCCAACTCAAGAGGAGGAGGTGAAGAAAAGAATGGACGGTAGCCAGTGTAGCTACCTATCCTAGGATGCATGGCCAGTGTACTCAAGTCATCCAACTGCATGCTCACATGGTATAACTTTGATGCTCAAGCTTGCTTATTTTCTATACAACATATATACATTCCCCATCAGACATTTTATTTTTATTTTAAGGCATGTACACTTTTTTGGAGTTTTTTAACTTACTATTTACAACAACATTTACACAAGGACTTTTTCCTCTTGAGCCAAAAGGCTATCCTTCTTTTGAAGCTTTATTGCAACCCGCACTCTCCTGTCATTCGACTTCATTGTAACTGGACCAGGTTAAGGTGCACTTCCCTCCCTAGAAGAGGACGAATGTTTCCATCCGTGTGCATCTCAGACTGGCAAATCTAACCCCCTCACTACTCCAGCTGAGTTGAGCCAAGTGGAAGGTGCAAGTTTCCAAGTTAGGTCACGACCGACAATAGTCATGCGTGCGTCTCGAAAAGTTCTAGTTAGTCAGTTGAGGTGACTTGAACCCAGCCCTAAGTCTCAAAGAATTAAGTCCTATTGGACTTGAAGTACCTTAAACCTAGTTCCCATAAGGTTCCAGTACAGTTAGGTGCATTAAGGTCCCACCAAGCTCCAATCTTCGACTTTATTGGACTAGTTCAATCATCAAGCTCAATCAAAGAATAATATGCAAATGCTATACACAATGCAGAAAAATGATGCAATTTTTCAAAAAGAATTTTGAAAATAAAAAGAATTTTTACACAAAGAATTTTGGCAAAAGAATTTTGGAAAATAAAAAGGATTTTGGCACACATAGTATAAAATATTTAAAGCTATTTACACGGACGTGCTTCTTTGTTTTACAAGAGTTAAGTATTTAAAGAATTTACATGTTTACATAAATTAATATATTTAGGTATATTTAAACAGTTGATAAAGAGTTGTATTTATATATGTACATCCATTTTATTCTATTTAATTATACATTCATTCCTCAAATTTAATTGAAAACAATTTTCAAAACTATAGTGCAAAATAATTTTTGCAAATATTTACAGACATTTGGAAGCCATTTTGCAAAGACTTTTCAAAATAATATATATACATTTTTAAAAATATTTTTACAAGCATTTTCAAAATCATTTGCAAATAGGTTTTCAAATACTTTATTTCACACAAAGAAAAGAATTTTTGCAAATAAAAATACTTTTACAAAGGTTGAAAACATGTCACAAAAAGTTTCCAAATGGTTCAAACCATTTTTCAAATCATTTTGCAAAAATATTTTTAACCTGATTTATTAATCAGTAAATACAAAAAGAATTTGAGGAATGAGTGTTTTATTAAATACTTTTTAGTGAAGTACATATGTGTGTGTATATATATATAATATTTAGCCATATTTATTAGTTATTATACGAAAGTATGAGTTATGGCTAAAGTATATACAGAGTATATACGACCCCCTATACTTAGCATGAGCTATATCCTCATAGATCGAAAAGAGAAAGAGAAGACATAACTCGCACTAAGTATAGAAAAGCCTATACCACAACGAGTAAAGAATAACAAATGAATGAATGAAGAAATAAATAAATGAGAAGGTGACCATTCCCACTATACTTAGGATCAAGTAATCCTAAGTATAGCAGACTGTACACAAAGCAGGGAGGGTCAAGGGTGGAAAAAAGGATCACAGCTCGGGTTGTCTCCCTCTATACTTAGGGTGAGATATCCCTAAGTATAACCGAGCAAATCAACAAGAGTGGAGACAATGGAGGGGATCAAAGAATGAACGAATCAGGGTGCACCCTCCCATACTTAGGACAAAGTATGTCCCAAGTATAGAGAACTAACACAAAGGAGTGACACCTTTTCTGTAGCTAAAGAAAAATGAAAAGGAAAAGAAGAAAAGATATATACATATAGACGGAAGGCTCGTAGAGAATGTACACATCACTCCTCCTATACCTAGGGTGAAATATCCCCAAGTATAGGCAACAATATGAGTGATGAAACAAGACGAGGTAAGAACAACACGGTGTGTACCTCTATACTTAGGACAAAGTACGTCCTAAGTATAGTCACATAGATATGACGAAAGACCTGGGGCATACGTGACATACGGGAGAAAGAATGAATGTAAAACAAAACACATATATACAAAAGTAGGTAGTCTGGTGAGGTACTGGGCGGTATGTAACAAGTGAATATCGGACTCTCATCATCATCTCCCTGTGAGAACGAGGACGCAACCAGACAATGCAAAGACACACAGGTATGTAATCAATTGGGTGTCAGCTACCGGAGAATATAGATTGAAAGGTGATACAGGGTCCGGTAGCATGAATTAAAACATCAGCTCATAAGGAGTGAATGAGTGAGCGGAGCCGATACTGTAAGACCTGGAGGAAAGAGGAACATGATAGACTCCTCCAAGTCAATCATTGTCTTCGAAAGATATAAAAGGTAAGGAGCAGGAGACAGCGTCATGATGTATGTTGAGCACATAGTCAGAAAGTCACATGAATACACCGAACCATACCATACATGGCTCAACCCTGTGAGGGCCTTCAAGGTGAAAATGATCATAGAGTAATCAGAAGACTCAGCTCCGTACTCCAACAGAGAGGAGACACAACTAGGGAGGAGACCGAGTACCAAAATCAGCAGACCCGACTTCGTGCCCCCTCAAAAAGGAAGCACCATTAGTGAAGCTGAGTACCTAAAAAAATGATGAGACCTCTTGCAGATAACCCTCGGGGAGTAGTACATGCTAGTCAATGAATAATCAGAATAGAGGCTCACCCTTGCAAGGGTTGTCAAGGTGAGCAAGCTCCAAGGAGCCGGATCCATCAGACGAATCACAGGAGCGGTCCCAGTAGGCGATAGATCGGCTACCAGCAGAAGAGACCGGCAAATCAAGAAAGTGTGGCAATGTCCTGCGGACAACCCTCGGGGAGCGTACTGTCAACTAAGCATCGAATAATTAGAAAAAGAAGGCTCGTCCTTGTAAGGACCATCAAGAAGAGCAGGCTCAAAAAGAGTCTAGTCAAATAGGTCCCAAGGTCCATCAGATCGGATAATCATCAAAGCAGGGGGACCAGAAGATACATCAGATGACTCGGTTCCGTGCTCCGACAGAAGGCAGCACACTCAGCAAGGGGAACCAAACATAATGAAAAATGTTGCATTTTCCCGTAGATAGTCCTCGGGGAACAATGCAAGCTATCAGTGAATAGTTAGATCAGATCTCATCCCTATGAGGGTTGTCAAAGAGAGAGGACTCAAAGGAGTCAATCAAAGTGGTCTCAGTAGATGACAGATCATCTACTGATGAGCGTTAGTGTCTAATTGTTGATTTTTTCCCTTTTGCAAGGACTCGACCCTGAGCTTCACCCTCCGATCCATGTTTGAGCAACTAACTAGATATAAGCTTCTGAAGAAGAAGGAGAAGCTTATATGACGGTTGCTTTTGTTGGAGCGAAGACTTTCATCCCCGTCCTCTTCCTGCTCTGAACTCCTTTCTCATGTCAAGGACTCAGACACTCAGGTGCTGGAGCACCCTCACACTCAAGGGACCACACAGAAATGTGTGTACCATGCAATGTTTTGGCTCTTTTCGTTAGGTCATCATATCCTGCAAGAACTTGTACGAGGGTGGCCTGAGCGACAGAGGCTAAGTGATATCAAAGGTCATTGTGACCTCAACCACCCGAGCCGAGACTCAACGAGAAACTAGAGACCACCAACAAAATCAAATAAACATGAAAATCAAGGCAATCAGTCTTGCTATTTATTTAACCTGGTATAGCCACTGGGTCGAACACAAGGAGCACGGGAAAAATCCTACGAAGTAGTCGAGAAATCCAAAAAGAAATAAAAACAATTTTGGTGGTTTCTAAAATTTTTATTTTTTATATTTTCTTTTCTAATGAGAAAGTGGATAAGACAAAGAGAAAAATCAACTCCAAACAATTATTTCAAGGTCTAAAAATACTCAAAAAATTCAAAATAAAATTCTTCTTGTGTTTTTTAAAATATTCAAGTGTTTTTGGTTAGTTTTCGGTTTCCTGATTTTTATAAAATTTTCTAAAAATGAAAGAAAAGTAAAAATAGCAAGTAGTATACAACCTGGATAGAAAGGCAAATTAAAATTATTTAAAATGCCTCTAAAATCCTGGCAGTAATTTTATATGAAAGTATAAAATAAAATCTAACCACAGAAACTGAAAACACATTTTTTGATTTTTATAGAATTTTTAATGATTTTTATAAGGTTTTAAGGGTTTTGAAATTTTTAGGAGTTTTATAAAAGATAATCAATTAAAACTAATATAGAAATAAAAACAACACAAAACAAACACTCACAATTTTTTTGGAATTTTTAATCATATTTTCCTTTTTTATGGGTTTTCTAAAATAGATAGAGGTACTTTTTAGGTTTTTGAATTTTAGAAAATAACAAATAAAATCAAAATGCATCATAAAAATTATCATTATCAAAAACAATAGCACGAGATACTTGTATTTTTTTTGGGAATTAGAGTAGTTTTGATATTTATTTAATCAAAAACTCAACACACAGCTTGGAGGGACCTAAATGCAAATTATTTAAGTTTCTGTACTAAACATTAACAAGCTCCAAAAGTCCAGGGTCAATCATGCAATGTTTTCAATTAAATCCGCACATGCGTCAATTCCACACTCACCGGGGCATATTTGCAATTTCAGAAAACATATCAATCAAATGTTAACACAGGAAAGCTTCAGGACTAATCATGCAAATACACCAAAGTTCACGTGACGATGCACGTGTCTCCGAACAGGGAGGACTAAATTGCAAATAACAGAAACTACAGGGACTAAACTGTAAATAAGTTCAACTACAACATTTATTTTATGGACTAAAACATAAATAAAACATGTGCAGGGTAAAAATGGATATATATATATATATATATACCCTTGCAACACGTGAGGCGCGCGTGGGGTGGACACGTGTCGGCCGCTGGAGAAGACATGGACGTGCAGCTCTGATGGCGTCAGGTGTCAGATCTGACGGTGCCAGAACGGTCGGGGACGTGGGGCGCAAGTGGCCATCAGATTTGGCATCTAGCAGTCTGACAAATCTGAGGTATCAGAGGTCTGGATGAGATCTGGAGAGTCCTGACTGATCCAACGGTGCGGAGCACGTCTAGAAGAACATGCATCGGGTGAAATTCACCAGCGCCAAGGAAGAGATCCCCATCCCCAATGGATGATCGGAAGGCACCGACATGATGGTGAGGCTATTCCGCGTCGGTTGAGCGGACTCGATGGAGGAAGTACCGGTCAGTTAGGCATCGTGACGCAGGAGACCTGGAGCTGCTCTGACGAGCCTTGGGATGGATGGAAGGATGGCTCCCAACGCGCACAAGGTCTTGCAAAGGGTAGCTATGACTCGGAGATATGCTCCGGTCCTGGTTATTTGGGCTAAAAAGAAAAGAAACGGCGTGGGGGCGAACTTCGGTTTCCGGTAAAGGCGATGGAAGAGATCTCGAGCCTAATCTTGGCTAGATGGGCGAAGATCAGGGTGATAAGGATGCAGAGCGAGATGGAGGGTGAATGTGTGGTGATATCAAAGCAGTTGGGAAGGGGGATGGAGCTTCGACCGGCTGGTCGGAGCTGGCGAAGGGACGGCGACACTAAAATGGAAGATCTGATCAAAACGATAAAAGCGAAATATAAAAGGTTCACATGAAGGCTTGGGTCGACTCTTGAGCTCCATTCAAAGGTGGTCATAGGGGTGATGGCCCAAACCGAGCGACGGAAGGTAGGGGAGGCTGCTCGCGGTGGAACTCCGGCCACGATGGTTGAGCTACGACATCGCTGCACGAAATCGAACGCCAAGCGGCGCTCCAAACGGTTGTCACTCTACTGGAGGTGTCTAGGGTATCAAGAGGGAGCGAAGCACGAGCTACCCATCTGGAGAAGAGGATGAGACATTTTATAATGCTCCCAGGTGGCTGGAAAGAACGGGTGAGAGCACGTGAACCGAGAAGGATCCACGCCCTCCTAGGGATCCGTGAGGGTCTTGGATCTTAGGAGGGTCCACGGGAGAAAAATTGGAGCGAAGGCACGTGTGATCTACCTGGAAGAAATGGGAGAAAAAGGTCCAGCCACGCAGTTGGGTCGTGTCAAGCCTTGGAAGAGGGGGTTAACCCGAGTCAACATGCAGACGTGGACCAATCAGGAGCGGTGTAGGAACAGGATACAACCCGCTACAAGATAAAATAACAAGAAAAATAAAAAATAAATAGATTAAAAATAATAAATGAATTTAAATTTAAAAATGAATAAAATGAAAAATGTTCATTATTTTTCAAGGAATTTTTTTGTGTTTTCTATTTATTTTTATGAAAAATAAATTAGTCTATATACAATATAGAGTATTATATACAGGTATATTATACCTATGTATTTTGTATAATTATTTTTAATTTGCTATTTTTACCAAAAATACTCCAATTTTATATTTTATTTATTTACAATATAAGTTTTAGAGTACAAAACAATTTTTTTATTTTTATTATTTATTTATATGTATAAAATAAATAGAGAAGGGAATATATACACATGTATTATGTACAAGTAAGAGAGATTTTTATTTTGTTTTTATTTTATTTTTCTAATTTTTTATTTTATTTTTTGAAATATATACAAGTAGGTAAAAACATATTTTTTTTATTTTTATTTTAGCAAAAAGAATTTATTTATTTATACCCATGATATGTACAATATAGAGTAGGCCCTATCTCTCTCTACTTATTTTATTTGGCGGTCAGGCTAATGCTTGGCCCTCTCTTGGAGTTTGGGTCACTCTGTATTTATTCTAAATACCTCCTTCCTTTTTCTTTTTCTTTATTTTTTATTTTTGCACAAATACATGCTAATTATGCAATATTAACACATGCATGCATATTGCTAAGTTATTGTATTTACATCTATTTACATGATGCTTTGCCAAGATGATTAGCTAAAATAAAAGAATAAAGAGTGATGAATAGGGATTCATTGCCGCCCTATACTTTGCTTTTGCTAGTCCCTTAGCAAATGCTTATTTGAAAAAGAAGTTAAAAGATAAAGAAAAGAAAGAAGGAGAATCAAGGTTGATTATTAAACGTGTCTTCATTAATTGGAGTATGGAGCTCAGTAAGACCTTTGGACTATTAGTTTGTCGAAACCTTATTTGGACCTAGGTTTGAAACTCAACAGCCTCTAAGTTCCACCAATCTATGGTCAAGACTCCTCAATAATCCAGATCAGAACAAGTCTACATACACAAACTCTAATGACCATGAATCTTTTCTTGTACTGTGTAAGTGATATATAGCTCCCCACCTCAAAAATGGTAAAGTAACAACCCCCCTCAACAAGGTAACTCTAATGCCCTAGTCTAGTAGCTCTTTCCTCGAGGAGCGGGGTATTCCCTTCTAAGTTCAAGTTCAACCAGCTCAAGAAGAGGAGGAAGAAGAGAATGGACCATGACCAGTGTAGTCATGTATCCCTGGGAGCCCAACCAATGTAGCTACGTCTCCCTGTTGCAAGCTTCACGAGATGAGAATGGGTAACATAATATTTGCTTTATTTGGCTATATATACTCCGGTGGGTATTTTATTTTCTATCATACCCACCACTTTTTGGAGTTTTTCTTTCTTTTGCACATTTTTTTCGATGTGCATCTGTACAACATATCTACATGGTGCCACATATATACATAAGGAGTTTTTCCTCTTGAGCCAGTAGACTATCCCTCTTTTGAAGTATTATTGCAACCTACAACTCCTGTCTTTAGACCTCACTGCTACCAGACCAAGTTGAGACGCACTTCCTTCACTAAAAGAAGACGAGAGTTTCCGCCTAGAAGTACTACCCTCGTATGCTACCCCAAGCCAAAGGAAACTGCCTCCTCACCACCTCATCTGTAGAGAGCTATGTGTAAGGTGCTTGTGCAAGTAAAGCCATTGTCTGTGAGAGTCATGTGTGTGCTATTAAGTGTTCTAATTAGGCTCATCTAGATGACATGTGATCATAGCCTAGTGGACCCAAAGAATTAAGTCACCAATGGACATGAAGAATCTTAACCCTGAG
Source organism: Ottelia alismoides (assembly GCA_037367405.1). NCBI lineage: Eukaryota > Viridiplantae > Streptophyta > Magnoliopsida > Alismatales > Hydrocharitaceae > Ottelia > Ottelia alismoides. The sequence goes on along the minus strand of JAZKJV010006842.1, from coordinate 365,410 downwards.
CCCTATAAGGTTCCTCTTAGAATTAAGTGGATTAAGATCTTAACCAAGCTCCATTTTCCAATTTAATTCCAGGCTAGTTTAAATGTCAATATATGATTCAGAAGAATATACAAATATATACAAAAAACTTTTTATGCAAAATTTTTGAAAATGTGCAAAATTTTTAAAAAATGCTGAAATGAATGCATGGATGCAGAAGTTTTTGCAAATTATTTACATACATTTACACAAGGATTTTTGCAAACTTTTATTTTTAAAATATTTTACAAAAATTTTGTACTATATACATAGTTTTAATATCAAAATATTTACACAACATTTTACAAACAAAAAGTTTTCACAAACATTTGTACAAATATATTTTTTATCAATAGCTACGTATATGCAAGAAAGAATTTTATGTACAAGAAAAAATTTAAAATTTTTATGATTTTAGATAAAGGATTCTAGCCATTTATTAACACACTCACACAAAATACGAGTTATGGCTAAAGTATATATGAAATATATACAACTCCCCCTATACTTAGCTCGAACGATGTCCTCAAAGTGGATCGAGAGCGATGAAGAAGACATAACTCGTGCTTAGTATAGGGAAGTGAAAAGGAATGCTATATTGCAACGAAGAATCAAAGAATAGAATGAAGAGGACTCGGTGTTTTCCCCCTATATTTAAGGTCAAGTAATCCTAAGTATAGCAAACTGTACATAAAGGGAAATCCGAGTGAAAGAATGTACAGTGTCTACCTCCCCTATACTTAGGGTAAAATATCCCTAAGTATAGGCAGTAAAACAGAGGTAAAAAGGATCAAAAGAATAATCAAGAGTCTTACCCCCCTATACTTAGGGTAAAGTGCACCCTAAGTATAGCATAATCACAAGATGCATATGGGGCGTTGGACTAAAGAATGAGATGATATGGACATCTGGATCTATACAAGGTGGAAGACAGTGATAATCAGGCATGAGATGCAATAGATGTGAGTCAAAAACCACATCTCATGCAAAATGAATCGGGGCGACGTCAACGATCAATGGCTCATGATCTAGATATGGTTTGAGCCGCTACCCGTTAACACGAAAGGTGGACTCAGATGACATCTGAGATATGTCTATACTCCCGTTGTCATGCACCTTTCAGACCAGGTATGGTCCCTTCCACTTACTCTGCAACTTCCCTGGAAATAATCTAAGCCTGGCATCAATAACCATACTCTCTGATCTGCCTCAAACTGCTTATGGATGATATGAGAATCATGTCATTCCTTCACTTTCTCCTTATATTGTAGGTTGCTCGAAAAGGCTGTATCTCTAAGCTCCTCCAGGGCTGCCAATTCTGCCTTCCTTTGATCTCCTACACTCACTGGATCCAATAATATGTATGTGACAGCCTAAAGTGACTTGTGCCTAATCTCAACAAGTAAATGTTAGGGCTTGCCATAAATGACGCAAAAGGGAGATGTACCCAAAGGAGTCTTGACGGAAGTCTGATAGGCCCACAAGACCGAGTCCAAAAGCTTTGACCAATCCTTTCGGTCTGGGCAGACTACCTTCTGCAATATCGACTTGATCTCCCCGTTCGACACTTCAGCAAGACCATTGGTCTGGGGATGATATGGAGTGGCTACTTAATGGTCTATGCTGAACTCGCTAGCAAGGGCCTTTACCTTATCGTTGACGAAATGAGACCCCCTGTTAGATATCAAAACTCTAGGCACCCCGAACCGTAAAATGATATTCTTCCTCAAAAATTTACAAAAAGTCCTAACATCTGCGGTTTGGGTGGGGATAGTCTCAACCCAACGACTAACATAATCCATGACCAATAGAATGTACTCGAATCCCCGACTCTTAGGGAATGGACCCATGAAATTGATGCCTCATGCGTCAAAAATTTCACAAAAGTGAATGGGCTGCATCGGCATCATATCACGCTGTCCATAAATGCCCATCCTCTGACAGTCAGCACACCTCTTCACGAATTCATGAGAATCCTTGAAGAGGGTAGGCCACCATAGGCCAGATTGGAGCACTTTCTGTGTCGTTCCCTTCCCAGAGTGATGTCCTCTTGCCTCAAGCTTGTGACAGTATGTGAGGACGCTATGGTGCTCCTCCTGAGGAATGCACCGACGTCAGATGCTATCCCCTCCTTCATGATAAAGGATGGGATCCTCTTAGAGGTAGAACTTGGCCTTCACAAGGAAGGTCTCAAGTCGCTACCTAGTCCAACCTTGTGGAACTTTATTGGCAACAAGATAGTTCACAATGTCGATGTACCACAGGAGCGAGGCGATAGCAAGGATCGCCTCATCTGAGAAGGTCTCGGAAATGAGATCAGTCTGCTCAGATTCCTCAAGATGCTCTAATCAGGAGAGATGATTCGCCACCATATTCTTGACTCCAGGTTTATCCTTAATCTCAATATCAAACTCCTGGAGTAGAAGGATCCATCTACTTGCTTTGGCATCCTTCTTTGCCATGAGGTACCTGATGGTGGTATAATCAGTAAAGATAGTCACTTTCGATCCATTGATGTATGACCTGAACTTATCCAAGGTAAAAACTACGGCTAGCATCTCCTTCTCAGTGATAATGTAGTTCCGCTGCACGGCATCCAATGTATGGCTAGCGTAGTGAATGGCAAAAGGTACTCCATCCCTCCTCTGTCCTAGCATGGTCCCTATGACAAAATCGGAGGTATCCATTATGATCTCAAGTGGGAGAGACCAATCAGGCAGCTGAAGGACAGGAGCCTCAACAACAAGACTCTTGAGAGTCTCAAATGATGCAAGATACTTATCATCTACAATGAACTCGGTGTCTTTGGTCAGCAAATCAGTCAATGGTCAGGCAATTCGGCTAAAATCCTAAATGAATCGTCGGTAGAAACCGACGTGCCCCAGAAAAGACAGTAACTGTCGCAAGTTGGATGGTGGATTGAGTTTCCTGATGATATCCACCTTGGTCGGATCAACCTCCATGCCCCAATTGAAGATGATATGACCAAGCACCGTCCCTTGAATCACCATAAAGTGACTCTTCTCCCAGGATAAAACAAGATGGACCTCGATGCATCGCTGAAGGACACAGTCTAGGCAGTCAAGACAAGCATCAAACCCATCGTCGTAGACCTAAAAGTCGTTATGAAGACCTCTAAGTAGTCACCCACCATGTCTGAGAAGATGGACAACATGCACCTTTGGAATGTCGTCGGAGCGTTACATAGACCAAAGGGCATCCGTCTGAAAGCATATGTCCCAAACGGACAGGTGAATGTATTCTTGTCCTGGTATTAGGGCGAAATGGCCACCTGATTGTAACCGGAGTACCCATCAAGGAAACAGTAATGACTCTTCCTAGCTAGCCTCTCTATAATAGGATCAATAAAAGGTAGTGGGAAATGATCCTTCTTGGTGGCCTGGTTCAATCATCTGTAGTCCACACAGACCCTCCAAGAAGTGGGTACCTAGGTAGCTATCTCCTCTCCAGACTCACTCACAACTGTAGTGATGCATGTCTTCTTGGGCACCACATGTAATGGACTAACCCACTTGGAGTCAGAGATGGTGTAGATAAAATCGGTGCCCCACCATTTCGAGATCTCCTTCATGACAACTTCTCGAAAGTTTGGGTTCAACCGTCGTTGGAACTCACGCGATGGCCTAGCGTCCTCTTCGAGATAGATATGGTGAGAGCACATGGCCGGACTTATCCCGTGGAGATCAGCTACGCTCCATCCTATCGCCTTCTGGTTCTTTTCAAGAGCCTCCATCAAACGAGATTCTTGCTCTTCAGTCAAATCTGTTGAGATAATGACTGGGTGCATATCATGCTTGCCCGCAAGGAACCTATACTTCAGTGACTGTGGCAAGGGCTTCAGCTTTGGGCGAATGGGAGCTGGAAAATATGGCTTATGAAAAGTCTGTGTGAAGGAAACCAAATCTGCATGGGAGAACTCTCGCCCGATCATGAAAATCTGGTGTAGACTTCTCTGCTGGTGTATATGTACTCTGTATCGGATCAGTCTCCACCATAGCTGTTGGCTCTATAGGAATCAGATACTGTATCAACTCATCAAACTCTGCCCAATCGATATTTGACTCCAAGGGATCTGAATCTGAATTATAAGGGAAAGAAACTGTCTCACTATCTGGAACACGGTCTGCAGCCTCGAATGTGTCCTCTGCCAAGAGTGTGCTCTTCAAGCTCTTCTCTACTGGACTCTGGGACTCTGTGGTATCTGAATGTGAGAGGATGGCTCGTGAAATGGGATCAGTCCAAGCGGCTTCATCATCAGTAATCACAAAATCGCACTCCGGGTGGACGTCTTGCTCTGCCTCTGTCATCTGCTCTGAATCACTGAGCTGCTCTGAGCAGGCTAAATCTCGCGTTATGGTCTCGTCGATCGTCTCTATTTGTATACTCTCGCCCTCGACGCGAAAATACACCTTCCCTCTATCATGATCAGACACCGCCTTGGCTGTGGACAAGAATGGATGTCCTGAAATGATGGGGGTATCTATCACAGACTCAGGGATCTCCATGTCCAACACAACGAAGTCCACGGGGAATTTCAGGCTCTGAATTGTGACGACCACATCCTTCAACAGCCCCTTCAGCCTCTTGACAGATCTATCAGCAGACTGAAGGACTGTCCTACTCTGTCGAAGAGGGCCAAACTCAAATCGATCGAGTAAAGCTACCGGAAGCAGGTTGATGGAAGAGTTGCTGTCTAATAGAGTCCGATCGAACATCTACTCATGGATGTGACATCTGACATAGGGAGCTCCTGCATCTGGCATCTTGGCTGGCAGACGGTTCTGAATGGCGAAGTAGGAGGCATGGGTAAGCACATGGATCTCTGCATGATGGTTCCTCTTCTTCCTGTGAATGGTAGTCTTCTCTCTAAGTTTCCTCTGGAAGAGAGTGATGTACTTAAGTGCCTCTTGTAGAGTCACCTGAATCTGAAATATGTCTATCATCTGCTAGTTGAACTCTAATTGCTGGCTCTTTTTTATTTTATTTTATATTCCCCTTAGTCAAGTGGAGTGCTTGAGGGAAGGGGATGGCTGGGCCCTCCTCAGATAGAGGGCTAGGAACGGGTCCCTGCTACTGAGATGAAATAGAATCCATACAAACATCACCAGGAATCGCATATGGACTCAAAGATAATGAACCATTTCCTTTATTAGTTTTTTGGATTTTTCTGAATAGTCCCGAGATACAGAAATAGTAAGAAATGCAACAGGAATATAAGGGGTGGCCTCAGTACCACCCACGGCATCACAAACTGCGGCATCAGCACCGCTCTCTAGCTCAACATGTGAATGGTTGGTGGCATCAGCACCATCTCCTGCAACTGGACAAGCGACGGCCTCAGCACCGTCAGCTGGATCTACATCCTTGGTGGCGTCAGCACCACCGTCATCATCATCATCATCATGAGCGACATCAACACTGCTCTCCTCCTCGTCTGGCGCTCCTGAGTCCTCGGGGTGTCGTCACTCAAATGAGGCACCACCAACTGGCATCCTACTTCTCCTAAGTGTAACAAAGTCAGCATCAAATGTATATGCAGTAATATCACCCAATGAGTCACTAGGAGCGGTAACCTCTGTAAACTGTACCTGCTCAGACTTTCTCTTTAGGTTATTCGGATTTGGCTCGATTGGAGCGGGTATGGCAGCCTTGCCCTTGATGATCTCCCTCATCTCCTGATGGAAGTCATCCATCTCCCGCCTAAAAGTGGTCTGCTGCTCAGAAATAAGGCGAGCTAAGTCGTCAAGTGCTGGGTTATCATAGGCTGGCCCATGTGAACCGGACGGGTTGCTTCTCTGGAAGTGAGGCTACTGTTGCTGGGAAAGATGAGAGTGATACAAATGAGAGTACTATTGAGGCTGTTGCTGGTGCTGCCTCCACGATTGTCCCTGCTGGTAGGGACGAGGACCCTGCTGGTAGTGCGGCTATAGCTGTGGGAACTAGGGATGTTGCTGCTGCTGGCTGTACTGTCCACCCTGAACTGGAGGCTGCAACTGGGATGAGGCACCTCCGATTGACCATCAGATTCGGATGGTCTCGGCGGATCCCGAGCTGCAGTTGGTCGTACCAAATCCCATTGACTTCCATCAACAGCTCCTGCTCAAACGGGGGTGGAGGAAGGACTGCCAGGGGCGGCTCCTGTTGGTACACCACAATCTGAGTGTCCTGAGATGGTGGTGACTGAATGTATTGGTGTTGTGGTTGCTAGAACGGCTCCGCCTGAATGTGGTGGACTTGTCTGTACTGGGCGGAGGGCTGGGTCGACCTGCTGTTGCTGGGGTCAGCCCGTGACCTGAGACAAGGCTGAGAAGCCGTCTGTGCCTCTTGGATATATGTGATATGGATCTTCAGGTCACTCAGTGTCTGTGCCATCTGATTTATCTGTGACATGCCCTGGCACTACTTCTTCTCTATGATCTCGATGCGGTCCAGCTTCTCGCTGATAATACCCATATCAGCGGCCGACGACTCTGCATGTGCTACGGCTGCTGACGATGTGGAAGGACCTGCATCAACCCGTGCTATCCTCTGATAGGACACGTCATGTGGTGGGGGCTTCCCCTGTGTGTAGAGTCGGGTATGGGACATGACGGTGTAATTCTCTGCCATCTCCTTAAAGATCGCCCAGACCTGATCCTCATCCTTGGCAAACTAGGATCCTCTACAGGATGCATTCACTATCCCCTACAGCTCCGGTGTCAGCCCACAAAAGAAACTCTGCATAGGGTTGGGCTTTGATATGTCATGGTGGGGACACCAGTCGATAAGCTCTCTCAATCGGTCCCATGCTTCATAAAACTACTCGTTGGGAAGCATGGAGAAGTTGTTGATGAGGTCTCTCACTGCATTCGTCCGTCCGAGTGGGTAGTACTTGTTCAAGTACTCGTTCCGGAGTTGTTCCCAAGATGTCACGTATCTCCCTAAATGCTTCAGCCAATAGGCTGCTCTGTCAACGAGGGAGAACGGAAAGGCCATCATCTTGATGGTATCCTCGTCCACAAATCTGTCGTGGACCATGCTGTAGATCATCTCAAACTCGTGGAGATGGAGGTGCGGCTCCTCGGTATCTAGCCTGTGAAATCTGGGCAGTAACTAAATAGTCTGAGGAGGGAGCTTAAAATCTCCTAGAATCACAGGCAGCTGGATCCAATGGTGCGTCAGAGTTGCACCAGGGTTGTGCAACTCTCTCATCAGGTGTGCTGGTCGGACTAGCTCCTGTGGCTCATCGAGATGTGTTCCACCTCCTCCTAACTCAGGAATATTTCCTCCACCGGCTCTGTTCGGCTCTTCTATGTTTGCTCGCATCTGAGCCATCTCCCTATGCATGTCGGCCATGAAAGCTCCCTGGTCTCTAATCTGACACTGCATAGTCTCCAAAGAAGCTAATAGGGTGTTGTTGATGGTACCCTGATCAAGAACGTATGTGTGAGTCTGGTTGGGTCCATCAGTGCGCTCCTCGCTGCTGGCCATGGTCTCTGCAAAGGCAAAAGACCCGAACTCAGGTGCCTTCAAATGAATATACCTCTGCTGTTGTCTCTGCTCGGGCACCTCGGCACTGGTAGAATGGTGGTCGAGGGGGAACAAGGCGGAGTAAAACTTGGGTTCGGAGAGCGGGTCAAGGCTCTCACGAACCAACCTAGATGAATGGGGCGGAGTGGTCGAAAGCGTTGCAACCAAAGGCTGCCTAAGGGACCTCCATCTCATCATCGTGATGTAGAGGAAGGCGGATGGGATCTGGAAACAAACAAGATCAAGAAAAACAAACCCCCAATTCACCTACTTACCGCTGAGCTGATGATCGTGAAAGTTCGGTTTTTTATCTTGTCGATTTTATTAGGTGATAATTCAGTCTATCAGAGCGATTAAGCGAGCTAGTAGGAAACCGACATTCTCAGGAGACTGGACCGATCCCGAAGCTAGATCTTTCCCATCCAGTACAAGTTGCGGACCGTTTAGCGGCTACCCAATCAACTCGCTCTGCAAAGGATATCGCGGCCCGCTTTACCGGAAACCAGAGCGATCCTCACTTGAGAACGACTAACCCCGAAATCAGTAGTCTGAAGAAAGGTCAGACATGACTCTATCCTAGTGTACGGGTCACTCTCTCGCTCATTCTATCAAAACAAGGAGAGGATTGCTCTCCCAAGATAGATTTTTCAGTGAGTGTCTTTTATGGTCAAGTATGTTTTGCAATCCCATTTTTATGATTTTTCTTTTTAGATATTTTTCAATAACAAACAACGCCTAACAAATTTTTTGATTCTCCTGATTAGTTTAAGTCCAAAAACAGGGGGGAGATGTTGAAAAAGCTGATGCACGGTCAAACACAATGATGCATGCAAAGTCAGAAATGTGTACCTGATGCCAGCACTCTACATGCAGGGTGATCCGCGCATAAAATAAAGACATAAATTAAACTACCAATATGATGCACGAAGAAAACGACCTTAGACAAAAAATTTCTACACGCGAAGAACCGTAGCAAATATGTTAACAAGAGAGGTCGGGGTCCGGTCTCTGATGCCGATCGGTGTCCTCCACAACAGATCCTACCAGTGCTATATACAGCCTCTAGTGGCACATGACCTCTCAGGTGACAAGATTAGCTTTTTCTTTGTGATTTAATTAATCAAGTCCAATTAACGATCTATAGGTGCATGCAGATAATTAGGGCCGGGATCTTATTTAATTACATCACAATCAGAATAAAATCCTATGTCTAGGGGTCAAATTCTACGAGAATCAAAAATAAAAATGCGGGAAAACAAAAACCGATAAAAAACCGCGGTGAGTTCCCCCGAGCACACCGATGCTCGGCGAAACAGACCACGATAAGCGCCAAGTCCAAAAGCCTCTGAGTCATGTTTTATTACAAATTATAGAATAAAAATAAAATAAAAATGCTCAAAAACTCTCCAAGGTCCTCCAAGTCTTTTGCTCCTCCTCTCCTACGCTCTCTTGTGGCTCGATGGAGAAACGAGCCGCCTTCGCTTCACTCAGGTGCATTGGCGCTCCTAGGAAAGCCACCCTCGTCGGCCCCCCTCACAAGAAATAGAGAAACAAAAAATGGTCAGATCACAGTTATGAAAAATAAAAATAAAATTGAAAGCAAAAATAAAGAAAGAGAAATAAAACAAAAAATAAAAAAAACCAAAATAAAGAAAAGGAGGAATAAAACTAAAAAGAAAACAAGCACAAAAACAGAAAACCGACTACTAAGCCGTGCTTCCTAGCAACGGTGCCATTCTGATGAGCTGCCCAAGCGACAGGGGCTAAGTGATATCAAAGGTTGTTGCGACCTCAACCACCCGAGCAGAGACTCAACGACAAATTAGAGACCACCAACAAAATTAAACAAACATGAAAATCAAGGCAAGCGATCTTGCTATTTATTTAACCTGGTATAGCCACCAGGGTCGAACACAAGGAGCACGGGAAAAATCCTACGAAGTAGTAGAGAAATCTAAAAGGAAATAAAAACAATTTTTGTGTTTTTTTTTAAATTTTTTAAATTTTTTTATATTTTCTTTTCTAATGAGAAAATGGATAAGATAAAGAGAAAAATCAACTCCAAACAATTATTTCAAGGTCTAAAAATACTTAAAAATTCAAAATAAAATTCTTTTTGTGATTTTTAAAATATTCAAGTGTTTTTGGTTATTTTCCGAGCTTTTTCTAATTTTTATAAAATTTTCTAAAAATAGAAGAAAAGTAAAAACATCAAGCAGTGTACAATCTAGATAGAAAGGCAAATTAAATTATTTAAAATGCCTCTAAAATCCTAACAACAAATTTATGTAAAAGTATAAAATAAAATCCAACTACAAAAATTAAAAACACCTTTATTTTATTTTTACTGAATTTTTAATAATTTTTATAAGGTTTTAGGATTAAAACAACACAAAACAAACACTCACAATTTTTTTAGAATTTTTAAACGTACTTTTCTATTTTTTATGGCTTTTCTAAAATACAGAGGCAATTTTTTGGGTTTTTGAATTTTGGAAAATAAGAAATAAAATCAAAATGCATCATGAAAATTACCAAAAATATTACACAGTAGCAGGAGCTACTGGTATTTTTTTGGGAATTTTGGAGTAGTTTTGATATTTATTTAATCAAAACTCAACACACAGCTTGGAGGGACCTAAATGCAAATTATTCAAGTTTTTGTACTAAACATTAACAAGCTCTAAAAATCCAGGGTCAATCATGCAATTTTTCCAATTAAATCCGCACATGTGTCAATTCCACACTCATAGAGGTGTATTTGCAATTTCAAAAAACATATCAATCAAACATTAACACAGGAAAGCTCCAGGACTAATCATGCAAATACACCAAAGTTCACGTGATGACGCACGTGTCTCCGAACAAGGAGGACTAAATTACAAACAACAGAAACAACATGGACTAAACTGCAAATAAATTCAACTACAACATTTATTTTATGGACTAAAACATAAATAAAACAAGTGCAGGGTAAAAAGGGATATATACCCTTGCAGCACGTGAGGCGCGCGTGGGGTAGACACGTGTCTGCCGCTGGAGAAGGCGTGGACGTGCAGCTCCGATGGCATCAGGTGTCAGATCAGATGGTGCCAGAATGGTCGGGGACGTGAGGTGCAAGTGGCCATCATATTCGGCATCTAACGATCTGACACATCTGAGGTATCAGCGGTCTGGATGAAATCTGGAGAGTCCCGACTGATCTGATGGTGCGGAGCACGTCTGGAGGAACAGGCGTCAGGTGAGCTTTACCGGAGCTAAGGAAGAGATCCCCAGCCCCGATGGATGATCGGAAGGCACCGGCATGATGGTGAGGCTATTCCGCATCGGTTGAGCGGACTCGATGGAGGAAGCACCGGTCAGATAGGCATGGCAACGCATGAGACCTGGAGCTGCTCCGGCGAGCCATGGGATGGATGGAAGGATGGCTCCCAATGCGCACAAGGTCCTGCAAAGGGTAGCTATGACTCGGAGCTAAGCTCTGGTCCTCGTTATTTGGGATAAAAAGAAAAGAAGCAGCGTGGGGTGGACTTCGATCTCCGGTGAAGGCGATGGAAGAGATCTCGAGCCTAATCTCGACTAGATAGGCGAAGATCTGGGTGATTAGGATGCAGAGAGAGATGTAGGGTGAATGTGCGGTGACAGAGCGGGTTAGAAGGGGGGATGGAGCTCCGACCGGCTGGTCAGAGCTGGCGAAGGGACGGCGACGCTAAAATGGAAGATCTGATTGAAACGATAAAAGCGAAAGATAAAAGGTTCACCTGAAGGCTTGGGTCGACTCTTGAGCTCCAGGTGAAGGTGGTCGTCGGGGTGATGGCCTCGACCGAGTGGCGGAAGGCAGGGGAGGCTGCTCGCGGCGAAACTCCGGCCACGATGGTTGAGCTACGACATCGCTGCACCAAATCGAATGCCAAGCGGCGCTCCAGACGGCTGTCACTCTGCGGGCGGTGGCTAGGGTATCAAGAGGGAGTGAGGCACGAGATGCCCGTCTGGGGAAGAGGATGAGACATTCTATAGCGCTCCCAGGTCTCTGGAAAGAATGGGAGAGAGCACGCAAACCGAGATGGATCCGCGCCCTCCTAGGGATCTGCAAGGGTCTTGGATCCTAGGAGGGTCCATGGGAGAAAAATCGGATCGAAGACACGTGTGATCTTCCTAGAAGAAATGGGAGAAAAAGGTCCGGCCACGTAATCGGGTCGGGTCAAGCCCTGGAAGAGGGGGTTGACTCGAGTCAACATGCAGACGTGGACCAATTAGGAGCGGCGTAGTAACATGACAAAAACTGCTACAGGACAACATATCAAGAAAAATAAAAAATAAATAGATTAAAAATAATAAATGAATTTAAATTAAAAATGAATAAAATGAAAAATGTTCATTATTTTTCAAGGATTTTTCTGTGATTTTTTTATTTTTATGAAAATAAATTAGTCTATATAAAATATAGAGTATTATATACATGTATATTATACCTATGTATTTTGTACAATTATGTTTAATTTGTTATTTTACCAAAAATACTCCAATTTTATATTTTATTTATTTACAATATAATTTTTGGAGAACAAAACAATTTTTGTTTTATTTTTATTATTTATTTATGTGTATAAAATAAATAGAGAAGGGAATATGTATACATGTATTATGTACAAGTGAGAGAGATTTTTATTTTGTTTTTATTTTGTTTTTCTAATTTTTTATTTTATTTTAGAAATATATACAAGGAGGTGAAAACATATTTTTATCTTTATTTTAGCAAAAATAATCTATTTATTTATACCCATGATATGTACAATATAGAGTAGGCCCTATCTCTCTCTACTTATTTTATTTGACGGTCAAGCCAATGCTTGGCCCTCTCTTGGGGTTCAGGTCACTCTGTATTTATTCTAATTACCTCCTTCCTTTTTCTTTTTTTTATTCTTTTATTTTTGCACAAATACATGCTAATTATGTAATATTAACACATGCATGCATATTGCTAAGTTATTGTATTTACATCTATTTACATGATGCTTTGCTAAGATAATTAGCTAAAATAAAAGAATAAAGAGTGATGAATAGGGATTCATCATCTACCAACAGAAGAGACCGCAGATCTAGCAAGGTGTCATAGTCTCTCGCAGATAACCCTCGGAGAGCACTATGAACTAGGAAAGGAATAGTCAGAAAAGGTGCCACTCATCCTTGTGAGGACCGTCAAGGAGAGGAGACTCAAAGGAGTCTGTGAAATTGGCCACGTGCACCTACAGATCAGGCGCACAATCAGTAGGGAGGCCAAACAGTCAAATAAGACAATTCGGTTCCATGCTCCAACAGATAGGCAGCATAAACAGTGCGGGAACCGAGCGTAGAGAATGTGTCACATCCTCTTGCAGATAATCCTTGAGGAGTAATGCGAACTAGGTTAATCAAGTCTTGGGATTTCTGGCATCGAATCTCATGTCCTCAAAAGCAATCAACCAATCAATTCTTAGGCAGGCATAAGATCATATGAGGGACAAATAATCAGATCAATCGCAAAACATCCCTCAGGTCAATCCAATTTAGCTGAGATGGCACAAAAGATAATCAAGAATCCTCAAAGTGCCACATGTTGATAATAGAATCAGGAAATCAAGGATGGATCAGTAAGGTGGATGAACACGGTCATGTGGGTTCCGGTCACCATCGCTCTGAAGTACAAATCAAGATAATCAATCAATCCTCGAAATCAAGATGGTAGGAACCTCAAAATAGATAAATAGGTCAAAGCACATGAAATCATCATCTAATCATGAAAACACATCATATCCTCAATCTGGTGTGCGAGAACAAAAATCCTCGATTAGGAATCACACCTAAAGGTCGTGCATCATAAAAGAAATCCTCAAGAATCTCCAAGCACAAATCACAACTCAGATCCACCAAAATGAAGGTATCAATCTCAACGTCCTCAAAACATGCCCGACTTACTCCAATAATAAATGTAAGTCAAAAATCCTCGATGCAGGCAATATCTGAAAGCACAACGATCTCGGGTAATAGAAGAGATGATACATGGGATACGAGGAGGGTGGGAAAGAAGAGAGACCGAAAGATCTGACGAAGATGATTGAGCTCAAGCGCCAATATCACGACTCGATGCACGTGAGGAGATATATGTATAAGAGAGGTAGAGAGACTCTAAGATGAAAAATGGATGACTCAAACGGACGGGACCGATAACTCAAAGAGAAATGAAATGCAAATGGACTTCAAGTCACAATCAATACACAAAGCAAACCCCCGATACACCTACTCAACGCGGTGAAGACCGAGATGTGGTCTTTTTGTCTTGTCGATTTTAGAGTTAGGTGATCATAAAAGTTGAACACACCGTAATTAGGCTTTGGGATTGGGGCACTAATCCTTAGCGTGTACGTAGAAATAAAATGCTCAAACAATGAGGGGTTGCTCTCCCCAAGACAAGGAATCCATTACATTTTATTTTAAAGATTAAGTAGAGCTAGCAGTCCTGATTTTATTATGGTTATCACTTTTTTGGGATATTTTTCAATGCACGTGCCTAACAGGGCTTCCAATTCCATTTAGCATACTAGGTGAGCAAAATCAGAGGGAGAAGATCGGAAAAACCATGCAAGTCAGAAAACGATGATGCATGCAAAGTCAGAAGACTTACAGTGCTTCCCAGCTCTCTCTCCATGCGAGATGCAAGACAGAATTGAAACCTATGCTGTATGCAAATGCAAGCTGATGAAATCGCCCTAAGATAGTAACTGCTATTATCACAAGGCACACAATGCTAAATATTCAGAAGTGAGATCCAAAAGTCCGATCTCTGAAGTGCATCGGTGTCCGCCATGGCGCATCCTGCAAGCGTTGTATAGTACTTCTCTCGGCGCTCGATCTCAAATCCAAATAAATAGCAATTATTATTTGATTAAGTCCAAGCACGGTTCTATAGGTACATGCATATATATTAGGGTGTTTGGACCTTAATCTAACATCAAGAAGTTCCTAGGCTAAGGGACATTCACACAAAATAATAAAAATAAAAGAAAAAGCGAAAAGGCGAAAAAATCAAAACCGTCGAGGCCCCCAAGGCTCTTTCATGCCGGCTCAGTCAGAAAGTCAGCTCCACATTGCTTGGGTGCATAGGTTCTCCTAGGAGATCCTCTGTCGCGTCGCGGTCTGATGAATCTCCATTTCATCATATTTATTCTATCATTTTGGCCTTAAAAATCCCAGCAAATGCATGTAAATAGCATCAATTTGTATATAATAGTGTTTATTATTTGCTATATTATTTGTACATAAAATAAGGTTTTTAATGCTAAAATTATAGAATAAAGAGAAGAAAAGAAAAAGGAATAAAATACTGAAAATATTTTATCACCATGAACCCCGAGACCAAGTCCAGAATGGAGTTGGTCGACAAGGAATAAAGTAGGGGGACATAAGGGGGAAAATACAATAAATACCTCATTTATTTATTCATTAATTATGCATTTTTGACACCTATTTTATCCTTCATTATTTGCTCATCAAATAAAGGAATTTTGTACATGAAATTGGAAGATAATAATATAAATAAAAATACAAAATTAAGTTTGCACAAAAATAATATACGATGTTCATTTTATACACAAAATAAAAAGCCAAAAACCAAACTTCACAGACCCATATCTTTCAAATAAAAACTCAAAACATAGCAAAATCACTCTAATTGTATATAACTTTTCAAGAGTTATTTAATGGTGGTGGTTTTATATTTTTTAGAGTTACTGTGTAGAAGTTAGGTTTTGGGTCCCTATTGTACATTCTACCAATTAAAAAATTCAATTTATTCATTATTAATTATTTTTACAAATTCATTTTTTATAATTTTGTAAATATTTTGTATAACACATGTACATATTAAACATAGAATAAAATCAAGAAGAAAATAAAAAATAAAATAAGTCTATATAATTATACAAGCAAAATACCTATGTATATAAATAAAAGGGGAATATATTCTTTTATTATTTAATTCTTTTATATTTTCCTAATATTGTAAATAATATACATATTCTATTAAAAGTATAAAATTAAAATAAAACTCACTAAAAGACATTAAAATAAAATAATATACATAAAACATAGGTAAAACATCTATAAATATACCTACATAATATACATATCCATTTATTAAAGTGTACAAATAACATCATAAAATCAAAAAAAATATATTTATACTCCCAAAAATAAGTTATAAATATATAAAACAACAGAATAAAGTAATAACATAAAATATACAAAATAAAAATAAAAATGTACCAAATACAGGTAAATATGCCAATAAATAAGCCATTAAAAATAAACTTGTAATAAAATAAGCCAAAAAAATAAATAAAAATCATAATAAAATAGTACATAAAATAATAAACATTTTTATTTTATAAACAAAAATTAATAAAATCATTTACTATTTTAAATTAATTTTTTTGAATAAAATTTCTATTTTGTCTTTTAGTGGCCCGAGCTGGACCAATCACAGGCCGTGGACCGTTGACCTCTGGTCAACTATCCCATCTGGGACCTAGCGCGTCAGAACCGTCTCTTCCCCACAATTTCTCCCTTTTATCCTGCACACTCTATCGATCAATCGGCCCCGATTTCTTCATGACATTTCATCATTGATATCCCGTGATTCTCGCCGAGATCCTAGAACCATTGTACATTACTTCGAATCGTTGATTGAGGCCGGTCAATAAGGGTGCATATACATGTGTATAAATAAGTCCCTCCGCCTTCCATTGCAAATTTGGCCATCTTCAAACCCTAAAGTTCCACCATTTTGGCCCAGTGAGCATCCAGGTGATAGATGGAGGACCCTTGAGATGGATGGGAGCTCGCGGAGGCGGAGGTGCGTCCAAGGCGGTTTGCTCCGGCGATCGTCTTACTCCTTGGATCCAGCCAGGTTCGAGCTACGTTTTTATTATTCTTTAGATAGCCTTTCATTCCAACATGTTAATTATAGGATCAGGATAATCATTAGCCCTTAGATTTAGCGTAAATCGGTCCTTTCATAGTTCGCCACAGCTCTGCTCCGGTGAACTGTTCCATCGTGTTTCGCCAGTGCTCCGACTATAGTTTCATCCCCATTTCCTTCTCCTTTTAGTTCCCTACGTCCTGCTCCACCTCGCTCAACCATATCCCTTGGGGATCTGGAGATCAGGTATCCTTCTCCGTCGCTCGTCGGAGGTACCTCCACCCGACCCACTCCACCTCATTTCTCCACGAATAAGACCCCCATAACTATATTCTTTCTTGTGCGTACATTCCTTGCAGGTCTGGAGGCCAAGGGACCCCCGAAGGGGTCGATTTTTATACAGACATCTGCTACCTGGAGGTCACCTTCTTCCTCGACCCCGACGGACCTCTGTAGCACTCCAGGTGCCATTTTGGAGGTGTCATCAGTCGCACAACCTTGCCAGGAGTCTTTTGCGCCTTGTCTCGAGGCGAACCATCACCGGAGTTGCTAGCACTAACCGATTGACAGAGCTCCAGGGGCATGTTCTTCCCCGATCATCCAACCACCCCCAGAGCCGTTGGATCTCTTCCCAGCTCCAGTTCTAATCATGGCTGCCCGATCACGCCACTCCACCAGCCGTTTGATGAAGCCTAAGATCTAA
This sequence comes from Ottelia alismoides, assembly GCA_037367405.1. Classification (NCBI taxonomy): domain Eukaryota; kingdom Viridiplantae; phylum Streptophyta; class Magnoliopsida; order Alismatales; family Hydrocharitaceae; genus Ottelia; species Ottelia alismoides. The sequence continues at coordinate 348,203 of JAZKJV010006842.1, read as the reverse complement.
TCTGGACCATAGATCGGTGAAGGGGTATCAAGTTTCCAGGTCATGCCACGTGTCCAAGTGAAGGAAGGAGCGTCGTCCGATCCAGTCACTTAAGGGTTAATTTGTAGATCTATACCCCACACTTTTTGTATTTAATAATTAGTCCTGTAAATAAATGTTTTGTGTAAATAAATTAGGGCATTTTGCATTAGGCCCTTGCCTTTTTTATATTTGCATTTTGGTCCCTACCAGCGTTACGTGCAGTCCTCACGTGATGTTAGAAATTTTGCATAGATAACCTTGGCGGTTTTGTATATTGTAAAATAGTACTAGAACATTAAACAAATGTTTTATTATGTTGGGAAAATTGCATTGTGTCCCCTATACTTTTCTTTATTTGTAGTTATGCCCCTACCATGACATGTATTTTTGTGACTTTTATCTAATTATTAAAAATAGCTACATAGCTCCTAAAAATCCCCCAAAATAGGATCAGATGATCCATGCAGTGTACTTGCACGCCACGTGTCTTCATTGCATGTTTTGCATTTAATCTATTTATTAAAATTAAAAAAGAGCCTAAATAATCCATGCCTAATTCATAAAATACCAAAAAATATAAAACTTTTTGAAAAAATCCAAAAAATTATATATGGTAAATTTTGTTATTTATTGAGTCCATATAATAAAAACCCTCAAAAATAGTAAAAGAAATTTTAAAAAAATTAGAAAGCTCCAAAATCCAACAAAAAATATAAAAATTCTACAAAAATATCAAAAATATGTTTTCTATTTTATAATATCTATAAATTATTATCTATCTATTAAAATTAATTTGGGTAATTTTGGAACCTATGTATTATATTTAAAACCCAGGTTTATTTCGGATTATGTATTAATCCCGTATTGGGGATATTTTTGACTTTAAAAATACCTAACAATTAGCAAAAATTTCTGAAAAATACAAAAAGATTATAAAATAAGAAAAAACCAAAAACAATTTATTTTATGAATTTTGTTTATATTTAATAGTATTAATAAACATATTTATATGTATTATGTAAATAAAGCCTTATATAGGCTATATTGTTTTTATAAAAGAAAAAGAAAATATAAAAATATAAAAAGAAAATAAAAAAAGAAAATTAAAAATCAAATAAAATTATAAAATCAAAAATAAAAAAAATCAAAACCCACAAAACAATAACATGGACAAGAAAAGAATCGAATAACTTAGTGCACTATTTTTTGCCCCCAACCGTTTGCTCCCAGTGTTCGACACTCTACACATGCTTACACACTATATATTGCTTGTAGAGTTATAATAAATTTTAAGTCCACATTTTTGAGATTTAATTGCTTTATTCATGTTGTGGGTTAATTATTGATTAACTGAGGTCTTCGTCGGACAACGCAGCGACTGTGTTCCCGCCTTGTGTGGAATGTACGGCCAATGAATATTTCGTGTTATCAAACGGCGTCGTTGCCGGGGATGCAACGTCATTTAGGATGTGTATTATTTATTTGATTCTTTACTCTCGTTCATATTTATTTATTTGCATTATTTTTTTATATATCATTGTGAACTGTCTGACGCTCTTCCATGTTTGAATTTGTTGCGAGGGACCGTGACGCGACGGAGGATCTCCTAGGAGATCCTATGCACCCGAGCATTGCGGAGTCGGGTTTCTGACTGAGCCAGCAGAAAAGATTAGCCAATTCATATCTGAAGGAATTTTGGAGACGGATTCAGAGCTTCATTTTATTATGAAAAAAATATTGTAAATTTATGTGAGAGAGTGACTTTGGCATGTAATAATACAGGACTCTCACAATCTGACTTCCCGAGGTCCATTGCATGAGGGATTGTTCCCTCGGGGGCCTCGATGACATTTTTTGCTTTTTATTTTATTTTTGTTATTTTGTGTGAATGAGCCCTAGCTTAGGATTGCTTGACGATAGACTAAGATCCAAACACCTAATATCTGCATGTACCTATAGATCTGATTTGGACTTAGTCAATTTTGTAATCGGTGCTTCGCGATAATAGCATCCTGTATCTAGGGTGATTTCTTCGGATTGCATCTCATATTGCATAGGTTTCAATTCTATTCTGCATCCCGCATGGAGAGAGCTGGGCAGCATTGTAAGTCTTCTTACTTGGCATGCATCATGGATTTCCGGCTTGCATGGCTTTTCCGATCCTCTCCCTCTGTTTTTGCTCACCTTGGATGTAAATGGAATTAGTACCCCGTTAGGCACGTGCACTGAAAAATAACCAAAAAAGTGACAACCAAAATAAAATCAGGGCTGCTAACTCTATTGGACCTAAAATAGAACGTAATGGATCCCTTGTCTTGGGGAGAGCAACCCCCTCCTTGTCTGAACATTTTATTTTTACGTACACGCTCTGGATTAGTGCCCCAGCCCCAAAGCCTAATTCCGATGTGTACAACTTTCTATGGTCACCTAACTCTAAAATCAAAAAGATAAAAAAGACCACACCTCGGTCTTCACTGTGTTGAGTAGGTGAACCGGGGGTTCGCTTTGTGTATTGATTGTGACTTGGAGTCCATTTTCATTTTTTTATCTCTTTAAGTTATCGGTCCCGTCCATGTGAGTCATCCATTTTTCATCTTTGAGTCCCTCTATCTCTCTTATAAATATATCTCCTCATGTGCATTAAGTTGTGATATTGGCGCTTGAGCTCAATCATCTTTGCCAGATCTTTCGTCTCGCTTCTTTCCCACCCTCCTCGTGTCCCCCGTATCATCTCTTCTATCGCCGGGGATTGTTGTGCTTTTAGAGACAGCCCGCATCGAGGATTGTAACTTCTATAGATTATTGATGTAAGTCGGGCATGTTGGAGGTTGCTGACATTGAGACTTTACTCTTGGTGGATTTGACTTTTGATACGTGCATAGGAGCTTATTGAGGAATTTGATGATGCACGATAATTAGGTATGATTTTTTATTGAGGATTTAAATCTCTACATCAGATTGAGGATGTGATGCTTTGTTATGATTCAATGATGATATCATGAGCATTAGTTGATCTATCTTTCTTGAGGTTCCACCCATCTTGATTTTGAGGTTTGACTGATTATTCTGACTTGGACTTCACGGTAAGGGTGTGCGGAACCCACATGATGTCTCTCATCTTCCTGATTGACCCATCCCCGACCTCTTGCTTTTACCATCCACCTATGGCACTTTGAGGAGTCATGATTATCTTTCGTGCCATCTCAGCTGAAATTGACCGGGGGATGTTCTGCGATTGACCTGATTATGTATCCCTCACATGATCTTATGCCCTCCTGAGGATTGATTGGTTGATTGCATTTGAGGACCTGAGATTTGGTGCCAGCAATCCCAAGACTTGATTGACCCGGTTCGCATTACTTGTCGAGGACTATCTGCGGGAGAATGCAACACATTCTCTACACTCGGTTCCACTTGACTAACTGTGCTGCCATGAGTTGGAGCACGGAACCAAGTCATCTGATTTGGATGTTCGGTATCCCTGCTGATTGTGCACCCTATGTGTAGGTACATGAGGCCAATCTCCCCGACTCCTTTGAGTCTTCTCTCTCCTTGACAGTCCTCGCAAGGATGAGCCCCACGTTTCCAATTATTCCATGCCTAGTCCATAGTGCTCTCTGAGGGTTATCTGCGGGAGACTATAACACCTTGCTAGACATGTGATCTCTTCTGCTGATAGACGATGTGTCACCTAACGAGACCATTTAGATTGACTCCTTTGAGTCTTCTCTCCTTGACAGCCCTCACAAGGATGAGATCTGATCTGCCTATTCCCTGATTAGTTTGCATTGTTCCCTGAGGACTATCTTCAGGAAAATGCAACACCTTCTTTACGCTCGGTTTCCTTTGCTGACTGTGTCTCCTTTCTGTTGGAGCACGGGGCCGAGTAATCTGATATGCATTCGGTCCCCATTGATTCGATGTTTACTCGATCTATTGGATCATGGGACCCATCTGACTTGACTCCTTTGAGTCTGCTCTCCTTGACGGTCCTCGCAAGGATGAGCCATCTTGCTATGATTATTATTTGCTTAGTTAGTCGTATGTTCCCTGAGGGTTGTTTGCGGGATGCTGCCACACATTCTTCATTTGACGATCTCTTCTGCTGGTAGCCGATATGTCGCTACCGAGACCGCCTCTATTATCCGTCTGATGGATCAAGATCCTTTGAGCCTGCTCGCCTTGATGACTCTGATTATTCATTGACTAGCATGTACTACTCCCCGAGGGTTATTTGTGGTAGAGTACATCATATTTAGGTACTCGTCTTCACTGTTGGTGTCTCCTATATGTTGGAGCACGAAGTCGGGTCTGCTGATTTTGTTGTACTCACTCTCCTCCCTGGTTGTGTCTCCTATGTGTTGGAGCATGAAGCTGAGTCTTCTGATTCCTCTATGATCCTTCTCACCTTGATGACCCTCGCAGGGTTGAGCAATATCTTGTGTTGTTTGGTGTATTCCTATGACTTCCTGACTCCATGACCACCGGACATCACACAGTCTCATGTTCTTTACTTTCTATGCCTTTCTGAGACCTTGATTGACTTGGAGGATTTTGTACTGTTCCTTCTTCCTCCATGTCTTACAGTATTGGCTATGATCTCACATTCTCACATTCCTTCCTTATGAGCCAATGATCTAATTCACGCTACCGACTATGTGTTTAGTTTTCGATCTCTATTGTCCCCGGTATCTGACACCCATCTGATTGCATATCTGGGTGTCTTTTAACCTTTTTGACTGCATCACTGTTCTCACAGGGAGATGATGACAAGAGCACGGTGCTCGCTTACCAGATACCATCCTGTACCTCATCAGTCTTTACTTGTTGTATATATGTGTTTTATTACTTCTTTCTCCCGCATGTTACGTGTGCCCCAGATCTATCGCCATATCTTTGTGACTATACTTAGGACGTACCTTGTCCTAAGTATAGGGGGTACACACCGCATTTTTCTTTCCTCGTTCAGTTTCGTTACTCCTATTGTTGCTTCTACGTAGGGATCTTCACCCAAAGTAGAGGAGGAGTGATGCTTACATTCTGCATGATCATTTCGTATATCTATATATCTATCTTTTCTTCTTTTCTTTCTCATTTTTCTTTTTCTACGAAAAAGGTGTCACCCCTTTGTGTCAGTTTTCTGTACTTAGGACGTACTTTGTCCTAAGTATAGGGGGTGCACCCCGATTATTTCATTCATTGATCCCCTCCACTGTCTCCTCTCTTGTTGATTTGCTCCGCTATACTTAGGGATATCTCACCCTAAGTATAGGGGGAGACAGTCCGAGCTATGATCTGTTTATTTTAATTTCTCATTTATTCCCACGCATGACCCTCCCTACATTGTGTACAGTCTGCTATACTTAGGATTATTTGATCCTAAGTATAGGGGGGTCGGTCACCTTCTTATTCATTCATTCTTTATTCAGTCATTGTAGTATAGGCTTTTCTATACTCAGTACGAGTTATGTCTTCTCTTTCTCTCTTTGATATATGAGGACATAGCTCATGCTAAGTATGGGGGGTCCTATATACTCCGTATATACTTTAGCCATAACTCATACTTCGTATTATTATTAATAAATATGGCTAAATATACTATATATACACACATATATATTTCATTTAAAAATCATTTAATAACAACAGTCATTCCTCAAAATTCTTTTTGTATATACTGATTAATAAATCAGGTTAAAAATATTTTTGCAAAATGATTTGAAAAAATGGTGTGAACTGTTTGGAAAACTTTTTGTGAAAATGCTTTCAACCTTTGTTAAAATATTTTGGTTGCAAAATTCTTTCCTTTGTGTGAAATAAAGATTTGAAAACCTATTTGCAAATGATTTTGAAAAATGTTTTGTAAAAATACTTTGAAAATTGTATATATATTCTTTTGAAAAATCTTTGCAAAATAGCTTTCAAATAATTGTAAATGTCTGCAAAAATTATTTTGTACTATAGTTTTGAAAATTGTTTTCAAATAAATTTGAAGAATGAATGTTTAATTAAATAGGAATAAAATGTGTATATACATCAAAATAAAATTCATTATCAATTGTATATATACATATGTAAAACCTGTAAATTCTTTAAATTATTAACTCTTGTAAAATAAAGAAGCACGTCTGTGTAAATAGCTGTAAATACTTTATACTTTGGTTCCAAAAGGTTCTTTGTATTTGCCAAATTCTTTTTGTAAAAATTCTTTTTGTTTTCAAAATTCTTTGAAAAATTGCATCATTCATTGTACATAAGCATGTGCATAGCATTTGCATATTATTCTTTGATTGAGCTTGATGATTGAACTAGTCCAATAAAGTCAGAGATTGGAGCTTGGTTGGACCTTGCTGCACCTAACTGCACTGGAACCTTATGGGAACTAGGTTTAAGGTACTTCACGTCCATTAGGGCTTAATTCTTTGATACTCAGGGCTGGGTTCAAGTCACCTCAACTGACTAAATAGAGCTTTTTGAGATGCACACATGACTCTTGTCGGTCGTGACCTAACTTGGACACTTGCACCTTTCACTTGGCTCAACTCAGTTGGAGTGGTGAGGGGGTTGGATTTGCCAGTTTGAGACGCACACGGGTGGAAACATTCATCCTCATCTAGGGAGGGAAGTGCACCCCAACCTGGTCCAGTTTAAATGAAGTCTAAAGACATGAGTGTGTGGGTTGCAATAAAGCTTCAAAAGAGGGATAGTCTTCTGGCTCAAGAGGGAAAACTCCTTTTGTAAATGTTGTTGTGAATAGTATGATTGAAAAAAAAAACTCCAAAAAAGTGGACAGGCTTGAAAATAGAAATAAAATGCCTGCCGGAGTATGTATATATGTTGTATAGAAAATAAGCAAGCTTGAGCATCAAAGTTATACCATGTGAGCTTGCAGCTGGATGACTTGACTACACTGGTCAGGCATTGATGAATCCACGATTCATCATCGCAATATCTTGATCTTAGCAAAATCCCTGAGTAAAATCCCAGATAAATATCTATAAAATCCATAAATTAACAAAATGACTCTTGTAAATAAAATAAACTAATTATTGTATATAAGATTGTACAAAATGAATTAACAATAAAAAGCCGCAAAAATAAAGGTGTTTTATACATGTAAATAGCCCAAAACTTCGTATATTTTTAATAATTTCATTTCAACTCCTTTTTACCTAATTCTTTCTCTAACTTGTTTATAAAAATGTATATAAAAATAATAAAATTCAAAATAAATTTTACCTCAAATAAATGCTCCTAGATCCCAAAGAGAAAAAGCCGTAAAGTCCAACTTCCAAGCTAAATTCCCGCTCCGTATGAACTCCAAATTCACCAAACTCACTTTTAAAGTTCAAGTTAGAAAATTATTTATCCAACGGAAGTGGTTTCATTAAAATCGGAGCTCATTTGCAAAAGTTGGGTTTTGGGACCTAGATGTACATTGTACATTATGTATATATTCATTCTTTAGTCATTTTTTATTTGTATCTTTCTTAATTATTAAAAATACAAAAAAAATCATACTTGTGTTGTATTTTAATTGTAGTATTTTATTGTATTTTTCCGTTGTAAATATCTCTTATTAAAAAGATAAAAAAAATTACATATTAGAAAAGTAAAAAAATGTGTACATGTTGTTTGTTTGTAAATTCTCCACTATTTCTCTTCTCTTTTTATTTTATTGTATTTAAAGTAGACAACTTTATTTTATTTATTTATTTATTTATTTTACATTATCTACAATAACCACCATTCAACTCATTATACCACCAACTTCCTTTCAACCCCACCATTTTTTTAAACCTCCCATTCAACTCCATTAATAATCCAACTTCCCATTCAACTCCACCACCATAATAACTTCTCATTTGATCATCTATATATACATTCCATCCTCCTCAATTTGCCCTTGATCCATCTTTATGTGAGGAGAGCCTAGTTCCCTGAGTTGAATCGGTGACAGCGACGCAACCACGGTCGAGCGACGACGGCCCTCTCGCCAGTGAGATCCGTTGGCTTTTCGGCCAACATCGCAACCACATCCGTGCGTTGCTCAAGCTCATCGCACGTCGGCGATTGGAGCGAAGACCGTGTTCTCGTGAGCACTCCATAGGCGACCGTCCATCGTAGGTAATTTTTCTCCATTCATGTTATCATCGTTATAGTTTTTGTTTTTTTTATCACATCAAATTCACCACCTAAAATCCTTCATTTGTTTATCTTATATCACCTATACTCCCATTTGTTCATCTTCATCACCATCATCATTTTTTTGTTTTATCATCCTCACCACCACCATCTCATCTCACTGTTTACTTTTAACATATTCCCTTTCTTGACAAAATTTTAAAGAAAATAATAAAAAAATTTAAACAAAAAAAGGTTTTATTATCACAGCAGAAAAAAAAGAAAAAAATAAAAAAAACAAAAAAAAGTAACGCCGCAGCGGTGGGGAGGAGTTCCTACCGCCGCCGCACCATCAGGCTGCCGCCCCTCTCCCCATCGCAGCCGGCGCCAGCCACCGCCCTCCAGCCGCAACACCGCGCCGCCCCTGCGGCGGTTCGCCCCCCCCCCCCCCCGCCATCAGCCGCGCAAGGCGGCGCCCCTCCGCCGCCCTCTTCACCACCGTCTCCAGGCGCAACCGACCCCCCCCCTCGCCGTTGGAGCCATCCACCGCCCACCGCGGCCGCGCCCCCGCGCTCCGCCCCTCCACAGGCCGCCGCCCTCCGCCGACGAAGGCCGCCGACCACTTTTCCTTTTTTTGGTTCCTCCTCCTGCAAGAACGAAGAAGAAGAAGGTCTTTCCTTTTCTCATTTTTTTAATGTAAAAATTACATTGTATATATTTCATGTTTCTTTAATTGCACAATAGTCCCTGTACATAAGTTGCTTTATAATTCTAGTTTCTCAGTTTGCACAAAGACCCCTGTGTTCATGCTTTAATTTGGACCTCTCTTTTGCATCATTTTATGCAATAAAAGATGTTTTTATGTTGAGCAAATTATCCTCTGTCATGTGAGTATTTGTTTATATTTTTGTGACTCATGGGTAATTAATTAAAAATGGTTAACTGAAATTTTGTGTATTTTACCCAATCAGTGCTCATAAATTTATACCTCACACACGGTTGCTCTAAAAATTCCACAAAAATGATATGTGATGCCTTGATATGTGATTAATTTTCTATCCAGATTTCATCTAAAATAGAGTTGTTTTGTGCCTGGAATAATTTATAGAGTGAATTAAGTGTTTGATTTTTAATTAAATCCTCGTATATCCTTTTGCGAAATTTCAAATCTCCTGGATTCTTCATGAAAATATCTACTTGAGATAATTTGCACGTTGATTAATTTGATAACGTGATTAATTAAGAATTATTTACTCACTGTCACTCTATTTTCACTAAAAAATCCATAAAAAAAATCACAACTTGTCAAAAAATTCCAAAAAAATTATTGTAGCTTCTTTGCATCATGTTTTCATTCCAGTCATTTTTTCATAATGTTTGCATGCTGTTTGTGTGAGAAATTGCGAAAAAACCCATAAAAAGTGTACATTTTTCATTATTGCATTTTAACCCTGAAAATTCTAAAAAAATATGTTTTGCATTCATCATTGGATTAAGTTTACTGGAAAAATATAATTTGGTTAAATTGGACTAATTTGACATTAAAATTAATTTGGCCTTGTTGTGTGTTTTCTTAGTGTTGTAATTCACTTGCATTTGCATTCTATTTGCATAAAAAATATAAAAATTACCGCATTGGATATCTAGACCTAAGTTTTTGAATTAAAACCTAAGTTGTTCCTTTGTCTCCCTGAGTTCGACCTCGGACTTTCCCAGGATATAAATTAAAGCCGAGACACTCTTCGCCATTGGAGCCATCCACCGCCCACCACGGCCGCGCCCCCGCGCTCCGCCCCTCCACAGGCCGTCGCCCTCCGCCGACGAAGGCCGTCAACCACTTCCCCAGTTGGGTTCCTCCTCCTGTAAAACGAAGAAGAAGAAGGTCTTTCCTTTTCTCATATTTTTAATGTAAAAATTACATTGTATATATTTCATGTTTCTTTAATTGCACAATAGTCCATGTACATAAGTTGCTTTATAATTCTAGTTTCTGAGTTTGCACAAAGACCCCTGTGTTCATGATTTAATCTGAGTTTGCAAAAAGGAGTTGAAATGAAATTATTAAAAATATACGAAGTTTTGGGCTATTTACATGTATAAAACAACTTTATTTTTGCGGTTTTTTATTGTTAATTCATTTTGTACAATCTTATATACAATAATTAGTGTATTTTATTTGCAAGAGTCATTTTGTTAATTTATGGATTTTATAGACATTTATCTGGGATTTTACTCAGGGATTTTGTTAAGATCAAGATATTGCGATGATGAATCGTGGATTCATCACGATTCATCATCGCAATATCTTGATCTTAGCAAAATCCCTGAGTAAAATCCCAGATAAATGTCTATAAAATCCATAAATTAACAAAATGACTCTTGTAAAAAAAATACACTAATTATTGTATATAAGATTGTACAAAATGAATTAACAATAAAAAGCCGCAAAAATAAAGGTGTTTTATACATGTAAATAGCCCAAAACTTCGTATATTTTTAATAATTTCATTTCAACTCCTTTTTGCCTAATTCTTTCTCTAACTTGTTTATAAAAATGTATATAAAAATAAAAAAAATACAAAATAAATTTTACCTCAAATAAATGCTCCTAGATCCCAAAGAGAAAAAGCCGTAAAGTCTAACTTCCAAGCTAAATTCCCGCTCCGTATGAACTCCAAATTCACCAAACTCACTTTTAAAGTTCAAGTTAGAAAATTATCTATCCAACGGAAGTGGTTTCATTAAAATCGGAGCTCATTTGCAAAAGTTGGGTTTTGGGACCTAGATGTACATTGTACATTATGTATATATTCATTCTTTAGTCATTTTTTATTTGTATCTTTCTTAATTATTAAAAATACAAAAAAATCATACTCGTGTTGTATTTTAATTGTAGTATTTTATTGTATTTTTCCGTTGTAAATATCTCTTATTAAAAATATAAAAAAATTTACATATTAGAAAAGTAAAAAATGTGTACATGTTGTTTGTTTGTAAATTCTCCACTATTTCTCTTCTCTTTTTATTTTATTGTATTTAAAGTAGACAACTTTATTTTATTTATTTATTTATTTTAAATTATCTACAATAACCACCATTCAACTCATTATACCACCAACTTCCATTCAACCCCACCATTTTTTTAAACCTCTCATTCAACTCCATTAATAATCCAACTTCCCATTCAACTCCACCACCATAATAACTTCTCATTTCATCATCTATATATACATTCCATCCTCCTCAATTTACCCTTGATCCATCTTTATGTGAGGAGAGCCTAGTTCCCTGAGTTGAATCGGTGACAGTGACGCAACCGCGGTCGAGCGACGACGACCCTCTCTCCGGTGAGATCCGTTGGCTTTTCGGCCAACATCACAACCACATCCGTGCGTTGCTCGAGCTCATCGCACGCCGGCGATTGGAGCGAAGATCGTGCTCTCGTGAGCACTCCATAGGCGACCGTCCATCGTAGGTAATTTTTCTCCATTCATGTTATCATCGTTGTAGTTTTTGTTTGTTTTTTATCACATCAAATTCACCACCTAAAATCCTTCATTTGTTTATCTTATATCACCTATACTCCCATTTGTTCATCTTCATCACCATCATCATTTTTTTGTTTTATCATCCTCACCACCACCATCTCATCTCACTGTTTTCTTTTAACATATTCCCTTTCTTAACGAAATTTAAAAAAAATAATAAAAAAATTTAAACAAAAAAAGGTTTTATTATCACAGCAGAAAAAAAGAAAAAAAATAAAAAAAAACAAAAAAAAAGTAACGCCGCAGCGGTGGGGAGGAGTTCCCACCGCCGCCGCACCATCAGGCCGCCGCCCCTCTCCCCATCGCAACCGGCGCCAGCCACCGCCCTCCAGCCGCAACACCGCGCCGCCCCTGCGGCGGTTCGCCCCCCCCCCCCCCCCCCCCCCGCCATCAGCCGCACAAGGCGGCGCCCCTCCGCCGCCCTCTTCACCACCGTCTCCAGCCGCAACCGACCCCCCCCCCCTCCTCGCCTTTGGAGCCATCCACCGCCCACCGCGGCCGCGCCCCCGCGCTCCGCCCCTCCACAGGCCGCCGCCCTCCGCCGACGAAGGCCGCCGACCACTTCCCCAGTTGGGTTCCTCCTCTGCAAGAACGAAGAAGAAGAAGGTCTTTCCTTTTCTCATTTTTTTAATGTAAAAATTACATTGTATATATTTCATGTTTCTTTAATTGCACAATAGTCCCTGTACATAAGTTGCTTTATAATTCTAGTTTTTGAGTTTGCACAACGACCCATGTGTTCATGCTTTAATTTGGACCTCTCTTTTGCATCATTTTATGCAATAAAAAATGTTTTTATGTTGAGCAACTTATCCTCTGTCATGTGAGTATTTGTTTATATTTTTGTGACTCATGGGTAATTAATTAAAAATGGTTAACTGAAATTTTGTGTATTTTACCCAATCAGTGCTCATAAATTTATACCTCACACACGGTTGCTCTAAAAATTCCACAAAAATGATATGTGATGCCTTGATACGTGATTATTTTTCTATCCAATTTTCATCTAAAATGGAGTTGTCTTGTGCCTGGAATAATTTGTAAAGTGAATTTAGTGTTTGATTTTTAATTAAATCCTCGTATATCCTTTTTGCGAAATTTCAAATCTCCTGGATTCTTCATGAAAATATCTACTTGAGATAATTTGCACGTTGATTAATTTGATAACGTGGATTAATTAAGAATTATTTACTCACTGTCACTCTATTTTCACTAAAAAATCCATAAAAAATTCAAACTTGTCAAAAAATTCCAAAAAAATTACTGTAGCTTCCTTGCATCATGTTTTCACTCCAGTCATTTTTCATAATTTTTGCATGCTGTTTGTGTGAGAAATTGCGAAAAAACCCATAAAAAGTGTACATTTTTCATTATTGCATTTTAACCCTGAAAATTCTAAAAAAATATGTTTTGCATTCATCATTGGATTAAGTTTACTGGAAAAATATAATTTGGTTAAATTGGACTAATTTGACATTAAAATTAATTTGGCCTTGTTGTGTGTTTTCTTAGTGTTGTAATTCACTGCATTTGCATTCTATTTGCATAAAAATATAAAAATTACCGCATTGGATATCTAGACCTAAGTTTTTGAATTAAAACCTAAGTTGTTCCTTTGTCTCCCTGAGTTCGACCTCGGACTTGCCCGGGATATAAATTAAAGGCGAGACACTCTTCGTCGTTGGAGCCATCCACCGCCCACCACGGCCGCGCCCCCGCGCTCCGCCCCTCCACAAGCCGCCGCCCTCCGCCGACGAAGGCCGCCGACCACTTCCCCAGTTGGGTTCCTCCTCCTGCAAGAACGAAGAAGAAGGAAGGTCTTTCCTTTTCTCATTTTTTTAATGTAAAAATTACATTGTATATATTTCATGTTTCTTTAATTGCACAATAGTCCCTGTACATAAGTTGCTTTATAATTCTAGTTTCTGAGTTTGCACAAAGACCCCTGTGTTCATGCTTTAATCTGAGTTTGCAAAAAGGAGTTGAAATGAAATTATTAAAAATATACGAAGTTTTGGGCTATTTACATGTATAAAACACCTTTATTTTTGCGGCTTTTTATTGTTAATTCATTTTGTACAATCTTATATACAATAATTAGTGTATTTTATTTACAAGAGTCATTTTGTTAATTTATGGATTTTATAGACATTTATCTGGGATTTTACTCAGGGATTTTGCTAAGATCAAGATATTGCGATGATGAATCGTGGATTCATTGCAATATCTTGATCTTAGCAAAATCCCTGAGTAAAATCCCAGATAAATGTCTATAAAATCCATAAATTAACAAAATGACTATTGTAAATAAAATACACTAATTATTGTATATAAGATTGTACAAAATGAATTAACAATAAAAAGCCGCAAAAATAAAGATGTTTTATACATGTAAATAGCCCAAAACATCGTATATTTTTAATAATTTCATTTCAACTCCTTTATTTCTCTAACTTGTTTATAAAAATGTATATAAAAATAAAAAAATACAAAATCAATTTTACCTCAAATAAATGCTCCTAGATCCCAAAGAGAAAAAGCTGTAAAGTCCAACTTCCAAGCTAAATTCCCGCTCCGTATGAACTCCAAATTCACCAAACTCACTTTTAAAGTTCAAGTTAGAAAATTATCTATCCAACGGAAGTGGTTTCATTAAATCGGAGCTCATTTGCAAAAGTTGGGTTTTGGGACCTAGATGTACATTGTACATTATGTATATATTCATTCTTTAGTCATTTTTTATTTGTATCTTTCTTAATTATTGAAAATACAAAAAAATCATACTTGTGTTGTATTTTAATTGTAGTATTTTATTGTATTTTTCCGTTGTAAATATCTCTTATTAAAAAAAAATTACATATTAGAAAAGTAAAAAAATGTGTACATGTTGTTTGTTTGTAAATTCTCCACTATTTCTCTTCTCTTTTTATTTTATTGTATTTAAAGTAGACAACTTTATTTTATTTATTTATTTATTTTACATTCTCTACAATAACCACCATTCAACTCATTATACCACCAACTTCCATTCAACCCCACCATTTTTTTAAACCTCCCATTCAACTCCATTAATAATCCAACTTCCCATTCAACTCCACCACCATAATAACTTCTCATTTCATCATCTATATATATATATATTCCATCCTCCTCAATTTGCCATTGATCCATCTTTATGTGAGGAGAGCCTAGTTCCCTGAGTTGAATCGGTGACAGCGACGCAACCGCGGTCGAGCGATGACGGCCCCTCTCTCTGGTGATTCCGTTGGCTTTTCGGTCAACATCGCAACCACATCCGTGCATGCTCGAGCTCATCGCACGCCGGCGATTGGAGCGAAGACCGTGCTCTCGTGAGCAGTCCATAGGCGACCGTCCATCGTAGGTATTTTTTCTCCATTCATGTTATCATCGTTCTAGTTTTTGTTTTTTTTTATCACATCAAATTCACCACCTAAAATCCTTCATTTGTTTATCTTATATCACCTATACTCCCATTTGTTCATCTTCATCACCATCATCATTTTTGTTTATCATCCTCACCACCACCATCTCATCTCACTGTTTTCTTTTAACATATTCCCTTTCTTAACAAAATTTTAAAAAATATAATAAAAAAATTTAAACAAAAAAAAGGTTTTATTATCACAGCAGAAAAAAAAGAAAAAAATAAAAAAAAAAACAAAAAAAAGTAACGCCGCAGCGGTGGGGGAGGAGTTCCCACCGCCGCCGCACCATCAGGTCGCCGCCCCTCTCCCCATCGCAGCCGGCGCCAGCTACCGCCCTCCAGCCGCAACATCGCGCCGCCCCTGCGGCGGTTCGCCCCCCCCCCACCCCCCCCCCCCCCGCCATCAGCCGCGCAAGGCGACGCCCCTCCGCCACCCTCTTCACCACCGTCTCCAGCCGCAACCGACCCCCCCTCCTCGCCATTGAAGCCATCCACCACCCACCGCGGCCGCGCCCCCGCGCTCTACCCCTCCACAGGCCGCCTCCCTCCGCCGACGAAGGCCGCCGACCACTTCCCCAGTTGGGTTCCTCCTCCTGCAAGAACGAAGAAGAAGGTCTTTCCTTTTCTCATTTTTTAATTGTAAAAATTACATTGTATATATTTCATGTTTCTTTAATTGCACAATAGTCCATGTACATAAGTTGCTTTATAATTCTAGTTTTTGAGTTTGCACAAAGACCCCTGTGTTCATGCTTTAATTTGGACCTCTCTTTTGTATCATTTTATGCAATAAAAAATGTTTTTATGTTGAGCAACTTATCCTCTGTCATGTGTGTTTATATTTTTGTGACTCATGGGTAATTAATTAAAATGGTTAACTGAAATTTTGTGTATTTTACCTAATCAGTGCTCATAAATTTATACCTCACACACGGTTGCTCTAAAAATTCCACAAAAATGATATGTGATGCCTTGATATGTGATTAATTTTCTATCCAAATTTCATCTAAAATGGAGTTGTCTTGTGCCTGGAATAATTTGTAGAGTGAATTTAGTGTTTGATTTTTAATTAAATCCTCGTATATCCTTTTGCGAAATTTCAAATCTCCTGGATTCTTCATGAAAATATCTACTTGAGATAATTTCACGTTGATTAATTTTGATAACGTGGATTAATTAAGAATTATTTACTCATTGTCACTCTATTTTCACTAAAAAATCCATAAAAAATTCATAACTTGTCAAAAAATCCAAAAAAATTACTGTAGCTTCCTTGCATCATGTTTTCATTCTAGTCATTTTTCATAATTTTTGCATGCTGTTTGTGTGAGAAATTGCGAAAAAAACTCATAAAAAGTGTACATTTTTCATTATTGCATTTTAACCCTGAAAATTCTAAAAAAATATGTTTTGCATTCATCATTGGATTAAGTTTACTGGAAAAATATAATTTAGTTAAATTGGACTAATTTGACATTAAAATTAATTTGGCCTTGTTGTGTGTTTTCTTAGTGATGTAATTCACTTGCATTTGCATTCTATTTGCATAAAAAATATAAAATTACCGCATTGGATATCTAGACCTAAGTTTTTGAATTAAAACAAGTTGTTCCTTTGTCTCCCTGAGTTCGACCCCGGACTTGCCCTGGGATATAAATTAAAGACGAGACACTCTTCACGGAGATCTTCCCTCGGTTCTGACCGAATCGCTAAGTACACGTGCTACAACGTGACCTAATTATTTATCGTATCTAGCGACCTGTCAGATGGCGCCGTTGCCGGGAGGCAAACGGCTTAGGGATTAGTTTGAAAATTTGGATTTAGTTTTCCATTTTACTCGGGTAGTCTGACCCCCGAGCCACTTGTATTTCTTCCATTTTTTTGAAATTATTTCTCTTTATATTTTTGTATATATCTTGTTGTTTATCTCTCTAATATAAATTTCATTTTCCTTGCGAGGGCCTGGTGGACTTGGAGTGCATCGGAGGTCGACGGACGCGACGCGAGTTGATTGCTGAAGTGCGAGGAGAACTATTTATTTTGAGAGAACTTTTTGTAATAATTTTTGTAATTATTTAGCTTGCTCTTTATAGCGGCTCTTGTTTGAGAGCTCGCACATGTAAAAAGACTTAGACATTATTTGTGGTGTGTCGAGCCTGTTTCACTCTCCGGCGAGGGTGGGGCTTGACTTGAGTGGCGAACTTAAGGATTAGGCACACGGTAGTTTAGAATCAAATTTGCTTGTGCCCATCGTAAATTAGGCCACACATATCTTAGAAGATTCACTTATCTTATAAGATTCATAATGAGACGCACATAGACACGTACTACTTAGCTCAAATTCAATCAATTCTTCCCCGCTAATAGTATACTGTTTAGGTGTGGTTTTCTCGATCTGCATGCATTTAGTGTAATATTTACAAATTCTGTTCTGCATAACACATGGAGAGTGCTGGGATTCACTGTAAGTATACCTTCTTCTGAGCATGCATCATAGTTTCTCGTTTGCATTCTGATTTCTGATTCCCTTCTTGTTTTACAACTTAAGGTCAAAAGGAAATTGGGACTGAACGGTAGACGTGTTTGTGTGTTCACATAAATTTCAAGTGATAACCTAACTCTAAAATTGGGACTGAATTGAGCAGGTCGATCTAATTAATTGGAATAAAAAGAACCCTTGTTCTCGGGTGCATAAAGCCCTCATTGTTTGTTTTAATTGCAAGTGAGAGAGAGACGACCCTAGGATAGAGCCAAGTCTGGATTTCTTACTTACTACTGGTTCTTTCTTTTTAGGCGATTAGCTACTTTTCAGTGAGGAATACGGGTAGCCGGTAAACGGTCCGGACTTCCTTAGCAGAGTGGGAGGTTTAGAGGACGCCTTAGTCCTCAAGGAACAGGTAGCCGTATTTATACGGTCCGTACTTACTCCTATACTGGCTGAAAGTAGGTCAAACTAGTCGTAAGAACCGGGCCAGTCTGTAGGAAAATACGGGCACCTAACAGCTCGTTAATCTTTCCAAGATTGTATTCTCACCAACTAAAATTGACCAGATAATTCGGCCGAACTCTTACGGCCATCACGTGTCGAGTTGGTGAAATTGAGGGTTTGAATTGTGTTTGTTTTGTGTGAGTTCACTCCGCACATTTACGTGCACCGTAGAACTAGTGCCTTATTGACTATCGTGATCTAATCGGTTCTTTTGACATCTAAGATGACTGATTGGGGGGATATTTATTCGGACTTTGCGAATCTCTCATTGAACCCTTCAAAAGTACGTCTTCAAAGGTCCAAGCGCAATTTTGGACCAACCTGGACTCATGACCCTCTTGAGCCCAGGATCACTCACTCTCGGGATGGTTACCCTCAAACCATTCCCTTTCTCTCTTCCCACCTCACCGAGGAAGACCATCGCCTTGGTGAGAATATCATGATTCATAAATCCTCTTCTAATCAAGAAAACATTGCTGATTCAAGACATAAAGAAGATTCGAGCAAAATGCCAAAGAAGAAAGAAGAGGAAGAAGAGAACCATGAAGACCCGATGAGAAGTATACTAGCCCGATTAGCTGCATCTGAGCAGCAACAAGCATTACTGAGAGCTCAGTTGGGACAGTTAAATGTTGGGGTCCAACTACCAATGGATGCGGCATATAACCCCGGACAATATCAAAATTCATAACTACTTGAGTCCGGCTGAACCCACTGTTGACTTTGAATTGAAGCCGCATTTTCTGAACTTGCTGCCACATTTTGATGGGAATGCTTCTGAGGAGCCATATGCATTCCTAAGGGACTTTGAGCTCATTTGTTCTAACCTCAAACATAATAACGTTAGCCAGGATTATATTAGGCTCAAAGCCCTTCCATTTGCCTTGGGTGGAAAAGCCGATTACTGGGTGAAGAATCTTGGAATCATCATCACCACTTATGCCCAGTTCAAGGACCTATTCCTAAAGAAGTTCTACCCTTTGAGTAGAACTAACATGATGAGGACGTGAATTACGAGTTTTTCCCAGTTACCCCATGAAGCCTTCTATGATGCTTGGGAAAGATTCAAGGACATCCTGCAAAAAGTGTCCGTGTCATGGATTAGATGATAACATCTTGGTCCAATCCTTCTTCAATGGTCTCAACCCTGAGATGCAGGGTTTAGTGAGCGCTGCCTGTGGAGGCAGCTATACATCACGAGGAGCGGATACCGTCTGGAGGGTATTCGAGCAGATGACTGAAACTAGCCGCTCACAGATTGTCGGCATGGCCTATACACCATCCCCCAGTTCACTCTCATTTGGAGGGGGAAAATCAGCTGTAGTCGATCTCTCTCAGGACGTGATCCCTAGCATGGGACTTCTTGCTGACAAGCTTACTGTAGTCGAGAAGATCGATAGGAGGATTGATGAGTTAGATCGGAGCGTCTCCAAACTTCCAAAACAGATGGAGGAGTTGCCTGAGAAGGTATCTAAGATAAAGATACCTGCCGTGATTGCACCCTCTGCTCCCGTATTCCGAGTTCACCATGTTCAGGGAGCAGTTGGTGTCAGGGTTAACCCCAGTCGTGGGAGCAGGACCAATCCTACACCCACTCTTTCCAGCAGCCACCTCCAGTAGTAGAGACAGTCCAGGAGGAGCCTTCCCCAGTTGGGAGGTGAATGGGATATGGTATACTCAGGACCCTGCCAGGCAGGGAAGTACGGGAGACCGACAGACCTATCAGTGTCCCCTGACCTTTCACAACACCGCATTCACCTCCTCACCACCTCCTTCACAGCAGAGCCCTGGATTCCAGCCACCCCAGCAGCAGAGGCAGCAGTACCAGCAGTATGGCCGACGGGGCCATTACCAGACGGGCCAGCAGGGCCCGCAACCCCAGCAGCAGCAGCAGAGGCAGTACACTAGCCAGCAGGGCCAGTCTTCCCGTTCTTCTTCCCAGTCTTATCCACTTCCTTCATCGTCTAGTCCCGTGGATATTCAGCAGCAGATACTCGACGAGCTACGTTCCTACAGGAACGAGGTTCAGGACTTACGGGTGGATGTCAACCGCCTGTCCAGATGCGAGACGAGCAGACTGCACCCTCTACCTCTATCCCAGCCCAAGTTCAGGCTAACCCCAATAGCCTGAACCGTTCTAGTTCTCAGCAGCACTTTGGCCAGGTATACTATTCAACATCTCCTAAATCTGAAGATGAGATTCTTTCGTGTGACGAGGCTAACCACATGTCACTCAGGAGCATAAGGACCGTGGTCGTACCTGACCGGGCGAGGGACTCGAGGAGGGGCATCTCTGGAGCTCTACCTGAGGAGTCTTCAGAGGACGAGGAGGAGAGGCATCATATTTCAGAGCCCCATCAGCACCATTCGAGGATTTCCACTCAGGGAGCCGAGAGGAGGAGGAGAGCACGTATGCAGCATCGTCAGCATGGATATTCTTCTGAGTCTACGGAGGACCTTGCATCTCCGGTTGTGGCGGATACCACTCCAGCTCTATTCCACAACCTTTAATATATAGTTTTGATTTCGATTCCATGTTGCATCAAAAAGATTCTTGTATGAAGAACTTTGTTTCCGTTAAGTCAAAGAATGATCTTTCAGTTCATGATTCAGATTCTTCATCCTCTGTTTCCCTAGCTTCAATCCATTTCCCCCGTGCTCTTACGGCAGGAAAGCGCATCAAAAAGATTCAGAAAGATGACCCCGATATGGCACGGTTTTGTAAAGAAAACATCACAGTTAAGGTGCCATTTGATGAATATGTGACTAACAATCCTGCCTTCCAAAAATACCTTAAGGTGAGATGCACACCTAGAAGGGTTAGCAGGAAGAAAAGATAACCGAAATATAAAGACACGTGTCTTATCAGTAGCCACAACCTATTGTCTCAAGAATCAGACTTTGCCAAAGAAAAAGAGAGACATGGGTGCTCACTATGTGGAGAGTCGTATTGACGACATTGCATTTGCGCGTACACTCTTAGATAACGGTTCTTCGATCAACTTACTTCCCTTAGCATTATATCAGAAATTGGAGCTGGGACCACTTCGCAAATCTAGAGCTTTACTCCAATTCGCAGATCGTTCAATGAAGAGACCTAAGGGAGAAGTGAAGAACGTCGTTATCTCGATTGAGGGTCAGAACTATCACGTGGACTTCACAGTCTTGGACATGGAGACCCCCAATCATTGGAGAGAATCTCAGATCATTCTCGGGCGACCCTTCCTTAGGACCGCAGGCGCAGCTTTCGATTATGGTACGGGAATGATGAAGTTCCGTTCTCCAGATGGAGAAGTGAACCTTGAGATGAAGCAAACCAAGTGTCAGCGACCCGATTCAGAGAGTAGCACAGAGTACTCATCTTCAGAGGTAGACTGTAGTTTGATTAGCACAGTTGGGATTTGGGGACAGATTCCTTCAGGACAGAGCGAGACCCTTTCATCTGGAGAGGATATAGTGCATGATGCAGTTTGCCAGGTGTTGTCTGATCTTTCTAGAGATGCATCAACCTATTCTCATGATGACATAGAGATCCATTCGGATCTGTCAGTTTCATCCTCTTCGGAACAATCATGGGACATAGATGACGAGTGGGACGTGGCTTTTGCCGATTGTTTGGATAGTTTTGACGATCCGACTCCTGATAAGGTGGCGAGTACTACTCAGCTTAGCCCACCTTCATGCAGCACAGGAACCAGATTCAGATTCAGTTCAGCCAGATCTGCTTGATGATACCACATTGCCAGAACTGAAATCACTACCTCCTACACTCAAGTATGCCTTCCTTGCGGGATCCAAAGAGAGATATCCTGTCATCATTAGCTCAGACTTGACTTTAGAACAGGAGTCTAGGTTGTTAGATGTCTTAGAGAGGAACCGCAAAGCAATAGGATGGACAGTGTCGGATCTCGTGGGCATCAACCCCGCTCTCTGCTCGCACCACATTTTTACTGAGGATAACGTGAGACCTTCCCGTGAGTTTTAGAGGAGACTTAACCCCAATCTACGGGAAGTGGTGAAGAAAGAAATTGAGAAATGGTGCAAAGCAGGGTTTATATCCCTATTTCTGATCCAAGTGGGTGGCCCCACTTCATGTTGTCCCGAAGAAGTCGGGAATTCAGATGGTCACCAACGAGGAGGGGGTAGAGATCGCGACACGAGTACCCACGTCATGGTGCGTCTGTGTCGACTACAGGCGCCTGAATGCTGCGACCAAGAAAGATCACTTTCCTTTACCTTTTATTGATCAGATCTTGGAGAGACTCGCAGGGAAAGAGTTCTTCTGTTTTCTTGACGGGTACTCAGGCTACAACCAGGTGGCCATAGCCCCTGAGGACCAGGATAAGACCACATTCACATGTCCACTCGGCACTTATGCTTTCAGGGCCATGTCATTCGGGCTCTGCAATGCCCCGGCACATTTCAGCGTGCATGATAGCCATATTTGCGAGATGGTGGGAGATTTCCTCGAAGTGTTCATGGATAACTTCTCGGTTCATGGTGATTCTTTTGATACATGTTTAGCGCACTTGGATCGAGTCCTCACAAGGTGTAGAGAGGTGAATCGGGTACTCTCCTGGGAGAAGAGTCACTTTATGGTGACGGAGGGTATCGTGTTGGGGCATGTCATCTCCAAAAGGGGAATGGAGGTTGACCCTGCCAAGGTGGAGGTGATCAAGAACTCGATCCACCTACCAACGTAAAGTCAGTGCGGTCATTCTTAGGCATATTGGATTCTATAGGAGATTCATTCAGGATTTTTCAAAGTCGCCCGCCCACTGACTGAGCTCTTAGGGAAAGACGCAGAGTTCGTTGTAGATCACAGGTGTCTGGAGGCCTTTGAGCTCTTGAAGAGGAAGATTTGTGCCTCGCCTATCCTACAAGCTCCTGACTGGTCTCTCCCCTTTGAGATCATGACTGACGCTTCAGATTTCGTTATAGGAGCTGTGTTAGGACAACGACGAGAGGGATTCCGTTTGCGATTCACTATGCGAGCAAAGTTTTAGATCCTACACAGAAAAATTATACAGTGACTGAAAAGGAAATGCTCGTGGTAGGTATGGGCCCTCGAGAAGTTCAGATCATATATTTTGGGCTATAAGGTGACAATTTATACTGATCACACAGCTATTCGATACTTAATGAAAAGAAGGACGCGAAGGCGCGTCTTCTTAGGTGGATTTTACTCCTTTAGGAATTTGATTTGGAGATAAAAGATAAACCTGAGTGAAGAAATGTTGTGGCTGATCACCTTTCTCGGATTGAACTTAAGGATTCTCCTGATCATGAGCGAATTAGAGAGACCTTCCCAGATGAGTCAATTTGTGTTATTGACTCACTCTCGTGGTATGCCAACATGGTGAACTATCTTGTCTCCAAGCAAGTTCCCCATGTTGGACTAGGAGCAGCATTGATCGACTGAAGTCGGATTCGAGGAGATACCACTGGGATGTCCTTTCCTTTTCTGTGAAGGACCGGATTGTGTTTGGAGAAGGTGTATTCCTCAGGAGGAATCCAGAGTGTCCTCACATATTGTCATTCACTTGAGGTTGGAGGACACCATTCGGGAAAGAGAACCGCTCACAAAGTACTTCAATGTGGATTGTATTGGCCGACCTTATTTAGAGATGCCATTGATTTTGTACGATCGTGCCCGATCTGTCAAAGGATGGGAGGGACAGTTGGACAGAGAGATGAGATGCCTATGCAACCGATGATTATTTGTGATGTTTTTGATGCATGGGGCATAGATTTTATGGGTCCCTTTCCCAACAGCCAAGGACATGAGTACATATTGTTGGCGGTTGATTATTTATCTAGGTGGGTGGAGGCTATCCCAACCCGAACCGCAGACAGCAAGACTGTCTGTAAGTTTGTGAGAGATCATATTATTGCTAGGTTCGGGGTGCCAAAAGTTTTGATATCTGATGGGGGTAGCCACTTTGTGAATCGAGATATGAGATCTTTAGCTAAGGACTATGGATTTGAGCATAGAGTTACTAATCCTTACCACCCACAGTCCAACGGCATGGCAGAGGTTTCGAATAGAGAGGTGAAGAGTATTTTGCAGAAATTGGTTCGTCCCGATAGGAAGAACTGGTCTCAACTCTTGGAACAAGTTCTATGGGCCTATAGGACAGCCTACAAGACACCATTGGGTACTTCACCATTTAGAATGATCTATGGAAAGCCATGTCATTTGCCCGCAGAGTTGATTCATAAATCCGAATGGGCAATTAAGAAGATTAATTGGAGTTGTCACCTAGGGAAGCTTTGCCGAGACTTGAACTTGAACGAGCTCGTGGAAATCCGAAATAGGGCATATGACAACAGTTTGATTTATAAAGACAAAGTAAAGAGATGGCATGATCAGCACATTAGGTGCAAAGACTTTGTCCCTGGACAAAAGGTATGGTTGTTCAATGCCAGATTGAAGATGTTCCATGGGAAGCTCAAATCTAAATGGATTGGGTCCCTTTGTGGTTAAGAAAGTGCACGGGAATAAAAGTGTAGATATAGCTCATCTCACAGATGGTGCACAATCTCATGTGGTGAATGGACAACTGTTGAAGCATTTTGTTGATTCCAAAGAGCAGTTAGTCTAAGTCGAGGTCATCAACTTCATACAGAGTGAGCACAGAGCAGATACATCTTATTACTCTTTATGAAGATGCAGCATCAAGATTCAACATCTTAGAAGATTCAATCACTCTTGTACATATTCTCCCTTCTTTGTATATTCTCGAGATCACATCGGTTCTCACACTTACTCTTGTCCTATACTTAGGCTGACCAAAGCCTAAGTATAGGGGGACCGATGCCCGCCATGTGTATTTACTCATCATTTCTCCTCTTGACCTCGTCCGCCCCATTTTTGCTCTTCTTCTACACTTAGGCTATCTTTAGCCTAAGTATAGGGGGGCGGATCGACTTCTATACTGTTTATTATTTTAGCTTTCCTACGCTTAGTACGAGCTATGTCTTTTTGTCACCTAGTGCCATGAGGACATAGCACAAGCTAAGTATAGGGGGGCGTGTATATATTACATATATACTTTACCCATAGCTCGTACTTTCACGTATCTTTGTATATATTATACAATAATTATGGGGTGGGTAAAAAACCAACAAAAAAACAAAAAAAACTCTTTCCTAAAAAAACTCTTTGTCCTTATTTGCTAAGAAAAAAACTTTTCAAAAAAATCATTTTTTATATATAAAAAAAACTTTTTCAAAAAAAAGAATCTTTTCTTATTTACCTATCTTTTTCAAAAAAAACCTTGAAAAAAAAAGCAAACTTTTCTAACAAAAAAAACTTCTTCTTTGCCTTTGTTTGTCAAAAAAAACCTTTGTGAAAAAAAAACTTTTTCTAAAACTTTAAAAAAATCAAAAAATCAATCAATCATCAACTCAAAAAAAACTAACTAATAAGTTGGTTTATTCCCTGACACAATTCACTTTCACACAAGACTAGTGATGATCAAGAACACTTGGTTTATGAGATCTTGAGATTTTAAGTTAACCAGCCTTAGTCATTAGGGTCCTTGACTTAATTATTCACATTTCCCTAGTTTGAAAGATTTGTATGCTATATTGCATGCTTAGTCTCTACCTTAAGAATATGATCAGCACCTCACATACACGACTGCAATTATGATGAGATGAGTTGAAATTTCACTTGAGGAACTAGGATGAGGGATTTGAGTTTGGACTTGATTTAATGATGCTCGAGGATGGGATAAAATCAATGAAGGCTTCATGAAACCTGAGTGTCAGCACATTTAGCTAGTATGAGAACATGGTTCTTGTACTATCCCTTGACATTTACCTATGTGCCAGGGTGTGATAAAATAAAAAAATTGTTGATCAGTGTGCGCCAACTCTTGGTAAAAGTAGTGGAGCTAGCCAAAAATACTACAAAGCAATGAAATGTCAAAGAAAAGCTCTCATTCCACAAAGTCAATTATCAAAAGAGCTTCCACCAAAGGCGAGCGCTCCCAACCATTTCAAAGTGTCCACTTGGACCACCGCTATTAGGACCAGGAGTCGGGCTTGCACCAAAAAAATGCTCTGCATCGTAAATGCTACAAGTCTAGGTGTAGAAGGTACGATAGGTACTCAAAAAAGGCACACCCCGGTGTACTCCCAGGAAAACAAGTGCAGACGGCTCCAACTTCTCTTGACGAACGCACTGATCAACACCAAAAAAAATATGTTGCGTAATAAGTCACTTGAGAGGATCCTTGTTCCAATGAGAGGGAGAGAAGAAATGACACAATCCTATGCCCTCCATCAACTGCCCTTCCATCTACACTTTCAAGTCTGACAAGTAAAGAGACGGTGGATTGGATGCAAGAAATGATTTATTCCCTAGAGTTGAGGATCGGGTCTATAGGAGAGTCTCTTGGACTGGAACCTTGGGTGACGTTGTGACTCTACTCTTGTAACTGCGGTCAACACTTAAAGTCATATCCCTACTTTATATGTATACAAAGAGAGTCTGATGATTAGGGAAATTGGGTACCTTTTGACTAGAGCTGGGTTCAGCTTAGAATTTTAGGATCTCTAAAACTGAGAGTTCTTGAACGGATCAAGTCTTGTTTTCACATGCGCAGTCAGGGAACCCAACTTATTCATTCTTTATTTGCTCGAGGACTAGCAAAGTTTAAGTATAGGGGGGTGATGAATCCACGATTCATCATCGTAATATCTTGATCTTAGCAAAATCCCTGAGTAAAATCCCAGATAAATGTCTATAAAATCCATAAATTAATAAAATGACTCTTGTAAATAAAATACACTAATTATTGTATATAAGATTGTACAAAATGAATTAACAATAAAAAAGCCGCAAAAATAAAGGTGTTTTATACATGTAAATAGCCCAAAACTTCATATATTTTTAATAATTTCATTTCAACTCCTTTTTTCCTAATTCTTTCTCTAACTTGTTTATAAAAATGTATATAAAAATAAAAAAAATAAAAATAAATTTTACCTCAAATAAATGCTCCTAGATCCCAAAGAGAAAAATTCGTAAAGTCCAACTTCCAAGCTAAATTCCCGCTCCGTATGAACTCCAAATTCACCAACTCACTTTTAAAGTTCAAGTTAGAAAATTATCTATCCAACGGAAGTGGTTTCATTAGAATCGGAGCTCATTTGCAAAAGTTGGGTTTTGGGACCTAGATGTACATTGTACATTATGTATATATTCATTCTTTAGTCATTTTTTATTTGTAACTTTCTTAATTACTAATACAAAAAAATCATACTTGTGTTGTATTTTAATTGTAGTATTTTATTGTATTTTTCTGTTGTAAATATCTCTTATTAAAAAGATAAAAAAATTACATATTAGAAAAGTAAAAAATATGTACATGTTGTTTGTTTGTAAATTCTCCACTATTTCTCTTCTCTTTTTATTTTATTGTATTTAAAGTAGACAACTTTATTTTATTTATTTATTTATTTTACATTCTCTACAATAACCACCATTCAACTCATTATACCACCAACTTCCATTCAACCCCACCATTTTTTTAAACCTCCCATTCAACTCCATTAATAATCTAACTTCCCATTCAACTCCACCACCATAATAACTTCTCATTTCATCATTTATATATACATTCCATCCTCCTCAATTTGCCCTTGATCCATCTTTATGTGAGGAGAGCCTAGTTCCCTGAGTTGAATCGTTGACAGCGATGCAACCGCGGTCGAGCGACGACGACCCTCTCTCCGGTGAGATCCGTTGGCTTTTCGGCCAACATCGCAACCACATCCGTGCGTTGCTCGAGCTCATCGCACACTGGCGATTGGAGCGAAGACCGTGCTCTCGTGAGCACTCCATAGGCGACCGTCCATCGTAGGTAATTTTTCTCCATTCATGTTATCATCGTTATAGTTTTGTTTTTTTTATCACATCAAATTCACCACCTAAAATCCTTCATTTGTTTATCTTATATCACCTATACTCCCATTTGTTCATCTTCATCACCATCATCATTTTTTTGTTTTATCATCCTCACCACCACCATCTCATCTCACTGTTTTCTTTTAACATATTCCCTTTCTTAACAAAATTTTTAAAAAAAAATAATAATAAATTTAAACAAAAAAAAGGTTTTATTATCACAGCAGAAAAAAAGAAAATAAAATAAAAAAAACAAAAAAAGTAACACCGCAGCGGTGGGGAGGAGTTTCCACCGCCGCCGTACCAACAGGCCGCCGCCCCTCTCCCCATCGCAGCCGGCGCCAGCCACCGCCCTCCAGCCGCAACACCGCGCCGCCCCTGCGGCGGTTCGCCCCCCCCCCCCCCCCCCCCCCCGCCATCAGCCGCGCATGGCGGCGCCCCTCCGCCGCCCTCTTCACCACTGTCTCCAGCCGCAACCGACCCCCCCCCTCCTCGCCGTTGGAGCCATCCACCGCCCACCGCGGTCGCGCCCCCGCGCTCCGCCCCTCCACAGGTCGCCGCCCTCCGCCGACGAAGGCCGCCGACCACTTCCCCAGTTGGGTTCCTCCTCCTGCAAGAACGAAGAAGAAGAAGGTCTTTCCTTTTCTCATTTTTTTAATGTAAAAATTACATTGTATATATTACATGTTTCTTTAATTGCACAATAGTCCATGTACATAAGTTGCTTTATAATTCTAGTTTCTGAGTTTGCACAAAGACCCCTGTGTTCATGCTTTAATTTGGACCTCTCTTTTGCATCATTTTATGCAATAAAAAATGTTTTTATGTTGAGCAACTTATCCTCTGTCATGTGAGTATTTGTTTATATTTTTGCGACTCATGGGTAATTAATTAAAAATGGTTAACTGAAATTTTATGTATTTTACCCAATCAGTGCTCATAAATTTATACCTCACACACGGTTGCTCTAAAAATTCCACAAAAATGATATGTGATGCCTTGATATGTGATTAATTTTCTATCCAAATTTCATCTAAAATGGAGTTGTCTTGTGCCTGGAATAATTTGTAGAGTGAATTTAGTGTTTGATTTTTAATTAAATCCTCGTATATCCTTTTTCCAAAATTTCAAATCTTCTAGATTCTTCATGAAAATATCTACTTGAGATAATTTGCACGTTGATTAATTTGATAACGTGGATTAATTAAGAATTATTTACTCACTGTCACTCTATTTTCACTAAAAAAATCCATAAAAAATTCATAACTTGTCAAAAAATTCCAAAAAAATTACTGTAGCTTCCTTGCATCATGTTTTCATTCCAGTCATTTTTTCATAATTTTTGCATGCTGTTTGTGTGAGAAATTGCGAAAAACCCCATAAAAAGTGTACATTTTCATTATTGCATTTTAACCCTGAAAATTCTAAAAAATATGTTTTGCATTCATCATTGGATTAAGTTTACTGGAAAAATATAATTTGGTTAAATTGGACTAATTTGACATTAAAATTAATTTGGCATTGTTGTGTGTTTTCTTAGTGTTGTAATTCACTTGCATTTGCATTCTATTTGCATAAAAAATATAAAAATTACCGCATTGGATATCTAGACCTAAGTTTTTGAATTAAAACCTAAGTTGTTCCTTTGTCTCCCTGAGTTCGACCCCGGACTTGCCCGGGATATAAATTAAAGCCGAGACACTCTTCACGGAGATCTTCCCTCGGTTCTGACCGAATCGCTAAGTACACGTGCTACAACGTGACCGAATTATTTATCGTATCTAGCGACCTGTCAGGCATCCCAAGATAAGTAGCTACACTGGCTACCGTCCATTCTTTTCTTCATCTCCTCCTCTTGAGTTGGATGCCACTTGAACTTAGAAGGGAATACCCTGCTCCTCGAGGACAGAGAGTTGGATTAGGAAATCATTGGGTTGTCATTCTGGAGAAGTCAGACTCTTTGTCATTTCAGTTGGGGAGAGCCACTATCACTTACACTGTAAAAGTCAGCTTCATAGTCATAAGGGTTTGCGTATGATATAGGCTAGTTTTGATCTGTCTATTGAGGTGGTTTAAACCGAGTTCTGTGACTCTCGAAGCTGTTGTGCTTTAAATTCGGTTCTCAACAAAGTTCTGCACACATTCGCACATCTTCGTTTAACCTTAGATCCAAACATTGACTTTGTACAGATAAGTTTAAAAATCATGAGCAATTCCATTTATTCTTTATCCTTTGATTCTTTCTTTTTCTTTTATTCTTATTCTTTATTCTTTTTGTACTTATTGCATAAGTATTTGCTAGGGACTAGAAAAGGCAAGTATAGGGGTGATGAATCTGCGATTCATCATCTCAATATCTTGATCTTAGCAAAATCCCTGAGCAAATTCTCAATTATATGTCCATAAAATAAATAAATTAACAAAATGACTCTTGTAAATAAAACACATTAATTATTGTATACTAGATTGTACAATATAAATTAACGATAAAAGGCCGCAAAATTAAAGGAGTTTTTCACTTGTAAATATCCCAAAACATCATGTATTTTTAATAATTTTATTTCAACTCTTTTTGGCTAATCCTTTCTCTGACTTGTTCATAAAAATGTATATAAAAATATAAAAATATAAAATAAATTCCATCTCAAATAAAATGCTCCCATATCCCAAAGAGAAAAGGCCGTAAAGTCCAACTTCCATGCCAAATTCCCGCTCTATATGAGCTCCAAATTCACCAAACTTACTTTTAAAGTTCAAGTTAGAAAATTATCTATCCAAAGGAAGTGGTTTCATTAAAATCGGATCTCATTTGCAAAAGTTGGATTTTGGGACCTCGGTGTACATTGTGAATATTGTACATATTTTTTATTTTCCTTTTTTTATTCTTTCTTAATTTTAAAAAATCCAAAAAAATCAATGTTATTTTGTATTTTGATTCTAGTATTTTATTGTATTTTTCTGTTGTAAATATCTCTTATTTCAATGACAAAAAAATATAAATTAAAAAAGCAAACAAAAATGTACATGTTGTTTGTCTTCTTTTGTAAATTCTCCACTATTTATTTTCTTCTCTTTTATTTTATTGTATTATGAATAAATGGGATTATTATTCTATTTTGGCCCTTATCTCCCCCTACTTTATTTCTTGTCGACCAACTCAATTCTTGACTTGGTCTCGGGATTTAGGGTCATAAACTATTTTCAATATTTTATTCCTTTTTCTTCTATTCTCTTTATTATATAATTTTGGCATTAAAAACAGTATTTTATATACAAATAATACAATAAATAATGAATGCTATTATGCACCAATTGAGGCTATTTACATGCATTTGCTAAGGTTTTTAAGACCAAAATGATAGAATAAAGAATGATGAATGGAATTTCATTACCTGTCTAAAGGGATGGCTCCTCAAAGTGTTGAGGAAAATAAAGCCATGGCTAAATGCCCCTACGCATCAGCTATAGAAATCTTAATGTACGTCATGGTGTGCCCAAGGCCAGATATTTGCCATGTAGTGGGAGTAGTAAGCCTTTGCTAATCCTACTATGGAGAACACAACTGGAATGCAGTGAAGAACATCTTCAACTATCTAAGATGGTGCAAGATTACATCTTGATCTATGGAGATGGTGATCTCCAAGTCTTGGGATACACATATTCGGACTTCCAGTCTAATATTGATGATCAAAAGTCGACATCATGGTTTGTATTCCTGTTGAACGATGGTGTTGTGAGCTGGAGAAGCAAGAAGAAGGAACTACGACCGATTCAACAACAAAAGCTGAATACATTGCCGCATCTGATGCTACAAAGGAGGCGGTGTGGTTGCGCAAGTACATCTTGGAGCTTGGTGTATTTTCCTCTGATACTCCCATCCCGCTACTCTGCGATAACACGGGAGCCATAGATCAGGTGATGGAACCCATATGGCATCAAAAGAGTAAGCACGTGGAAAGAAAATATCACATCATTCAGGAGATTCAAAAGCATGGTGACATCATCATCACCAAGGTGGCCTCGCCGACAATGTTATTGATCCGCTTACCAAACCTTTGACACAAAAGGTTTTCAACCAGC
The DNA here is from genome assembly GCA_037367405.1 of Ottelia alismoides. Taxonomy (NCBI): domain Eukaryota; kingdom Viridiplantae; phylum Streptophyta; class Magnoliopsida; order Alismatales; family Hydrocharitaceae; genus Ottelia; species Ottelia alismoides. Next base: position 316,077 of record JAZKJV010006842.1, on the reverse strand, counting down.
ATGTAATGAGTATGAGTTTAAGGATTGTACTTGAATGGTTCTGAGGGCTAGTGGGAGATTTTTAGCATTGTGATCCTGAGGCGACCCATTTCTACAATAAATGTTATTGTAATGTTTGATATATCAACAAAAGTTATTGGTTTATTTTCACTCTCTGTCTAAGATTAAATGAATGAATGCACTATAAGATCCCTTAGTACAATTAGGATTGTGTACCATGGTCATCTTGATGATCATACAACTGTTGATTCAATTGTTGAATCATAGAGGCTGGTGCTTGGATGAATATCTAAAGAGTTAGATTGAGGACTCATCAAACACCATCAAATGATAGTTAAGAGATGATATCCATCCTGAGTAGGAGATGACAATCCTTTCTCATTTGGCTGATATCTGACCGACCTCTTGATGCATGTCCTCTGCATAAGAATAGAGATTCAGATGTGTCAGATAAGTTAGGTTAAAGAGTTGACTAGAGAGATCGAGAAAACCAAGTCCTATGTCGTATACTGTCATGATATAGGCATACATCCTCTAAACGGAGACAAATGTATTACTATATGTCTAAGTATGTATATTTGGCCAACCGATAGGTTGGTGGACTAATCAAGTTCTATACATTGACGAGCTGGTATATATACAAGGGCATATGAATAATACGATCTCTCAAAGGGATCATACAGGGTCACTTGTGAACTGGAAGATATGAGCTCACTCATGAGGTATTGGGACTGATCAAATTCCATGCATGATCATCTTGATTTGGAAGCAGACACTAATTTGTAGGTATGATATATGATTTTGGAAAGCATATGATCTATACCAACTCCTAATGATCGAATGAGAAACTTAATGGTAAAATCCTAAAGATGACAGTGTAAATTGGTCTATATCTTTGAGTTTATTCTAGGCCTTCCAGTATGCAGTATGTAAAGGTATTCGGAATAGACCTGGTCAAAATACGGGTCGGGCCGAACGGGCCAAGGTTAAAAAAGCTCTGTCCAAAGCCCACCCATGGGCCGGCCCATGGCCCATTTCGTTCTTTTTTAATTGATTTTTAATGGTATTTAATATGTATAAGTGATTTTATTAAACTAGTGTTACAAATGAAAAACTTAAAGCGTATCATATTAATACATGTATAATTTGGTATATATTAATATTTTTTTTTGCGGACCACGTCGGGTCGGCCCATGCTTAAATCTCCAAGCCCGGCCCATGAGCGGGCTGGGCAGGCGAACCCCCAGCCCGTTGGCCAGGTCTAATTGGGAATACCTGAGGGCGATGTGACAATTACAATTGTATAACCATGATGCTTCCATTTCAAGGGAGTGATGAAATCGGTCTAGATTTTAGTGACTCCTCTTATTAGATAAGTGATCTGATCTCAGTCTAAGTATTGGACATTAATATGAATGTGATTTAATTACAATGAGAAGATTAGATCTATGGTCTTGATTTAATCAAACATCTAAAAGAGGTTCCCGAGATCTAGATTTGAGATGAGATCTCAATATTTAAGTCACTATAATGGAACATACAATTATCATGTCCTTATATTCAAGTATCTACGAAGAAAGCGCATTGTTCTTGAAAGAGTTTAAGAATAATTCCATTATTGAATTATGTATCTGAGCATTGAGATGTTGATAATTAAATGTAATTTAATTAGCATGAATGATGTGAATATGATTCATATTATTTAAGTACAAGAGAATGATGATCAAAGATAATTAAATGTGATTTATTTACCAAGGATATAAATTATATGGATAGTACTATTCATATTATTTATATATATTATAAATGTGATTTATAGTATATTAGAGAGAGCTTATTGTAAATAGTATCTTCAAATTAATTGTTGATGTGAATTGGATTCACATTGAAATTTAACTGGAATACAATTTACATTTTATTTTGGCTTATGAATATGGTTCATAATTATTTAATGCCATGATTGTAATATTCACAAAATTAATTTGAAAATATTTTTGTGAATTAATTTACAACAAAAGTTGTTGTAAATATATATGAAGGATTGGAGGAACCAACACCATCCATTTAATGGATGGTGGATGGACACCCTTTCATTTGGTCTTAAGGGTGGTTGTCCCCCCTCCCCTTTTTTAGGGAGGCATGTGGCCTCTCTCCTAATCCTTCTATACAAATTAATTTAGTTCAAATTAAATTATATTAATTATTCAATATATATTATTTAATCAAAATTAATTATTGTTGCATTTTTTACAACAAAATCATAGCCATTGAATAGAAAAACAAATCAATCTCAACCATTGATTTTGTGTTTCACATGGATTGGAATCCATGATTTCCCAAATTACTATAAAAGAAGAACCAACCCTAGCTCTTCTTGAACACACAACAATTGAGTAATCTCTCTCTCTCATTCTCATACTACACGCCCCATCTCTCTCTCTCCTATAGTGGTCGTCCACCTTGTGCCCTAGAGAGAATTGCCATCATCGCCATGTCATCGTACCATCGCTTCGATCGCTCGTGGATCTCCGTCTCCTTCGGTGCACCTCGCTCATGAAGAAGACATCGGATTTCGTGTGACGAGATCAGGAGATTCAAAGCTTGGATCACCAACTTGGATTGTGAGGAGTACGTGTCTCATCAATGCGTTTGCAAGCGTCTCCTCCATCGGATCGGACTTGAGACAAGAGGTCTCTTACTTTAGAGACTTGATCGCAACCACGCTTCAAGAGGTAATCCTACATCTTACTTACGGTTAGATGAAACAATCCGAGAAGTGTTCTTAGATCATGTGATCTCATGACTTTAATTTTTTTTAAATTCCTCTACACCGAGCAACTAGTGCGACTAGTCGCTCCGATTGCTTACGATGCGATCATCACGCTTCCGTAATACACTTAAGGATTCTTTCCATATCCTTCATGCGTTCTTTCCATTTTCATATCGGCATCCATTTCTATATCCGCTTCCGTATCCGTACAAGCCAAAAAAACTTGTTTGGAATGTATATAATTGTTTTTTATCAACAGATACCTACACGCAATCCGCTATCCATTTCACAAAATGGGTATCCAATTCAATGGATAATCATTTTGATTGTAGCAAGTCAATCTGTTGATCCAATGCATGGTTCGAATCGGGTCAAGTACAAGTGGAGCGGGTTTTCATCTCGTGAACACCCCTGCAAAAGAGGTGGAGCCACCTCTACTAAAGAGATAGCAAAAAAAGCTATCTAAAGCATACAATCATCACTGTTACTAGAGATTAAGTGATGCGCAAAATGACAATAAGGACATTGAAAATATAAGTGTGGGAGATTGTAACACTTCAATATAGTTCTGCATTAAGTAGTAAAGATGTGTAATACTATGATACATATAACTAGTGAGGACTAGTACTGCATACGCGATAGAGGGTTAGTATATCATATGGCTACCCACCTAGACCCATATGGGACGATCCTAAACCCATAGATATCCAATAAAATCTTCTGGATCAGGTACCCATTATCATCTGACCTGTAGTATGTAGGGCTCAACCCTATCATGAATGGGTGTATGCACGGGTCCCAAAAGCTTGACCCATGGCCTAACCTTGTGATACCCCTTCTTCTCGTTCCTCCAATCTGGTAGGCGATAACCGTTTAATAAGGATGCAAATGGTTGGGTACAAATGTGAAAATGGGTATTATCTTATCTTTATTTGTTTTTAAATATAAATATGCAGATATGGATATGAATTGAAAACCATGTTATCACATCTTTAAAATTAGATACTTATGTAAAACATATACAAAATAGATACGGATATGTTGATATTCATTTACATCTCTATCATTTAGATGTCACGCCTTTCTTCTCAACTTTCAAGCACCATCCCTTTTAAATATAAATGTATCTATATGCATATTTAAATAGTCAAGATATCTATAATCCCTTTCAAATAATTTGTATACTCTCAGAACCTATGACCCATTCAAGTAATTATGTGAACCAATAGAATCATGTATCTATTGGAACAAGTAGAATCGCTCAATATTTGGAATATGCACTAGTTGCATGAGAAATTGCATGATTTGTTTAGTTGAATACAAATAGATAGAATTGCACAATATGTTAATTTTCACGAGTATCCACGAGTACTCGTGAGTCGTGACCCATTCAAATAATCTAGCGGGGTATCCATTGAAACAGATCGACCCATGACCCTAGAATGATGATTCAGAGCGGAACGCGAACGAGCGGGTCGAATACCTGAGAATGGTGACCATGGCTCCTTTCTAGCGCACCTGTGGGAACTAACAACATCCTCTTCCCTTGTTTTCATGATATAGAGTTTCAAAGCCAAACTAGTCAATTAACTAGGAAAAAACTGTGCATCAGTGGAAGGCTCGATCCCCTAGTTGGTATTCCTTTAGATGACAGCGGAAGACGAAATGATAATTTGGGCTTAAGTATTTTAAGCGGTGGTCAACAGGTAGGGATGCAAATGGACGGGTTGATGAACGCGAAATCCACCTCTTTAATATCGATGAATTGTAGTATAGGAGGCGGATTTCGGTCGATCAAAAACCACAATCTTTAAATGTTGTGGAATATTTTACTTGGCAAGTTTACCAAGGTCGAACACAGGGAACATAGATTTTTAGTTGCGTGGTTTTTAAATCAAGTTAAATAATCAATTAATGCTCGATTAATTTGTGTGTTGCAAAAATATACAATGCAATAATGGAGATGCAACGTGATGCAAAGAAAATAAACAGAGAGAATGAAGCACTGGATCTATGATTTCTGAAGTTTCATCTTCAAATAAATTTATCAGTTAGTCCTCAAATAATATCACAGATCAAATAATTTCAAGAAATATGTATCAATAAGAGAACCAAACTGTGGGGTATAAGATCAATCACAAGCTAAGTAATGCTGCAGATGAAGAGATCAACAATAATATTCAAGGAGTTCAGACCCCTGATTTTCCTGTGATTTAATCCTCAATGGGTGATAGATAATAACAAGGAATATCTCAACTATTCATCCTTGAACATGCCCATGTAATAGATCAAATTTTCCTCAAGTTAATCAATACAAAGCGTCAACAGAGCCTGCATAAGATCAAATAAATCCTCAAATGATAATTAACAATAAACAACCTCGGATCTATCCTCAAATTATGTCAAGTGATAGAGCTCAGAATTAGCTTCAAAATGACATATTATATGCTAAAAACGGAGTTCATATGACAAAGATATGATAAAATGAAGTTTCAGGGACTAAAATGTAAATAAAATAAAGTTTTCTTTGCAAAGAGGTCCCTGGGAGGACTTATCTATAATTAATAAAAACTTGAGGAGCCTTTCTGAAATTTACCCCTAGCGGGGGTATTTTTGTAATTTCATGAAATACCAGGGGTGTCAGTGCAATTTTTCCAGCTACGCACGTGCAACGCATGTGCGCCCAGAGGCTCGGGTGCGGGGCTGGAGGCTCGGGCGGTCGAAGGAGAGGCTCGGGTGCGGGGCTGGATTCTCGGGCGGCCGAAGGAGAGGCTCGGGTGCGGGGCTGGAGGCTCGGGCGCTGAAGGAGAGGCTCGGGTGTGGGGCTGGAGGCTCGGGCGCCCGAGCCTTGAGACTTGGAGGCTGGCTTGGGGGAGCCCACATAGCGGCCTGAGGGCCGTCAGATCAAGGGACTCGTCCCTAGATCCAACAGTGGTGGATCGTGCGGCAGAGCTCGGCCAAGCGGTGGAATGGACCTGGGTTGCGAGGCGGAGGCGGCCACCGCGCAAGGCGGAGCAGCCGATCGGAGGGCGAGGGCACGGCGGAGAGGCAGGCTGGGGCGGAGGCGGCCACCGTGCAAGGCGGAGCAGCCGAGCTGCGAAGAAGGATGGTCGGCTGGCTTCGAGCAGCTGGAGCGGGGCGTGGAGGGCGGTGCTGTGCAGCCGAGGCGGCGGGGCGCGGTCGGCCGCCCTAGGCCGGTCGACACACGACCGGCGGAGGGCGATCTAGGCGAAGGGCAGTCGAGGAGGCGCCTCCGCGCAAAGGCGGAGGCTCTGGGCCGGTCGACACACGACCGGCCGAGGAGGGGGAGAGCTGGCGCGAGGCAGAGGCGGCAGAATGTGGTGGTGGCGCCGGCCAAAGTGGAGGCGCCGCGCGTCTTGTTCCTGCAAGGTTAGAACAGCAATGGCAGAACAAGAAACGAAAATGAAGGTTGTCTGATGGGTTCTCCTGGGAAGGGGTGGCGATGGCTGCCTCCTGGTGTTTGCTTCGAGGAGGTGACGGAGCTCCGAAGCTCGACCGTCTTCAAAGAAGAACAGCACAGAGGTCGTGGGACCTCTGGATCACGCTGACGAGGCTGCTGTCACCGGCTCTTCAGGGAAATGGTGGATGGTTTTTTGGCGGCGGAGGATCCTCTTTATAGAGAGAGGTTGTAACGGTGGGGAGGAGGTCCAGGGTCGACGATCGGCGGCCGTTACATACAGGAGGAGTGGGGAGTGAATGTGGCGTTACGCGGGGGGGGGGGGGGGGGGGAAGCAACGGCTGGAGGTGGGAGATGATGGGGTCACGTGCTAGGCACGTGACCCGGGGGTGGGTCAGGAGAGAGAGAGAGATGAGAGTGCCACGTGGCACCCCAAAAAAATTCAAAGATTAAAGATGAATTAAATTAGAAAAGAAATAGCAGGAGACCTCGGATCGAAAAATTTTCTTCACGAAAGTTGCTCGTATCGACGAGATCTACAACTTTCATGAAGGATTCGGGAGAAAAAGAGGTCATCTGTGAGAATTGGTATTTTTGGTGGCTCTCCATGTGTATAGAAAACCGACTTTTTGGGTTTTTGTATTTTTTGGTGGTTTTAGAGAGGATAAAAATTATAGAAAAAATATGATAAAATACAATAAAATTAATTACAATCTAATATTTTTTTTTGGATTTTTAATAAATAAGAAAAAGGGAAAATAAAATAAAAGTAAGAAACACACAAATTTTGTACAGACTTGCAACGGACGCTTGGACTTGGTCAGTTTCTTTGATTTCAGTTTTGATCTGGATTTGGATTTTCACGTTGCTTAATAAAACTTTCATCAAAAAATACAAATGAAGAAGAAATAAAATTAAACGGGTTAATTATTTACATAAAAACTAAAGTCAAAAATAGAAAAAAGTTAAAATGCGCAAAAGAGGCCCAAAACCCAACTTTCACATATGAGCTCCGAATTTTATGAAATTGGTCTTGTTTTGAAGGTATTTGAAAATGGAGTACTTTAAAAGTGAGTAGACCAAAATTGGACACTTTATGTGGGAGATATGATCATTTTAGTCTATCAGATGTGAAATTTGACTTTGGGATTATTTGACACTTATTGAGGTTAGTAATTTTTTGTATTTTTTATTTAATAAAGTTAGTAATATCTACACAATGGAGGTGGTTTCGGGTCAATCGGAGTTAGGATGAATTAATTTAAAAATAAGAGAAGTTAGCGGCTTTTTGGGCTAATTTACACATGGGATTTTAAATGCAATTTATGCATGATGAAATGCAAATATTATTTACACATGCATGATGGCTAATAATGCTCTATTAATGATTAGTTACAAGTGGATGAAGGGAAACCGAGCCTAAATGATTGATTTTGGCATGATGAATACGAGATTCATCATACCCCTATACTTAGACCATGCTCGTCCCCGAGCATGAATGAATGACTTAGTTGAATATATCCCTGACCGTGCATGTGAATTTTCAAGGCTTAATTCATAGAAGACCCTTAATTTGAGTGATCCTAAAATTCTGGCTCTACCAAGCTTTAATCAAAAGGAACCCAACTTCTCTAATTTTCAGACTTTCTGTTTATACATATAATATAAGGATATGATTTTGAGTGTACTGCATTTCATGAGAGTCGAGTCGGGCATCACTCAAAGTTCCAGTCCCAAAGATCCTTCTCTAGACCTAATCCTCAACACTAGGGAATAAGTCTATTCTTGCTTCAGTCAACCGTCTCATTAGTTTGTCAAATTTGAAAGTGTAGATGGACGGCCAGATGATAGAGGGCATAGGATTGTGTCTGATTTTCTCTCCCTTACATTGGAACAAGATGCCTCTCGAGTGCCTTATTTCTCAACACAAGTATATTTTATTTTGTTGATCAATGTGTCCGTCAAGAGAATTTGGAGTCGTCTACACTTGTTTTTCTGGGAGTACACCGGGGTGTGTCTCTTTTGAGTATCTAAGATACCTTCGACACCCAGACTTGTATCGCTTACGATGCAGAGCCCTTTTATGGTGTCAGTCCGACTCCTTGGTCCTAATTAGCGCTTGGTCCAAGTGGACACTTTGAAAATGTTTGGGAGCGCTCGCCATTGGTGGAAGCTCATTTAGAATTTGACTTTGGATGGTAGAGCTTTTCTTGACATTTTTATTTCTTCTTCTTCTTCTTTTTTTTGGCTAGCTCCACTGCTTTTACCAAAAGTTGGCACACACTGATCAACAATTTTTCATTAATTTCAACACACCCTGGCACTTAGGTCAATATCAAAAAAGATAGCATATGAACTTGTTCACATAGTGGATAGGTTTTTGCTGACACTCAGGTTTTCTGAAGCCTTCATTAACTTTATCCCATCCTCGAATATCATTAGATTGGGTCTAAACTCAAATCTCTAGTCCTAGTTCCTCAAGTGATATCTCAACTCATCTCATCAGTCATGTAGTTGTGAAAGTGATTGTGCTTATCATATTCTTTTTTAAGGTAGAGATGAAGAGTGCAATATAGCACTCAAATCTTTCAAACTAGGGAAGTGTGGATTATTAAGTTAAAAACCCTAATGACTAAGGCAGGCTAACTCAGAATCTCAAGATCTTAGAAATCAAGTGTCCTCAAAAATCCTCAAGCCTTGAGTGATGGTGAATGTGTCAGGAATATATCGACCAAGGAATGCATGAAATGCTTGATGAAATGCAAGACCATGAGTGATGTTTTTTGTGTTTCTTTTTTTTTGTTTTTTTTGCTTTTTTTTGTTGTTGTTTTTTTTGGAAAACATGTATTATACACACTACTTGTACCCATCCCCGATGTTAGATAAAAATGATTAAAGCACGAGCTATGGATAAAGTAGATAAAATATATACAAATACACCCCCATACTTAGCTTGTGCTATATCCCCATGGCACAAAGTGAAATGTTGACATAGCTCGTACTAAATATAGAAGGATTAAAAACAAAAGGAGAGAATTGAAGTATAAACAATGGTAGCGGTCCCCCTATACTTAGGCTCAGGTCAGCCTAAGTATAATCGGATAAATACATATGGGGAACCGGGTAGACTTGCGGATGTACAAGATCAAGGAGATTTGCGACGGACCTTCTTGCGGGAGTGTGGAGGGAGATAATATGGAGATGTGGAGTGTGATGAAGAGGGGGCCGATGAAGAAGACCAGCCATCGTCGGAGTCGTCCTCAGGATAATAGTAGTCGTCTGCAGTGGATCTCCAACTTTTGTCGATCAGAGGTAAGTGCCCATGGATCAGAGCTGTACCTATTGCACTTATCTGATGAACCTCATCAGGACCGGATGAGGACTCTTCAGAAATCTCCTGATGTCTAAGGTCAAAGGTGACTTTCTTGATCGATTTGTTTCCTTGGAAAGTATTGGGAGGAAGTTGGACAGTCTTCATCTCCCTGTCTTAAGTAACCGGTGTGGCATTTGTGAGTTCCTCGTCAGATGAATCTCCATAAAAGTCGACCAATTCTTGAAGGGTCATGCACTGCTTCGGTCGAGGGAGAGTGTTCCTACGGATCTCGTGGTTTATGGCTGGGGGTGTTGATGTCACTTCCGAATGATCATTAATTTTGGTGATATCAGATGTTTCCAGAGTCGGTTCCTTATAAGGTTCAAGTATCTCATGAATTATTGCCGACTCGAAGATTGGTCCACTTAGATAATCGTGACGGTCCTCAATAATATGGTCCAATTCTTCATAAGCTCCAAAATCTTGATTTTTCCTAGGAGCAATAATAAGGTGGTGAGAATCCGAAGTTTGTCCAACAGTAAGTCCTTTAGGTGACTCTCCTAGGGTTTATCTCAGTGAATCATGCGAAGATGTCTGATACTGTGAAATATAACTATTGGTTACAAGTTGGTTTTCCTCAGAGCATGTTGTGTCATTAGGGGTTTGTTCATCGTGGTCCGAGTTCGGGAACTTGATTTCCTGAGTCTCACTATTGACGATCGCTTTAGCGGAGGCTAAGAACGACTTTCCTAAAATGATAGGAGACTCAGACATCCTTCCGGGGTGCTCAATGTCAAGGACCGTAAAGTCCACCTTATGTTCTTTCCCTCGAAAGTTTACGACGACAGAAATGATCCCCCACAGTCTTTTGGTAGATCGATCGGGTAACTAAACGATCACCCTAGTCTTTTTGAGTTGTCCGAGTTTGAGTTGGTCAAAGACGGACTTGGGGAGGATGTTTAATGTGGAGTCGTCGTCTAACCGAACATGAGTGAATGTTGAATCCTCAATTTCACATGTGATCCGAGTCAACCGCTTGACTTTGCGGCTTTTGATTTTATGATTCATCACCAAAGAGCTAGCCATAGATATGACATGATATTCAGTCCTGGATCGTTTCTTGCCCGTCTTTTTGGGGTTCAGTCGACTCTTCACAAATCTCTTAAGATCGGGCACATATTCTATGGCTTTGATCAATGGAAGCTCTAAGATCAGACTCTTGCAAAATGCTTCCATTTCGGAATTGTCCAATTTTTTGAATTTTCAAATTTTTTAATTTTTTTGGTATTTTCTGTAATATGATCAGTCGGGGGGTCAAAGGTCAGTGGTTGTGTCTGATTGTGATGATCCAGTGGTTCGCATGGTGGTGGCCTCACTTCTTCTGAATTTTGCATTGACTGGATGAGATCATATATTCTCATAGTTAAAGTGTCTGCTCTATGATTAATTCGAGCAATCTCATCCTCAAACATCTCATGACTAGTGATTGAATAATCAGTCTCTATGTGTCGTGAATCTGGCATGTAACCTCGAGTAGAGTGTTGATTGTTCATAAACATTATGATCTGGTCATGAGTTGTATTTCCTTGACTTTGGTTTTGTCGTGGATTTTCGAAAGAAAATTGATGGTCATCATGAATAGGGAATGGTTCAGGAGGCTGTGAGATCATAGTAACCGGAAATCGTGTTTTGCTGTCAATATCGGTTACTCTATTGTTAATCCTCAATTCTGATCTCTCTCTCTCTTGTCCATAAAATTGTCAGAATGTGAGAGAGGACTATTCCAAGAAGAAGTGTGGTCATAAGGTGGGATGTATGGGCGGGAAGAGAATGATGGCTGAGGGGAAGAAGAATATCGGGACATGGTCGTGGAGATCGGGAAAGAAGACCACTGTGCCGACATCTTCTCAAGATGGATGGAATGATTAGCGAACCACGATCTGCTTGCAATTGCAAGGTATTTGACGCACACAAATCAAACACAAAACAAACACATTGATTCACCCACTCAACATTGGTGAAGGCACGTTAGGGTTCGGCCGCTTATCTTTTCAATTTTAATTTAATGACAAAACAGTCTTAAAAATTAAGCGGAGCTGTTAGGTGCTGAAATATTTCACAAAGACTGTCCCGAGTTCATACAACTAGTTGCACCTACTCTCAGCCAGTATAGGTGTAAGTATGGACCGTTTAAACGGCTACCCGTGTTACATGAGGACGGAGCCTTCCGCGGTGTCCTCTAAACCACCTACTCTGCTAAGGGAAGTCGGACCGTGAAACGGCTACCCAAGACCCTCACTGAAAAGTAGCTAATTGTTTTCAAAATTAGTAGTCTCTGTGAAATTCCTCAGTTTTGGCTCTACCCTAAGGTGTGTGATCTTGTCCTTACGCAAACAATGAGTGGGTTTCTCTCCACCAAACAAAAGTTAATTTTAGGTCAGTTTATTTACATTCACCTTGATTAGCAGTCCCAATTTTAGATTAAGGTTATCACTGTAGTTTATGTGAGCACAGAAATTCACGCCTAACGAGCAGTCTCAATTCCGTTAATTCCTAAGTTGTAAAACTCAAGGAGGGAGAATCGAAAACGTCAATGCAAGCGTAAATCAATGATGCGTTCTTAAAAGAAGGACTTACAGTGAATCCCCGCGTTCTTCATGCGGGATGCAAGACAAGGAATTAAAATTTACACTAAATGATATGCACAGATGGAAAACACCCTAAACAGATAGTTCTATTAGCGGGAAGAATTGATTTCAGAAATTGGCTAATGTTGAACGATCTACAATGCGTTTAATTAGTGAAAAGTGTGGCCTAAAAAATTACGAGCACAATCAAATAATTCTAATCTAGTGTATGTGCTCCTAAATTCTACGTCAAGCCACAGAGAGTCCAGTCCTGAATATTACAAATTAACAGGGTATAAGGAGAGAGGGACCCTGTGAATAATGCAGAAATTTAAAACTATACTAAGATCTCTCTCACAAAAATCGAAATTCAATCTTCCTTGCAGATCTTTGATGAATATCCAAAATTCCGCTCCTAGAAGTCTGCAAATAGAGAAAATGCGGTTAGTGTATGGAGTAAGAGAGAAATGCAGAATAAAATGCAGAAAGAAAAAAATGACACAAAAAATAATTTTACAAAAATTAATTACAAAAAATGATTTAAAACCATAAAAATCACCGTTCCCCAGCAACGGTGCCATTTGATGAACGCGAAATCTGCCTCTTTAATATTGATGAATTGTAGTATAGGAGGCGGATTTCGATCGATCAAAAACCACAATCTTTGAATGTTGTGGAATATTTTACTTGGCAAGTTTACCAAGGTCGAACACAGGGAACAGAGATTTTTAGTTGCGTGGTTTTTAAATCAAATTAAATAATCAATTAATGCTCGATTAATTTGTGTGTTGCAAAAATATACAATGCAATAATGGAGATGCAAAGTGATGCAAAGAAAATAAACAGAGAGAATGAAGCACTGGATCTATGATTTCTGAAGTTTCATCTTCAAATAAATTTATCAGTTAGTCCTCAAATAATATCACAGATCAAATAATTTCAAGAAATATGTATCAATAAGAGAACCAAACTGTGGGGTATAAGATCAATCACAAGCTAAGTAATCCTGCAGATGAAGAGATCAACAATAATATTCAAGGAGTTCAGACCCCTGATTTTCCTGTGATTTAATCCTCAAATGGTGATAGATAATAAACAAGGAATATCTCAATTATTCATCCTTGAACATGCCCATGTAATAGATCAAATTTTCCTCAAGTTAATCAATACAAAGCGTCAACAGAGCCTGCATAAGATCAAATAAATCCTCAAATAATAATTAACAATAAACAACCTTGGATCTATCCTCAAATTATGTCAAGTGATAGAGCTCAGAATTAGCTTCAAAATGACATATTATATGCTAAAAACGGAGTTCGTATGACAAAGATATGATAAAATGAAGTTTCAGGGACTAAAATGTAAATAAAATCAAGTTTTCTTTGCAAAGAGGTCCCTGGAAGAACTTATCTGTAATTAATAAAAACTTGAGGATCCTTTCTGAAATTTACCCCTAGCGGGGGTATTTTGTAATTTCATGAAATGCCAGGGGTGTCAGTACAATTTTTCCAGTTGCGCACGTGCAACGCACGTGCGCCCAGAGGCTCGGGTGCGGGGCTGGATGCTCGGGCGGCCGAAGGAGAGGCTCGGGTGCGGGGCTGGAGGCTCGGGCGGCCGAAGGAGAGGCTCGGGTGCGGGGCTGGAGGCTCGGGCGCCGAAGGAGAGGCTCGGGTGCGGGGCTGGAGACTCGGGCGCCCGAGACTTGAGACTTGGAGGCTGGCTTGGGGGAGCCCACGTGGCGGCCTGAAGGCCGTCAGATCAAGGGACTCGTCCCTAGATCCAACGGTGGTGGATCGTGCAGCAGATCTCGGCCGAGCGGTGGAATGGACCTAGGCTGCGAGGCGGAGGCGGCCACCGCGCAAGGCGGAGCAGCCGATCGGAGGGCGAGGGCACGGCGGAGAGGCGGGCTGGGGCGGAGGCGGCCACCATGCAAGGCGGAGCAGCCGAGCTGCGAAGAAGGACGGTCGGCTGGCTTTGAGCAGCTGGAGCGGGGCGTGGAGGGCGGTGTTGTGCAGCCGAGGCGGCGGGGCGCGGTCGGCAGCCCTAGGCCGGTCGACACACGACCGGCGGAGGGCGATCTAGGCAGAGGGCAGTCGAGGTGGCGCCTCCACGCGAAGGCGGAGTCTCTGGGCCAGTCGACACACGACCGGCCGAGGAGGGGGAGAGCTGGCGCGAGGCGGAGGCGGCGGAATGCGGTGGTGGCACCGGCCAAACTGGAGGCACCGCGCATCTTGTTCCTGCAAGGTTAGAACAGCAATGGCAGAACAAGAAACGAAAATGAAGGTTGTCTGATGGGTTCGCCTGGGAAGGGGTGGCGATGGCCGCCTCCTGGTGTTTGCTTCGAGGAGGTGGCGGAGCTCCGAAGCTCGGTCGTCTTCAAAGAAGAACAGCACAGAGATCGTGGGACCTCTGGATCACGCCGACGAGGCCGCTGTCACCGGCTCGTCAGGGAAATGGCGGATGGTTTTTTGGCGGCGGCGGAGGATCCTCTTTATAGAGAGAGGTTGTAACGGTGGGGAGGAGGTCCAGGGTTGACGGTCGGCGGCCGTTACATGCAGGGGGAGTGAGGAGTGAATGTGGCGTTATGCGGGGGGGGGGGGGGGGGCAACGACTGGAGGTGGGAGATGATGGGGTCACGTGCTAGGCACGTGACCCGGGGGTGGGTCAGGAGAGAGAGATGGGAGTGCCACGTGGCACGCCCAGGGGCTGCCACGTGGCACCCTAAAAAAATTCAAAGATTAAAGATGAATTAAATTAGAAAAGAAATAGCAGGAGACCTCGGATCGAAAAATTTCCTTCACAAAAGTTGCTCGTCTCCACGAGATCTACAACTTTCATGAAGGACCTGGGAGAAAAGAGGTCATCTGTGAGAAGTGGTATTTTTGGCGTCTCTCCATGTGTATAGAAAACCGACTTTTGGGGGTTTTGTATTTTTTTGGTGGTTTTAGAGAGGATAAAAATTATAAAAAAATATGATAAAATACAATAAAATTAATTACATACTAGTCTAAGTTTTTGGATTTTTTAATAAATAATAAAAAGGGAAAATAAAATAAGAGTAAGAAACACACAAATTTTGTACAGACTTGCAACGGACGCTTGGACTTGGTCGGTTTCTTTGATTTCAGTTTTGATCTGGATTTGGATTTTCACGTTGCTTAATAAAACTTTCATCAAAGAACATAAATGAAGAAGAAATAAAATTAAACGGGTTAATTATGTACATAAAAACTCAAGTCAAAAATAGCAAAAAGTTAAAATGCGCAAAAGAGGCCCAAAAACCCAACTTTCACATATGAGCTCCAAATTTTATGAAATTGATCTTGTTTTTAAGGTATTTGAAAATGGAGTACTTTAACAGTGAGTAGACCAAAATCGGACATTGTATGTGGGAGATATGCTCATTTTAGTCTGTCAGATGTGAAATTTGACTTTGGGATTATTTGACACTTATTGAGGTTAGTAATTTTTTGTATTTTTTATTTTATAAAGTTAGTAATATCTACACAATGGAGGTGGTTTCGGGTCAATCAGAGTTAGGATGAATTAATTAAAAAATAATAGAAGTTAGCGGCTTTTTGGGCTAATTTACACATGGGATTTTAAATGCAATTTATGCATGATGAAATGCAAATATTATTTACACATGCATGATGGCTAATAATGCTCTATTAATGATTAGTTACAAGTGGATGAAGGGAAATCGAGCTTAAATGATTGATTTTGGCATGATGAATACGAGATTCATCACGGGTATAGATATAGATATATGTACTATCATGTCCTTAACCTTTTTTTAATTGTGATTATGGACGTAGATACAAATATTGGTGGATATTAAAACTATATTACCTCGCATCCTTAAAAATAGATATTGATGTAAAACAAATATTGATGGCACACGAATAATACTAGAAATACCATGTATATTAGTTTAAATATACATGTATTGGATGATGTATACATGTTATGAATATAATAAATGTGCTTATATCATAATAATTATATCAAGTACGGTGGTGAAAGAAGATATAAAATTCTGTTAAATATGATTAAAATTAAAAATAAATCCGCAACTATATTTTTATATGAAAACGAACATAAGGATATGAATACAGATGTTTGCAGATATCGATGGATATGTATACGGTGGCAGATCGGATACGAATATATCCCATCGGTGTCGATCCCTATCAATGGATCTAGATAAGCACGAGCCGAACAACTTTTGGGACCTAAATTTAAGACATTACAATATATGTTGGGTTCAATGTGGCTGCCCCACTCCATTTTCTAATGTTTTTTTTTATTTTTTTAAATGTCACAATATATTTTCATCATTATATCCCTCTAATATGTCATTCCAAATTCGTCAGAAACAAAGACTCTTATGACAACCATCTAGAACAAGTCGATTACAGTAATTCTCAGATCTTTAAAATTACATGTTCTATATGGAAAACGTATGAGTCTCTATTTTTGACAAAATTTGAATGACATTAGAAGTATATAGTGGTGAAAATATATGATGATATTTTTGAAAAAAAGAAAAAAATGATAAAAAAATAAGACGGGAGAAGCCAAAAGACAACCCCATTTTCCCCATATATATATATATATATATATATATATATATATATATATATATATATATATATCGAGTTAAATGAGGCTGCCCCCTAGAAGGAGCTAACTTAGCTCCCCTCGCTACATTTTCCCTATTTTTTTAATTTTTTGGAAAATTTCTTCCGTGAATATTCATCATTATATCCCTATATTATGCCATTCAAATTTTATGCGAAACAGAGACTTCTACGACCTCCATTTAGATAACGTCGATTTCAATAACTGCAACGTTAAAAAATGATTGTCCAAATGGAGGTTGTAGGAGTCTTTGTTTCGCACAAAATTTGAATGACATAATATATGGATATAGTGATGAATATTCACGGAAGAAATTTTCAAAAAAAATTAAAAATAAGAAAAATGAGGTGGAGAGAGCTAAGTTAGCTCCCTTGCACACAACCCCATTTTCTCACACGCACACGCATACGCACACGCACACGATCCTGTGAGAGTCAAAAATCTGTGAGAGCATGAGAGATCTGATTCTGGATCACTAGATTATGCCATCTCTCTCCTCATTGATTGTAGGAGGAGAGAGAAGAGAAGAATGGGGCTGCCCCCATGGGGAGCTAACTTAGCTCCATCATCCTATTTTTCCATTTTTTTTTTAAATTTTTTGATTTTCTCCGTGAATATTCATCACTATCCCTAATATTATGCCATTCAAAATTCGTACGAAACAGAGACTCTTACCACCTTCGACAATCATTTTTTAATTATATACGGTCATTTATGCCACTGTGGATTTCGAACGGTATTGAAAAAGATTAAACTCATTAAATCTCTCTCACATTTTTTAATTATGTCATTAGAAAATGAACCGTAAGAATCGGTCATGGACAATATATCATTAAAATTTATTTTAGTTTTTTAGTGTGCACATCGAATTGCATATTTCCATACGTTTCTGTGGGCTATCGTCTGCTCGTTTATTATTAGGCATTTTTTATCTGTAATTTTTCCAATATATTAGACCATTTATTTATTTCCACTATGGGATTGATAGGACAACATGAGGAAAAATAGTATTAGAACGGACATTTTATCCGAACAACGAAAATTAATTAATAAATTTATGTGACATTCTATTTCGCAAGGTACTAATTGATGTTGACAACTTCGGGGAAGGGACGAATTAAATGAAGGGATATGTATTAGTTGAATTGGTTGGACACATTAAATTTCCATCTTATCTGTCACATAATAAATATTTGTTTTTTCCCTTGGTTTTTTATTCGGAATCGTTTGATTTATCAAATGTCAACTATTTTATTAAAGGTTGAAAAAAAAAGCTAAGTCAGAACATTATTATATATAGATTATTTTAATTTTCTGGAGATTTTAAGTCAGAAAATTATTATATAATAGATTATCCCAATTTTCTGGGAGTTTTACTCTTGTGCCATCCGAGTTTCTGCAAATACACTTCTACCTTTATTTTTTTTGCAATGACATTTGCACTCATATATTCTTACAGAGTTCACAATATTGCCCTCCCGTTCCTATATTAATATTGGAAGTGTAATACTACAATTTTTATTTAAAAAACAGGGACATGAGTTTTATTGCGAAAAAATAAGAGCATAAATGCATTTGCAGAAATTCAAATAGGCACAAGTGTAAAAATCCTTAATTTTTTAAGAAGAAAAGACAACATCTAGTTCTAATGAGTATTTGACTATTCTTCAACCTCATAGTTTTTCTTCACCATCACACCTAAAAAATTGCCCATTACACCACAACCCCGTAGTTGCTAAAATAACATTCTAATCATTGCTAAATGAGCAAACCAAATGTCATGATACAAATGCCAGTAGAAAACTCAATGAAAAATTGGCATTATATATATTGTTAGCTACAAATACAACATTCTTTGTGAATGACAAGAATAAATATAAATTTACAATGTACAATATTTGTTGTTATAAGCTTTGTCATCGGAAGATATATCAAAGGATCCCCAAATTATTTGTTACTATAGCTCCATATTGTTGTATCGATCAAAAGGAGCAAACGACTCCGTCGATATGTTCAAACGAAGACTCGCGTGTCCTGTTTAGATGTGAGATAGTATTCCGTTATCCGATGATATTGAGATTTTATCTTGGGTTAGGTTATTATGCATTACCTCTTTGTCACTACAACATAATGAGTCTACGATGATGCATATTTCGAAACCCATCGCTTTATCATATGTTATTAAACATATAGGAATATTACCTGTTGAAAAAAAAACAATATATCTACTTGAAATCAATAAGGAGTAAACTATTCATTAGGGTAAACTAGACAAAAGTCTATAAACTATACACCTAATTTCAATGCCATACCCGAGCTTTAAAAAGTAACAATCCTGTCTCAGTTCTTAATATTCATCTCTAATTAATTCGAACAAACATATGATTTAATGCTAAAAAATGTTGTGTCGTTTCAAGTATTTTCAATAACACATATGCCCTTATTTTTTCCTTATTATATGTAAGTCTCTATGTTCTTACAAAATTCACAATTAATGTCATTACATTAATGTAACATAGGGTCAAATGTGAACAACATAAGAGTACAAGAGTACAATTGTGAATTTCATAAGAATACGGAGACATGAGTGCAATTGCAAAAAAAAAGTAAGGACTAAGTGATATTGGAAAAACTCTAAAGGCAATAAGTATAAAGAATCTCCATTATAAGCATACTTATCATTTCTTATCTCTCAAACCAACCGAACTAAAACGAAAGATTACCTGGAGAAGAGTCGGATGGGAGCGTCACACCGCGTACCAAAATAAATACAACTAACCGGCGGAGTTTGGCATATTATCAATCAATACACGGAGGGGATGCCATGACAATAAAAAAAAGGGTTTCTTTACACTTTTACTCCTTCGAGATCCTCTAGTTGTACAGTAATGACCCTACCCTTTTTGCAATAACACGTGTTCATGTAATCCTCCAAAACTCGCAGCACTATCCTTTCGTTTTGACACATGCCCCGGTATTACATTGACGGGAGGACAAACTGTGGATTTTGTTAGAATAAGGGACATAAGTATTATTGCAAAAATATAAAACCATTACTGTAATTGCATAATCCCTAAGGGATACAAGTGTAAAAAACTCAAAAGAAATCGAGATCTGAAATCAGAGAGGATGAATCTGATTGACTCAGATCCAAGTGGGTGGAGGATCGTTGATGCCCATAAATAGGGTCTAAGTCAAGAGGAGGAGGAGGAAGAGAGATCACAAGCAGCAGTACAGAACAGATGGAAGCCAGTGAAGGTGCCATTAATGGAGATGTAGCGAGGAAGAAGCACAAAGGGTCCACTGCCAGCTCTCTGCCTGTTGGATGCATATGCTATGTCTCATCCCTATGGACTTCGACATCTAGTTCCCCCGTCGTGAGGACGCGGTTGCCGCAGGGTCTGGCACATCTGCACATGAAAAATGTGTTATCATATCCTTTTCGTCAAAATACCGTGGAAAGAATTTTTACGGAATCAAGAATTTTCGTAGAATAACGATTGACTCGATTTTATAATAAGTTTATAAATTAAAATAATAAAAGGAAAATAAATAAAAAGAATACGATTTAAGGTCGGAAGATTGAATTGGAAACTTTATCAAAAAAAAGTCGGATCGGTTTGGACCATGAACCAAAGCGCTCAATCGGAGGATGATGTCATCATTCTTTAAAGTCAGACTAAATCGATTCTTTACGGAAAAAATGTTTAAAAATCAAATTGAAATGAATCAAAACATGTATAAATAGACGATCAAATATACTTTACATATATAATAAATAAAATGTATATATCTTACTTGCACATGCAGTATGAAATGGTATGCATATGGATACGTATAATATTTAAAATAAATATTCGATAGCATAATAATATGTTAATTATATTTTTATGCAATCAGTAGTTGGTAAGTAAAATGTGTTGGATAGGAGGAAGTGTTTTCATTGTGACAATGTTATTCCACATTGAAGAGCTTTAGCTGAGAATTGATGCATGTAATTAGATCAGGTTGCTTGTAGCCTTGTACTGTAACTTGTGATTAATGGTGAAGTTTTTGGACACACACAAATATGATGGAAGCTCTTTTTTCTATTAAAAAATGCGAGGATGCAACTTCCATCACGGGTATCATTAATCTATAATATATTAAAATTTGAATTGCGGTTCATAATGGATTGAACGGGGTTAAATTAGATTTCAAATAATCGATTGAACCGGTAGTTGAACCAAAATTATAATTGACCCGAACCGAAAAAATTGGTTAATCGAACTGATCCGAGTCCGGTTTACCGTTCCGATTGGTCGAACTGACCAGGTTAATTCGTAATATTAAAGTTATTTTAGTATGATTTGGATAAATTCACATTGATATTATGCTTTAAAAGTTTAAAAAGTTGATGTCCGAAATCACAATTAAACCAAATCGGAGTCAAAAATTCGTGTACCGCACGAGGGCACGAGAGCCGAAACGACTGTGATCCCGCCTAAGATCTCTGCCCTTGACTTCAGACCATAGAGCTACTATCAGCCGTCGGATGCACCCACCCCACCAACCCCGACCTTGCGCGGCCTTCTTTAATTGGATCAGCCGAGTCATTTCGATCAGGTCCAAGCGATCAGACTTTTAGAAATTGACGTCTTCTTTGATTGTGGAATCGATTCGATCGAGCCATCTGCTGTTATATGTTGCCAATTTGACTTTAATCTAGAAGAAAGACGTGAATTTCGGAAGGATCGAATTCTTCGAATTGGGTCAAGTCAGGATGGATGTGGATGTGGTTGTTGGGAGGTGCGACCGGTGGAATCTCAACAATCAGCATTGGTCCAACCACCAACCACACCTCTCAACCTCTCCCTTCTGCACACCCTTTGAATGTTCCTTCTTTTCTTCCAACACTTTGTAAATATTGCATCAATACCCCTATATTTATTTCATAGGAAGCGAAAAATCATGTCGTAAAGGTCACGGTCGGAGGATTCATTTGCCATCTGGTTCAGGGATTAGAAGTTAAGAAGGATAATGTTGCCTGGTGTTAACACGAACATGCTCCTGAGGGTTATGCATATGTTCTTTCGACTACTTATGCCAACCAAGAACTTGAGGAGATCTTTTGCTTCAGGTAAATCTAGACCGTCCAGAGTTGATCCAGCGGTCCATTTCTTTGCCTCAAAATTACTGCTTACAACACTGATTTTCGGGGGAAGAAATGGATCGTTCGATCTTCTATGGACGGTCAAGATTGTCACCTTCCAACCTACCACAGTATACCAGCCCTCCTCTCTCAATTAGGAATGAGGGGTCTATATTAAAAAAATCCCATCTCAAAAGGATCTATTAGAAAACAACAAGAACTTTGTAAGGGTTGAAATGCAAAATTTTCCCTCCCTTAAATAGGGACATACCAACTCTCCTCTTCTTCTCACCGTCGCTTTGAGTTTGACCAGACCATCTTCTTCTACTCCTCATCAAGCAATGGCGCCAGAGACCTTCCACCGGGCCGTGTGCGTCATGGACGCCGCCGGGCAGCTCGGCTCTTGCCTCGTCCGCCATCTCCTCCGCCGTGGCTACTCAGTGCACGCTGCTTCCCAGAGCTCAGGTACCACTCTCCCTCCCCACTTCTCCCCATTCAAAAAACGACCCGCAAAGGACTTTCTTGATGATGTTGTTTGCTTTCTTGCAGGCGAGCTCCGCTGCCTATGGGGTCTCTCCAACGAGGAGAGGAGCCGCGTGAGGTCCTTCCTCGTCGACCCTTTCGACTACCACAGCATCCTCGACGCCCTCCGCGGCTGCTCCGGCCTGTTCTACTCCTTCGAGCCCCCGCAGGACCAGCCCTCATACGACGTAAGCTGCAATTTGTGTCACCCACAAAGTGTCTTCGCTTGATCTTGTAGAAAAGCTATGAAAGGAACGATCTTTGGGAGGGTGTGCGGTAGTTGTTTGCGGAAACGCCTCTGAGAGTTTTTCTTTTCCTGCCTATTTTGTCTGCAGGAGTACATGGTGGAGGTCGAGGTGAGGGCTGCTCACAATGTGTTGGAGGCATGTGCGCAGACGGAGACGATGGAGAGGGTGGTTTTCACGTCCTCCGTCACAGCTGTCATCTGGAGGGAGAACCGCAAGGGATCTACATCCGATCTCGATGAGAAGCACTGGAGCGAGCCCACCTTCTGCCGGAAGTTCAAGGTAGTTGTTATAACCTCAAGGCTTTGTGCTATACACCTCTAAACCACAAATGGTTTAACTTAGTTTTTAGTGGAGTATATCTCGGTTGGACTTCTTGTTCACATCATATAACTCTCATTGTTGGATTATGATGATTTTCTTATAGAGAACTTCTATGAACATGAATCACATGATCTATGAATGGTTCCAACTTGGAATTGATTAGCATCCAGGTTTCCATATTGCCTTTAATATATATCTCATAAGGATGGTGACCAGAAGCAGCTATATCTAACTTCCAACTAACTCTCAACGGCCCATAAATAATCGTCTTCATTTATATCTGCTTCCTCGATAAAGTTTGAATTTTGTTGCCCCATCACCATCAAACAGCCTAATTTGATCAAGGAAAATTGATTGCGTCTTCCCAACTTCTACCCTGAGTAGTAGAGTACCAACTCAAATCGCAGAAGGTTTCCTTCTTGTCTATCTTCACTTGGTGGTAGCCTTCAAAGCTTGCCTTTTTTCGGCATCTTTGGCCCGACTATATCTTCGGACCTTTTAAATTATCGATATTGGTTCGATCAGTTCGAACTTCATCTCTGTAGTCCTGTAAAAGTTTTCATCATTCTGATAGCAGTGCAAGAACACTGTTTATTCAGTTGCGTTGTTGTTGTTGGATACAAAAAGCATAGGATCATCTGTGCCAATTAAGGTGTGTATGTAATATGTATGGCAAACCAACATGTTGAGGTGTTTCGGAGCTTATTTTGCTGAAATATTCTATTAAAATAACTGCTGGTTTCTCCGCAAGTCGGATATTATTGCTTAGTCAACCTAGGTGACCTGCACGTATCTTTCTCGCGAGTCGAGCATTTTCTTGATGAACCACTCTACCTGTTGCAAAACATCGCTATAAAAACTTGGTACACAACTGTTTTCTCTCTCTCAATTTCTTTCTTAACTTTGGAAAGTCGTAATTTTTCTTCGTCCTCATGTAACTAATTTTGATGGAAAAAACGCTTTCCATCCAATTTTTCAATCAATATTATTGGATGCAAGAACATTGTTTATGCATTTGCTTAGTTACCGGAATCTTTGCGTATATTCATGTTCGACACAATTTCTAGGATTATGTATGTTAATTAAGACTTGCACGTGATACATGGTACATAACCCACGTCTTGAAGGGTCTTAAGTTTATTTCGCCGGAGTACCTGTCTGGTATCTCTGCTCATGTCTTATTGCTTACTCAACATAGTTGACCTGGGCATATATTTGTTGCGAGTCAAGTATTTTCTTGATGAACCCCTCTTACCTGTCGCAAAATATCGCAACAAAAACTTGGTACACTGCTGTTTTTTCCCTCTTAATTTCTTTCATAATATGATTTTTATAATCAGTATGATAGCATTGTAAGAACACTATTTATTTGTTTTGCTTTGTTATAGAATACATTTCGTGTATTCCTGTTTGACATAAATTTCATAGGATACACTGTTAAGCTTATTTCGCTGACGGATCTATTAAATTAACTGTCTGGTATCTCCAGACAAGTCTTACATTATGCTTAATCTATCTAGTTGACCTGTGTGTATTTTTATTGATAGTAGAGTATTTTCTTGATGGAACACACTTAGCTGTCATGAAGGTGTCATATATGACAACTGGGGATGCAACTGTTTTTCTGTTCCTCTTAATTTATTTTCTAACTGATTGTTTGGTATGGGCAGCTGTGGCATGCTCTTGCGAAAACCGTAGCGGAGAAGACAGCGTGGGCCTTGGCGATGGACCGGGGTGTCGACATGGTCTCGATAAATGCAGGCCTCCTGGTTGGCCCCAGCTTGTCCATCACAAATCCTTACCTGAAGGGAGCTGCAGAGATGTATGAAGATGGCGTGTTTGTAACCGTGGACGAGAAATTCTTAGTGGATTCCCACATCTGTGTCTATGAGGATCCATCCGCATATGGGCGGTACCTATGCTTCAACCACTTGATCGGTTGCCATGAGGATGCAGTCAAGCTAGCAAGCATGTTGACCCCTTCATCACCCTGCCCTCCACTCAACTGGTGTGTTTCTACATAATCTACTTCATATTTGTTGACATTCTTATGTGCCTCAGGCATATTCATATCATGATCGTTTCTCTGGCAGTGACGAGTCTGCGATAAGGCAGAGGATCCACAACAAGAAGCTGAACAAGCTGATGGTGGATTTCGACTGCGAACAGGAGATGGTGAACTATCCAGACATCTTGCTGACTACCTGAAGATCCCCAACTCGACTCGATGACACAATGGGGAAATGAGTTATTTGGCCTCTCGAAATGTTGATACTGTAAAAAGCTTGTTTTTTTATATGTATTAAGCAGCAACTAGAATAAGTTGCTGCTGTTCTTATCATGATCCAATTTGAGTCAAATATATCGGGTAATTTGATGCAGATGATGAGTCAAATGTATGAGGATTAAGTACTCTTAGCAATGTCTGTGTGATTGTGGATGGATCTACGTCAAGTACATCAGTGTGATTGAGGACCTCTTTGATGCTTTCTGAAGTTTTTGGAAAATATTGTAAATGAGGCCTAACTTTAATTACTCTTGTATAAGTTACCATTTAAATATACAAGGGGTTATCAGATTTAAGTATTTGATCTTACTAGAATCTAATAGAATAAAATTTATGGGTTTGCGACGGCTCAGATGGTAGAGGGACATGTATTTATTATTTTCTTATTTGTGAATATTTGGGTCAAAATTTCTTCCATATCGTCAAAGATGATCAAAGTCCGCTAGTTTCACAAATCGTCCCTATCAATTAGCTTTCCATTTCGTGGAAGCAATGTTTTTAACTATTCCTATTCAAACGTGCAAAAGTATTTGTTGAGAAGCAATTTATTTGTTAATCAAGTCAAATTAAAATAATCTAGTAGTTGAACACCTCATAGACCTAGAAAATCCATCCTTCTAGCTCCTCAATTCAAAAGATCCTATCCCCGACCGGGAAGAGAATAAAAACCTCTGCTTGCTATAGAAATCAATGCAGTGAAGAATTATATAACAAAAAAGTGAATTTTTAAAATAAAATAACTCACTTATGGGAATTTTCGGATAGAGCAGAACTATAACTAGGGGTGTAAGAAAATTCTCAAGTTCGATATTCGCTCAGGTTCGGGTCGCTAAAAGTTCGATTCAGATTTGGTTCGGAAATAAACGAACCGAACCTGAACACAAGTTTAGGCTCGATTAAATAAACGGACCCAACCTAAAAATCATAGGTTCGCTCAGGTTCGATTCGTTAAAAGCTCGATAAACATATACATATTTACAAATCCTTGTCCGTAGAAGTGGACTTATTTTGAGATGAGTGATTTTTATCCCATCTAGAGATAACTAGATATTTACGGGATAACTAGGTTTTATCTCGGTATAAACTATTCAAAAATAAATAGTCACATCGTGTTTACAACATCTATCATCTACGGTCTAGTACTTTTCCCTTCTTTATCTTCAAATCAACATAACATGTACAAACATTACTTATCGAATATTTCCGCATTATTCTTATTCCTTATTCCCATCTGAATATATGTAAAATATATTATAATTATACATTTTTCCAAAGAGACGAATCCTTATTAATCTAATTTTTTCAAAAGATGAAGACGAGTTAGATAAAAAAACTAAATGAATATTTATTCTAACTGTAAATACACATATATATTTCCATTTCTCTTTTTTTCACTCCCTCCTATTAGAGAATTCTTAAGTTCGATATTCGCTTAGGTTCGATTCGTTTAAAAAGAGGTTCGATTCGGATTTGGTTCGAAAATAAACGAACCGAACCTGAACACAAGTTTAGGCTCGATTAAATAAACGAACCGAATCTAAAAAATATAGATTCGCTCGGGTTCGGTCCGTTTACACCCCTAACTATAACCCATTTCCCTCACGGTACTACTTCGTTAGCAGCTATTCAGAGTACTTAGCCTTGCGAGCAATCTTTGATGGTTCACATGCGATTCCACATATTCCATACTACTCGGGTCAAAGTGTAAACTAGTGATGCTTTCTGCTGTCAGACTCTTAACATCTACGATGCAACATTCCACTGCTTCATCCAAATGCACGACACATGGGTTGCTCTCCAAAAACCCCATCTTCATGGTGTAGTTTGCTTTGGTACGCTCCCCCGCTACTACAAGAATCATTTTTGCTTTAATTTCCTACGGTGGTCGAGATGGAAAAACTACTTGTCAAGAATGCTTTTCTTTACCCGGAAGGGTAGTTTGGATCAGCTAGGGGTGTCTATGAAGCCAAATGAGCCGAGATCAACTCCGCATGAGCTTGACGGTGAATTTCAGACTCAAGCTCGACTTAATTAACAGTCGAACCAAGATATTGAGCGGAGCTAGCAATCGAGTTAATGCCACAAGTTGAGCAATGTTGTTGAGTCAAGCTTGTTAATGAGATTAATTATCTAGTCGAGCTATCGAGTAGAGCACAACTCAATCTGAGTTGGCTTGATGAGGATCACAACTATGAGCCACGTCTATCGACTTCAAGTTCCTATAATGTTGCTGTATTCACCCATGTAGGAATAGATTTATTAATCGTTCCAAGACTACCTTCTCCCTTGCCTCCGGACGTATTGTCTATCGTATTTCAAAGGAAAAAGAACCTTATGTTCCCACCTTTTGATCCGATATTGTTACAAAAACTCGATTTCTTAGTCATCTAAATCACTCTCCCGCTTCTCAGCTGAGCCTCATGTTAGATAGCTTATACCTAGTAGGAGGTTGACTACGATCCAACAAACCGCGATCAGATCTTCTGTCAACCATGATCAACAAGCTCTCCGATTTGTGTTTCACTCCCTATGCTCCTCATAAATCTTTCATCTTCCTTGGTGTCGCATACCTATAAAAGCAGCAACATCATTATTTTTTATCAATTTACGTACATATTACACGTAACTCTGTATTTGTACAAACAGGTGGGCTACCTTACCTACCCCCAAGGCCTCAAACCCTTGTGTTCAATGGGATCCAATGCAAAGCCCCATTGAAATTAGGCTTTTTGTATTAGACGCTTATTAAGAATTAACTATCACTAGTTTACCACCAATTGTCGCTTTGGCCGAGTGGTTAAGGCGTGTGCCTGCTAAGTACATGGGGTTTCCCCGCGAGAGTTCGAATCTCTCAGGCGACGATAACTTGTATTATTCACTTTTTAAAAAATCGTTCATAATCTATTTATCCGAATATTAAGGTCCACTATTGCATGTCTATCATCGACGAAATACAGGGCGTTACCGGATCCAAAGTTACAATATGCGTATAAATACAGTTGTTTATGGGATAGCATTGATCCGGACCATGGGCCCAATACCATTTAACACTGTGGGCTTTGGGCTGGGAAAAGGCTCATAGTATCTTGCAATGTCTGGGCCGAGCTCTTTGGGCCGGGAAAAAGGCTGGGAGTATCTTACAAAGTCTGGGCCGAGCTCATAGTGCAACTGACACTCGATAATTCATCTATGTTCATCTTTCAATGCATATCGAGAAGCATCACTCCGCTATTTTCTTACAATCTCCTATTAAAGGTCTTGGGGTAGTATTATACCCTTACACTTTTAATTTGTTACAGGAAACACCTTAGGAATTGAAGGTTCATTCGACGCAATAGTCGACCTCAAGCAGCAGCAACTCATTCTCCCCCGCTTTGGGAAGCCCAAAACGCTCTGTAGACAGAGAATACAGTGGCACAAGTGTTATCGCAAAAAAGGTACGCGCAAATTGGAAAATCTAGGAATGGCACAACTCGTTATTCAACCTATTATTTTTAGCATGATTTAACCAGGTTAAACTGAAGTTGAACCGCATTCAATTTTTACCCAGCAGACCCTATAAACTTTGCCAATCACCTCCACAACCTTTTACATAACGTAATTACCCGATCGACCTTATAAATTACCCCAAGAACCCTCACGAGCTTCAAAAAGAGTAACCACAAGGTTCATAGGGTAAGAGTTGGCAAGATTACGGGGTCGAGGGAAGAATTATGTTGTTTCAAAGGTCGTGGAGGCAATTGGCAAAGTTTATAGGGTCTGCCAGGTAAAAATCGCATTTTTAATTTATTTAAAAATAATACTAGTAGTGGGGAGTTGAACCCATGACCTACTCTAACTCAACTTTTTATATGTAACACATTTTAAATATAATTAAACTACTATTATAATATAGAGCATCTAGTCCAAATAATATACATACACACACACACACACACACACACATATATATATATATGAATATTTGATGGTGCATACTAAAAAATATTTTACGTATAGTGTGAAATATATACATTGTCTATGTATTTTATTCATTTTCAAATATATTTAATTGTATATTTTATATACATTTTGTTTCATTTCGGTCTGATTAGTCCGCTCAATTACTTTTTTCTCACCGGTCCAATTTAATTCAATTTTAAATAATGTGATGTCATCATCCATTGAACCGATTCGAATACATGGTTTAACCCGATCCGATCATTTCGATAAGATTTCTGGTTGGATTTCAAAAACAAACCCCCACCCTCCAATGGATTTTTTATAGTTGTCTCCCTCGTAAATTCTGCAATATCAGTTGTTCCCTTCCTTTTTTGCAAAATCGAATGTGTCCCTACCTTTTTGTACCGTTATCACTTGTGACATTCTGTTAGTTTTCCATTAGTGAGAAACCAAACTGTTGTTTATACAAATCAAAACCCGATTTAGTAAGTTCTTCTTACAGTTGTACACACATAATTCTCAAAAAATTACATTGTCACCTCTTTACTCTTTCCAATTACACTTGTACTTTTGAGATAACGTCTGTTTAGGAGAGGAATGGAAGAACCCCCACTTTGGGTGGGTAACCCCCCAAAACCCCCACTTTTAACCCACAAGTGGGGCCCACTCCCTTCCCATCAAAAAAATTATATATGGTACCATCATATCATCTAAAAATCATAAAATACTCAACTTCCACTCACTATTCCAAACTTCAATACAATCACATCACAACAACCACCCAATTTTCAAATTTCAATACAATCATATCATAATAACTACTAACTTTTTCAAATTCCAATACAATCACATCACACAAACCCTCCCAACCCTTAACACACCAACTAAACACACAAACACAAAACCGGGTTATTCACCTATGGATAACCCACGAACCAAACGCACCCGAAAGGTATAGCTGTTAATTGCCAAAAAAGGTAGGGCCATAACTTCATATGGAAAAACAGAAAGGGGCATAAATAATATTGAAAATCTAAAAGGGATATAACTGTGCCAAATCAAAAAGAAGAGGTCTCTATGGATGGTGAAAGAAGGGACATCAAAGAGAAAGGGCAGCATTACATTATCATATGCTAAACCAACCACTTGATGATGGTGAGGGAAAAGAAAATTGATATTAATATCACAGGGGTTAGTGGCTGTTCTCATTCATGTGCGTGGGAAATACATAGATTAGAGGCATGGCACCCCATGTTCCAAAGGGAAAGAAAAAAAAGGGCATCATGACAGAAATAGAGATCATGCTCACAAAGATCACATTACCACAATTACATCATAAGTGTCTACAATATCAATCCCTCACAAATCAATACAACAAGAACGAGAGAGGAACTCCACTTCATACTTATCCCATTCTCATCCCATACCTTATCTATCATCCGAACATGCTATTTAAGTGCTTACCCTAGAATAAACAATGGCGGAATAAAGTGATCACATCCTCTAGAGATGCAAATTGATATTGATATATCCTATTCGTTTCGCCATCGTATCCATTTTTATACAGATTTTGACTTCTCGTATATATAGAGGGCTACTCCTTTGATAGCCAAAATCTGTGAGAGCATGAGAGCAGTGAATTAGGACCACTAGATTATGTTCTTCTCTCTCCTACTACAATCAATGAGAGAGATGTCCAGAATTACTACTTCATGCTCTCACAGTTTTTGGCTCTCACAGGATCAACCCTCATATATATATATCTATATATATATATATATATATATATATATATATATATGAGGATAATGAGGCTGCCACCGCCTCATTTTCGGTATTTTTTTATTTTTTATTTAAAAAAATATCATCATGTATATTCATCCCTATATCCCTTCTATATGCCATTCGAATTTCGTCAGAAACAGAGACTCCTACGGCCTCAATCCAGACAGTCATTTTTTAATGGTAACAGGATTTTTTAAATCGACACCATCTCGATGGAGGCCGTAGGAGTCTTTGTTTCTGACGAAATTCGAATGATATATAAGAGGGATATAGGGATGAATATACATGACGATATTTTTCAAAAAAAATAAAAAAATGCCGAAATAAGGGGACGGGACAACCATGTTAGCTGCCCTCAAGGGGCAGCCCCATTAAATCATATATATATATATATATATATATATATATATATATATATATATATATATATATATTCAAATGGATACAGATAAACATCACTTTGATATTCAAAAATATTTGTATCTGTATCCATTTTCATGTATAAATATAGTTGTGGATTTATATTTAACATAATTTTATATGTTTTTCAACAATATTAGCGATACTTATTATGATATAAGCGCATTTCATGTATTTTTGTCATTGTATTTCATCTACTACATGTAAAGTTTAGCTATTCTATAAAGTATTTCTTATATTACTCGTATGCGATTAATATCTTTTACATCCATATATATTACTAAGAGTATGGTAACAAAGTTTTAATATCCATCAAAATCCATATTTACATCTCTATCTGTATTTTAAAATAGATAAGAGTATGGCAACTCCTATATCCATATCTATATCCTTTCATTTTCATCCCTACTTACACTACACCGCTCAAAGTTTTTAAAATGCACTAATACCCTTGCCTTTTTTTGCTATAAAATGTGACCATGTATTCTTTCAAAATTCACAGTAACGCACTTCCGTTATTACACTTATGATCTTATATTACATTAACGGAAAGCAAGGCAGACAATACCGTGAATTTTGTAAGAATACATGGACACAAGTGTTATCGGAAAAAAGGTAAGGGCATAAGTGCAAAATCCCTTAAACTTTTTTTTTGCACCATGACTCCTGAAATCCTGTCCAATAATCTTTGTGATTACACCACACCCTTCATAATCTTCCTGATATCCAGGAAAAAAACTACATCACAACGTCCAGAAAATTGCAATATAAATATATAGTACATATAAATATATAAAAACAAAAACGATCTGAGAAGATGAAGAACAAGCAGTGGAAGACGATATGCAACAGAGCTCACAAATGCACACAAGCAAAACCTCTTTTGATCAGTTTAAGAATGACACTACTTTTGCTTGTTCTTCTTCAACAAGCTCCCGAATTTGCGCAGCAGCGGCGTTTTCTTCTTCTGCTGCTCCCCCTTTATCGGCGAGCATCCCCCATTATCCGCCGACCCGTTTGGCGGATTGAAGCCTTCGCCGTCCGTCTTCGACTCTGTTTCGTAGTCCACAGATTCACATTCTGGATCAGGCTCTGTCGATGCCACTTTCTCGTTGGCCCTGAAGCTACCGTCTTGTTTCTCCGGTTCAGCTTCGGCGAGTGTTTCTTCCTGTTTGCAGCTCCCGTTGGCATCCACCTCGCCTTCTTTAGGACCGTCGTGCTGCGCTTGTTCTTCCGATGTTTCCATGTGGTGCTCATGAAGTCCGTTCACAACAATATCGTGGCACTTATTGTCGTTTGGCGGATTATCTACTTCGTCCGTCGTCTTGGTCATAGCAGCCTCGAGCAATCGCGAGAGCTCGTTGATTCTCTCGAGCGCTGCGTCTTCGCGAGCACGCAGATCTTCATTCTCCTGGGTGATGCTCTGGAGCTCATTCTCTTTGTCTAGAAGTCTTTCTTTCAGCTTAACGCTCTTAACTCGCGCGTCTTCAGCGGCTTCCTGTGCGGAAGCTGCCTCGGCCTCTACTTCCTTTATCTCGTCCAGCAAACGAACCCGCTCATCCTTTGCGGTCGCAAGCTCCAATTCCGTGTTCTCAACCTTATGACTTATTTCGTCCATCCGTGTTTTAAGACCAGTATACTCCACCTCCATATCCTTCAGCGACTTCACGAACGTAAGCTCCTTCATGTTCCACTCTGATCTCGAATTCTCGGCCTCATTTTCAGACTTCTCCAGGTCAGATTTCAGCCGGAAGATCTCATCTTTGAGGTCGTCGATCGCGGACTCGTACCTCTCTTCGGTGGATTTCACGGCGAATTCCAGCTCGACGATCTGGTCCTGGAAATCCGCTACTTCGGCTTGTTTTATGAGCAGCAGCTCTTTGGCTTCCCGCGCTTGCGCGGATACCTCATGCAGTGCGGAAGCGAGATCGTCCATCGCCTTCTTGCTGTGCTCTACTTCTTCCCGTGATCTTTCCAACTCATTCAAAACCGCATCCTTCTCTTGTGACAAGCTCTCGACTTTGGTGTTTGCAAGCTTCCGGTTCTCCATCACCTCGAGCATCTCCTCCTCCGCACGTTGTACCTCGGATTTCAGAACTTCGACGGTCTTTTCCAGTTCGGATTTGTCATTTCCAGCAGCCTCGAGTTGGTGATCCGCTTTGTCGAGATCTTCCTTGCACGTCTTGATCTGCACTTCCAACGATTCCACCTTCCCCTTGAGGCTGGCGATCTCAGATTCCGCATCTTGAAGTGAGGAATCACGCACTTCAAGTTGTTTAATGGTCGATGCGAGAGACTCCGATGTGGTTCTATGCGAATCGTTTATCTCCTCCAACTTCGCCTCAAGAAGCCCCGCCTTCTTCTTCCACTCTTCTACAAGATCGAGTGCATCCGATTCCGCTCCCTTTGCATCCCTTACCTCCTCTCTGAGACTCTCGATTAAGGACTCCATCTCGACCACCTTATTCTCGGTTTCTTTAGCCATCTCAAGCTCGCATTTCAAACCATCAATCTCCGAGTTCAATTCTCTGATCCTCTCGGCGGCTTCGGCATTCATGCTCTCCATCCTGGCATCAAGCAACACCTTTAGACGAGTGATCTCCCCCGAGAGCATCTCCACCTTCTCCGCATTGATCTCAGCAATCTTCATCGCATCGTCGGCATGGCTCAGAGCGGTGTTCTTCGCCTCGACTGACATGGACAATTCTTGCTTCACTCTATGGAGCTCGTGGGTGGCGGAGACCAATGCAGAGACATCGAGTGCATGTTTGCTATGAACATCCTCGATTTCCTTCTGCCACACCTCCTCCCTCTGTTGTGCCGCCTCTATCCCAGCTTGCTCGAGCTCAACCGCGCGGAATTTCTCAATCTCGGAGTTCTCCTCCGCGCACCTCCGTGCAGCGAGCGCCTCAGCGAGCTTCTCATTCGCTTCATCCACGCAAATTCTCGCCTCATTCAGTTCCTCGAGAATCTGTGCCTTCTCCGATTCGACGGATATCAATTGTTCCTTCGTCTTCTCGAAGTCTTTCTGTATCATATTCAGCCGTTCTTCGAGCTCCAATGATGCCTTCACAGCGGCCGCTCGAGGCTGTTTCTGCAATCCCAACAAAACGAGCAATCTATAAATCATCGTGATCCCATCTGTGGTAACCTAATTGCGTGCAACTCACTTACATCGGGAGTGAACGGGCTCTTCGAGAACCGACGTTGGAGAGCTACCTTCGAGTCAACAGACTTCGGCGAACGATCGACGGATAGACGAGAGCTGGGCAACGGGGACCTCGAATCCGACTCCAACTTCGACGGCGTCCTGCCGATCTTGCTAATACGCGGAGTCGCCGAATTGCCCTTCTTGTCATTGGTCTCAGCAAGTCCCGATCTGCGCACAATCCCGACTTCTCAAATCTCACAGAGGCATTCCGTCAAACACATAGCGAGCAATCCAACATCGGCAACGACAATGAAAACAACACCAAGAACAATAGATCCATACAAAATGGCTGCTGATGCTGCTACCAATACCAATACTTTAAAACAACAAGATCTAATCAAATCCATAGATTCGAGGCCACATTCCAAAAAGTTTCACAAAATCAAAGATCCAAACTTTACAGCTAAAATCGCATCAATAACAAAAACCCACATCAGATCTGGGGTGAAACGGGGAGAAAGAGCTTACTTCGACTTGGAAGGGGGCATTGCCGCTTTCTGGAGGAGGTGGGTAAGATCTGGTCAGCAATGGGTTAGGGTTAGGGTTTGTGAGCTGCGCAGCACCAGAAAGAAGGAGAAGAAGAGGAGAGAGCTTCGAGCAGAGTCGCCCTCTTCGATCTTTGAGGAGGTGAGGGGGTTTTGGAAGCGGAGGAGATGCGAAGTGTTGCAGTGAAGTGGGAACCCTTTGCTGTCTTTTACACTGTTTCTGATAGAGACCGGCAGTTGGGAATGTGTGTATTTTTAAGCTTTTTTATATATATTTAAATAAATTAATTAATATAACTCCATGTATCGATTTTTTCTTGTTATCTCGTAATAAGAAAATTTTATCACAAGACGGTCACATCATGATTATATCATCTATTATATTTATATTTATCGTATTAATAAATTTGTTATTCCTCGAAACAGATGAACATAAACATGGAAAAGGATCCCCAAATGGAAGAGCTTGAGTTCAAGCAAATGTAGTCATTCCCCTCTTGTGAGTTTTCATACCTACTTCGTTATTTTTCTCTGATTTTTTACAAATCAGGCAGAAAGTCGGGATTAGGCACCTACCTACGATAACGTTGAAAAGAAATTATAGCCCTCCCTCACCACCATACTCACAAACCTAACTGATATCTCAGCTCCATATAGTATAGGAGTTTTGGTGAGATTACAAATACGCAGGAGTTTAAGTGTTACTAAATAAGATTATAGGGTATTGTTGCAAAAATCCCTTTATATTGATGCTTTGAAGATTTGGTATCTTCTTATGATGATGATCTGTTTCTTATATCTTAAATTAGAGGTGTTTATCGAGTTGAATGAGTCAAGTCAGCTTCAACTCAAACTCATATTCGATAAGGTTGGAGCTCGAGATAGCTAACTCAAACTCAACCTGAGGCTCATTGAATGTGGTTGGCCCATGAGCACTTTAACGAGCCTTCTATAGCTTGATTCTTATACTCGTTGTCTATGAGCTTTGATGACATGGAGTCGGATTATCTAAGAAGAGAACATGGCATGGAGGAGAGGAGTCTTTGGGGGCGAAATTGTTAGAAGGGAACGTAGGGGTTTAGTGATGGCATTGTGTCAGGAGAACCTGAAGAGAGATCGAAACTTGGAGATTAACGTCGAGAAATAGGGTTTCAGGTTTCTGTAGTTCATCAAAAGTAATGTGGAAAATTGTAGAGAGTAAGTATGCACTTCGATGTTACAACTTACTCCGCCATTCTATTTAGATTTGAAAATGAATATGAATATATTCGTATCCGATTTGCTATCGTATCCGTTTTATATATTTTTTGACATTCGTATTCGTATTTGTTTTAAAAAGGATGCATATATGGATATCACTTTGATATTCGCTCTCATCGTATTCTTATATTCATTTTCGTATATAAGTATAGTAATATATTTATTTATAGGATTTAATGGGGCTGCCCCCTTGGGGCAGCCAACATGGCCGCCTCGCCCCTTTTTCGATGTTTTTTTTTATTTTTTTTTGAAAAATATCACATGTATATTCATCCCTATATCCCTCATATATGTCATTCGAATTTCGTCAGAAACAGACACTCCTACAACCTCCATCGAGATAGTGTCGGTTTAACAAATTCTATTACCGTTAAAAAATGTCTGTATGGATGGAGGCTATAGGAGTCTATGTCTCTGATGAAATTCGAATGACATATAGGAGGGATATAGGGATGAATATACATGACGATATTTTTCAAAAAAAATTAAAAAAAATGCTGAAAACAATGAGGGGAAGCCCCATTAATCTCTTATTTATAGCTGTACGTAACAATATTTTATGATTGCATTCACCATTGTTGATATAATTATTATGAAAATGATATGCCTAGTATATCTATTTTATGTGTAAACCATCCTAAACATGTATATTTATGTTAATCAATCAAAATATTTCTATTATTATTCGTATCCAATTCATGTTCGTTTTAC
The DNA here is from genome assembly GCA_037367405.1 of Ottelia alismoides. Taxonomy (NCBI): domain Eukaryota; kingdom Viridiplantae; phylum Streptophyta; class Magnoliopsida; order Alismatales; family Hydrocharitaceae; genus Ottelia; species Ottelia alismoides. The sequence goes on along the minus strand of JAZKJV010006842.1, from coordinate 278,982 downwards.
ATTCGTATTCGTTTTTTAAGGATATAGTAATACATTTGTCATATCCGTCAATATTCGTATCCGCATTTGTATTCTATTTTAAAATAGATAAGGATACGATTACACATATATTCGCATCCCCTATCCGACCGTTTTCATCTCTAATCCTATTACATTTATACTTGTAACCCAACAAGTTTAATTGTCATTTTACTTCAGGGTAAGCTAGCCATCCATGTTGGGTTGGAGTTAGTTAGTTGTATGAATCCTACATTTTTCATTGGTATAATGTTTCCATTCACCTTATAATTATTTTGTCAACACAAAAGGCATATTAGAATCATAAATATAATCAACACAATACATAAAAAATACAACACATCACAATTATCAATCTAGTAATCATAACCATCCAATCAACTATTATTCGCATAAAGGTCGTCCATCTGACGAACCCCTTGACATGTTGGTTATTTCAACCCAACCTAACCCCGATATCAAGCATGTATAAAATGCCCCATTAATTGTCATGCATGCATTATTGAGAGGATGGCCCTTATGTTTTGGAGCCTTACTCATTATTTCACCATCCAACGGTATGTGTCTTACAATAGTCCAAAAATATCACCGGTTATAGATTAATCACATGCCCATCTTGATATGATTAAATAGACAATCCAAAATCATTTAAGAATCAAACATATACTGCATATCACGAGGATCACGAGGATTTACAAGATTTACTCGTAACTGAGACAACATCTTTTGCATTAGCGGATGGTCTAGTCAGATACGGATATAATTTTATTATAGCCATATCTATTTAAAAATATAAATACGAGCGTAGATACATCTATTGACAAATACGAAGAAGCAAATGTTATTATATTACTAAAATATAGATACATCGAGTATAAACAATAACAAAGAATCATACAAATACGAAGAAGCAAATGTTATTATATTACTAAAAATAGATACATCGAGTATAAACAATAACAAAAAATCATCATATATCAACTTTAAAATATTAATTTACTGGATGGCGTACACATGAAATTATTTATTTGATCACAACTCTAATTTGAAGACATAAATGTTACTGTATACAATTTTACATAAAGTTACAATTTATATTTAGGGCCTTTTACACTTGTGTCCCTACGAGATTCTACAATTAGAGTTATATCCCTACTTTTTTGCAATAAACACTTGCACCACTATATTCTTAAAAATTTTGCAATTATATCCTTCCAATAAGGTAAAAGAGGGGCATATGTGTAACAATATAAGGGCAGAACTGTGAATTTTCTAGGAATATAGGGGCACAAGTGTTATAGCAAAAACATAGGGGCATAACTGTAATTGCAGAAACTTGGAGGGGACGTGTAAACATACGTATATTTATGTATCGAAAACATGATGTACGGACATTTGTCGATATCAAGGTGGTGTCCATACTTGTATCCAATTTCAAAAAGAGTAAGTACCTAAACATAAAAATATGCATAAAATGAATACTATAGTAGATCGATACGTATATACCTACATACATTTACATACAAGATCCCATCTATTTCTGAGGTATCAACCTATTATGTCAATGTGACCTGAAGAGATGCTTAATGTACCATAAATATTCCAAAACCGTCTTTTTAGGCAAATACATCAACCTATTGCTTCAATGCGACATAAAGGGGATATTCTAATTGTACCATAGTCCTCAAATGCCAGTTTTTTGAGGTGGATTAGGCAAATGTTCAAGCCTATAATCCTAGTGTGACAAATCATCTCTTACTCATATTTAATTTTAGAAATTTGTACAACATGACCCCTGAAATCTTTTCCACATCCATCGTAACCTCTATAAATTTCATAATCACAACACGACCCCTATAGGCTTGCTATATTTAACAAATATGTCCCCATCCAAAGGTTGTAGTGTAAGAGTTTGCAAAATTATAATGATCAATAAGTAAATTTACAAGGGTTGTGATACAATTATAAAGATCATAATGAGGTAACTGATAAGATTTTAGGTTTCATGGTATAGAAATCCCTCAAGTCTTACAACCAAGCACCAATCAGCACATGATCCTATTCATCACTAATACTGAATAAAAGATCAAAACCATGATGATTCGCATCGTGTCAAGGGAATATGATACGTTATCGTCACTGTCAACGTGAACCGCATTTCTATACCATGTAGGGTTCAGGGTATAGAAACCCCTTGTAATTATGAACAATTAATACCTTGTTATCATTTTGTTTAAATGGATGTGCAGTTATTCGTACTTACTAAGCTGAACTCTCGTAAACATTTCCTTTTTTTGCACATCTACGGTGAACCGAATGGAAATATATATATATATATATATATATATATTTAGCTATTTTTCGTCTCATCCCAAAAGTACCAGCATAGGGGATCAGGACGTGACAGGAGAATGGTATCAAATAAAAATCCCTTAATCTTACAACCAAGAACCAAACTAATCAAGCAATTGTTCCTTCATTCATATAACTAATGCATGTCCCATGGGTTTGTAGCCTCAACTTTTGTAGGATACATTAGACTGCCCTACGATGCTTTCAGTCGGATGTTCAGGTTGTCCTTGTGTTTATGACTCCTTCCGAGCGATGAAGAGGAGGTTTTGCTACCATTAAGATACAGATTATCCTTACATGGCCATATGTCTACACAATTCCAATTCGACGATGCACATATGGAAGGAGAAAATGGGAAAAACCCCAAATCTGTTCAAACAGAAACAATCAACATGCACTCGTACAAAAGAGACAAAGATTTACGTGAAAAACCCCCTCCAGATAGATAGATCCTCTACGAGAGTAAAGGAGTACATGGTACAAGAAAACCCGAGGTGTATACTCACGCCTAAGGCCCTAAGCCTAACAGACATGTATATAATGTAAATAGCTAAACAGATCCTTAATACCAGAACTTAAGTTTATAAGATGAACCTAAAGATAGAGATACAATACAACTGATGTTCCTTCCAGCAAAATGAGATGCTTTTCTCAGCCCCCAACTCCTCTCACTCACTGATGTCTACAAATTAAACAGAAGATGGATAAACAACCACTGAGACTTTAAGAAGAGTATAACAGTGCACGTGCGCATGAGACTCTAAAAACATGTATCGAGTACATAATAGAAAGATGACTCCATATCGATGAAACTAGAACACACTGCCGATGATATCGCAAACCACACTAAGATAAACCCAGGTATAAAGTTGCAAAAGTAAGTATTCAATATTCGTCAGAATTGATACTGAAGACTATCGTAGCAAAATTGAAGTAACAGCTGAATTCCAATCAAACATCTCACTCATAAACTATTTAAAAATCTGAATATTAATATAAAAAAGGGATTAGATACCTGTTCCCTTCCAATATTTGACGAACACTTATGCTCCTACCTTTTTACAATTACACTTGTCCCTATATATTACAGCAATGAAAGGCACTACTGCGTATTTTGTAAAAATACAGGGGCATGAGTGTATTGCAAAAAAGGTAGAGGTATAACTATTATTGGAAAAACTCGGACGGACAACAACAACAAAGCCTTTTCCCACAATTAAGTAAGTCGGTTACATGGATTCTTTTCATCCATCCAGATCTATCTTAGGTCAATCTCGGGACACAAGTGTAAAAATCCATTGAAATGAAAAACTCAGGACACAAGTGTAAAAATCCCTAGAAATAAAATATTTCTGTATTAAGCAGGTTGACTAGTCATCCGACTAACCGATTAGTCAGACCTTCTAAATGGTAAGCCAATCAATAATACTTGATTAGAGTTACTCTGTTCGGTTACTCCACCGAACCGCATAGTCTCTGCAACAAGTCTGCCTAATCACCCGACTATTACAACCTTGTTTGTTTGGAGTGTGAGATAGACTTGGAATCCACAAACCTACCAAACCTAAAGAGTGGAAAAAGTTGGTTTCTCAATTCACATCATCACAGATATATGGAAAATCACACTACTTCCAGAGATGCTTTAACAGTGCATTGTCCACTTTGCTGATACAGAATATCCTGCTATGGTCACTCTACCAAGATGTCATATCGCGGGCCATGGCAACAACTCCTGCACGCAAGAAAGACAAGCAAACCTTTCATGTGGTCTGACCAGTGATAGCAATTGTTGACAGTGCGACATATGACACCAAGATGACACAAACTGCTCAACCACTACTTATGATCAAGCTACTTGTAAATAACCTTCCCAGGTTCTGTAAACTTGTCTACAAAATCATGTAATAATCGTTGTGTGCAAATTATCACAAGCTCCAGAAACCCACTTAATGTATGGTGGTTAAGCATGTGTGTTCACATCCTAAATACCAGGGTTCAAGTCCTACAACCACCCATTCTCGATTCGAATCCCGCTTAGATGGTCCGATGGTTGTGCAGTGTGCCTACCATCCAAGGGAACACGAATCAAAGTTCGAACAGTAGAAGATCCAACCACTAATATAATTCATGAAGATCAACAACTCATTATTTACATCAAAAATAAGGATGCAAACAGCGGCAGGTAAGCTGACAGGAAGGCTCTAACATATTTTAGATAAATGACTATTTAAGGGGCAATCAAAGCACAAAGATACAGGTGTTGCATCAGAAATGGTGTGGTCTTCTATATATGTTTCCATGGCCCACATCTTTACCACTCCTATGAATGCAAGAGCCTATTTTTAAGGAAGATCCCAATCCCTCATATAAACATGCAAAATCTTAACTTGCATAACTAGGCAAACATCATGTAAGCCCCAACTTGTGCACTATCCATCAAACTCTATCCTTATCAGATAAATCTTAAACAATTAATGTGCTCCCACCATCCCTCGCACTAATGATCAGACATCATCCTTCACAGCCACCGATCAGACATCATCCTTCACAGCCGTAGGATCAGAAGCTGCATGGGACAAAAAAGAAAAGGAAGAAAAAAGAACTCTTAGCTGTCTATACAACCTGCCAAATATATACCCCCCCCCCCAAAAAAAACTGCCGTATGAACGAACAGAAAAGGAGGTGCTCGAATTTTTCTAAGGTTGATCGATGAAATCCTCGAAGGAAAATGTCAAATATGCGATGTATAGAGTATTATCGGCTTATTGATACACAGAAATCAAAACAAAGATTGTTGATTAACTATTCCTTGGAATTCTTCAAATAATATTTGCTAGGTGAGATTCTTGTTTTTCCGAGAGCTCTAGCTACCGAAAAAATTGAAATCAAAAGAAAGAATCAACCCAACTAGAAGCAAATAATCACGATTAATAGTGTGAATTAAATGGCGTGTGAAGTCATGTCAGCAGTGAAATTAGCGAAGCGACATGGTGAATACGATGTTTCTAACTATACATACTCCTTACAATAAAGGACAACCATGTCTAACTGGAGCAAACACACCCACTAAGAAAATCAATGGATCAAAATTTCCATCAAGGAATCTAACTGTAGAAGATCATGTGCACCTATGATCAACTTGGGAGTGCAAAACACAGATTGGATACCGATACTACAACACAACATTATGTCTAACGGATTACTTGAAAATTTCCTTTCCTTCTGCGGCAAATGGAGCATCGGTGGTTTCTTCATCAATTATAAAAGTCTAAGGTCTCTTTCCACGCCACGTCCACCCCACCTTCCAACCTTGTCTCCTATGGATTGGGATTCTATCTAATAAATGCAAAAATCCACTCAGTATAATAATTTGATAGATAACAAAATCAGATAATTAACTTCCCTTAACAGCAGGATATCTATGGAGATGGTAAGCATCCTTCAGGTCGAGTACTAGAAGCGAAACATGAATCAACTTGCAGATCATTAATATCATCCAAAACTTTATGGATATTAGTACAAATATATTCAGTCGTCACATCTTTATTTCCAAGCATAGATTGGAAGGATTAAAATACAATTTGTATAAATTAAGTTTATAAAGCCCGAAAAGCCACGTTAAATTGGGAACTTCTTCTTCCGTAAAAGGAATAACCGATAATTAAAAAAAGATTCGGCAACACCAGCACCACAACCTTTATAACTCTAACAATAGACATGACACTTCTCTTGACACCAGAGATCTTTAGCTCTAATAAATTATGTCATTTATCCCGTTTGGATAAGGGATAAATCCAGAATAAGGAGACTTCTTCCCAGAGTAAGCAATCCGGGGATAAGGTGGTCATTATGATCACATCAGCCATTATCTCACATTCTACACTCATTCTGCTCGTAACAATCAAAACAACCGAAGAAGGAAGGATAAAGTCCACCTATTACTTATTCATCAGCATTCCTTGTCCCTAAGTAGAGACCTCAAGCACTCCCCTCACGAGACAAGGGATCCAACAGAAACCGCCTAATTTTCCCTCCGTATGTGTTTATTGAATAATTCATATAAATATTGGTCAAATTGAAAGCAAAACAGAGGGATGATGTTCTAGTTTTCTTCTTCTTTTGATCATCATCATCACTATCACCTCCTTGTGTTGTTTTTGCCTATGTTTCATTCTTCTTTTACTAATATGTTCTGTTTCATTTTGTATTTTCCTAGCTTTATTTAAAAGCTGAGAATGGCTGCTGGAGAAAACTGATCATCCAAGATTAATTTCCAAAAGGTTTTACTTTATCTAGTTAATGGGAAGTACACGCTTCAGGAAAACTTGGACAGAGTTACAACCTTTCTAGACATAGACTCTAATAACATGTAGAGCTATCTGACTCGAATGACATGCAAATCTCTCACTAATACAAAATAATGAAATTTTCTATAAGCAAAGCTTGGAGGAAGACGGAGCAAAATTTTACCGAAAGGAAAGAACCAACCACATGATGGCCAGAACTTAAAACAGGTCCTCCTTAAAGCACCTTTTGGAGTTATGTCATCCTACAGACGAGTACGCCATCTCCTATCACACTCACATGAGGGCCAGAACTTAAAGCAGGTCCTCCTTAAGGCACCTTTTGGGGTTATGCCATCCTACAGACAAGTACGCCATTTCCTATCACACTCCTCAGGCATGCAAGGCATGCATGCAGTGTAAGTTTTTCGACTACTTTTCTGAACAATTGCACCTACAACCACAGCAATTTATCAATAAAATATTAAGCATCTCCGCATTCTCTACCTTGTCAGTGACATGCTTCTGTTTTTTCAAGGAAAATGGGTGTGACGTTGTAAAGATGAGCACCCAAAACGTTATATTCAGATGTTTTAAGTATCAAAATTACAATGACCAACCGTCTTGTAAGATCCTGCCATGTTCCAGTACATTCTCCAATCTCCATATAGAACCTCTAACTCGGAAAAATCAAACCATTCATCGCAAGTCAAATCACCCAAACAATGGTCAACACCTTTGGATTTTCCCTGGCATCAAGACAGCACGAGACGACCTAATCAACTTTCAAAAAGCAAGGGCACTCTCAACAGTCACCTCATCGAGGCTGACCTCCCCCCCCCAGATGCCCCTTGATAACGCATATGGAAAGAAATAGCGATCGACATCCTCCAACTCATTGGAATAGCATTGTCAATAACCATTAAACTGGTAAAGGCCATACCACGCGCATTACAAGAGACAGAAAAACAACAGATTAGAAACTCATCATATGCAAGGATAACAACAAAAAATCAATCGCAATAGAACTTTTATATGTTGTTCCATACACCACAAAAGGATTGGGATTATACCTTCGAGGTGCATGCAACTCTAAATGAAGAAACCTCCTATTGTGGGTATTCCTACGAAAGTTGCACACATGTACGCAACTATGAGACGCGTATCTTATACAGCACCAGAGTCTTTTTTTTCTCTTCATGCCCATGGAGCTCTCTGAAGAACTCCTCGTTGTGGATGTCGCCACACAAAGTCCATCTCTCCAGGATGCTTCTGAAGATGAGCACATGGGCTTTACCTTCGAGTTTCGGAGAACAAACAATGGAGATATATGGGAGGAGGATGACCAAAGGGAGAAAAGAAGGGAGAAATCGGGCAACCTCGAAGAGTTTTTGAGTCTTCACAATACTCAATTAAGAGAGCAAGGTAATCGTCCACTCTAGAGGGTGGGTGCCACAGTTTTTGATAGGAGCAAAACCCTTGACCAACAAATCTCAGTTTTGACTTGGACTAGTTTTTATCATTCAATTCATGGTTAAACCTTGATCTAGATGGAATCAAATTTATCAAATATATATGAACCAAATTCACAAAAAAATAATCAGATGTCAAATGTAAATCGAATTCACAAATCTACTTAAGCCAGCTATATGCGTATGATTCTATCATGCTATCCCGACTCAATTTCTTGGATAGTGACATCTTGGATAATGTTATCCAAGATCCATGGGAAGGAATTCTCATGAAGTGTATATTTCTACCATGCTACCCCGACTCAAATTTCCTGGATAGTGACATATTGGATAATGTTTGGATAATGTTATCCACGATCCATGGGAAGGAATTCTCGTGATGTGTTCATGATTCGACAACAAGTGGATATCTTGATGGATGATACGGATGTCAAAATCTGAGATAATGATATTCACGAATAAGGATACCTCAATCACATTGGATATACTGTGATTTGTGCAAAAAATGTCAATAGTTATAGATTTTTTAAATCCAAATACTTAAAGATATTGGTGGGAAGATCATATCAATCATTTACAATGACTTAAAATCCAGATCGAATCCGAAGTATATGTTCCGACATTTCCGTCTCTTCCAAGCATAAGCAAAGAATATCTCAATTAACCATACAACGACATCGATCATATGCTTCCTAAAAGCGTATATGAATATTCACGAATTCGCATAATGTTCCCCAAATAAAATTACATCCGATATAATTCACCTTTTTTAGAGTCATGAGTGAGATTTGTCCATTGGTTTATTAAGTATATTAAACATGTATGATCATACACCTCAAATACACTTATATGCACACCATCTCGCCAACACAGAGACATTATCGGGCCATCAACCTAATAATCTGCCAAATGCATATACACAGAGACATTATCGGGCCATCAACCTAATAATCTGCCAAATGCATATACTCAGATATATAGGTGTGCATCTATGTTCGATCAAAGGATAATTGCACGTCTCATGACAGCCTATGATATGAGACTTGAGAAATGGTGTTGCTGAACGCAAGCACCGTCATCTTGTGGATATCACTAGGACTCTTATTATTCAGAGTTGGGCTCCTCACTCCTTTTGGGTAGATGGTGTCATGACTGCATGCTATCTGGTCAATCGCATGTCTTCTACTATGATGGGTGAAAAGGCTCTTTTCTCTCTCGTGTTCCCTGAGAAAGAGCTCTTTTCCCTTACCTCATGAATTTTTGGATGTGTCGCCTTTGTACATCTTCTATCCCCAGGTCGTGACAAGCTCGCTCCTTGGGTTGTCAAATGTATGTTTGTGGGTTATTCTCCCACTCAGAAGGATTGCAGATGATTTGATCCCCTCCAACGAAAAAATTATATTAGTGATAATGCAGCCTTTTTTGAATCCATCAAGTACTATACTCCTACAGGGGTAGGTTAAGTCCATCAGAGTCTGGAGAGGTCCTTCTTCCACCGCATCCCACTACTTCAATGCTCGATGCTCCTTGACCTTTCCCAACATCCAGTATGCCTCAGGTAAATCCTGAGAACTTGTTTCTACTAATGGCACTAGTGGGTTGAATGATGAACAAGATATACCAAATGAAGACAACATATAGGAAGATAACCTGGGATGGCTAGTTGCACTACGAAAATGGAAAAGAGCATATACAATGTATCCCCCAGCAGGACATGTGTCACTAGATCAATTGCCCATGACTTATCGGAAATTTGTATTAGGACTATCAGTTATTGAGATCCCACGTACATTCCAAGAGGCTCTTCAAGAGAGTTAGTGGAGGCTTGCGATGGAAGAGGAGATAGTTGCTCTTCAATCATGCGAGAGATGGACCCTTGTTACAGCTTCCAAAAGAGCATCTATAGTCAGCTGCAAATGGGTCTTCACAGTAAAGCACATGGCAAATGCTAAGGTTGACAGATATAAAGCTAGGCTTGTTGCCATAGGTTTTACATAGACATATGGTGTGAATTATATTGACACCTTCTTGTTGCCAGAGGTTTTACATAGACATATGGTGTGGATTATATTGACACCTCTCCTTTAGCTAGATATTCTACCCTACAAATTCTGCTCTCTATTATTGTGGAGCGTGATTGGGCTCTATTCCAGCTACATGTCAAGAATGCTTTCTTATATGGTGATCTTCGAGAAGAGGTCTACATGCAACAGCCACTTGGGTTTGCTGTTGAGGGGAAGTATGTCTGCAAGCTACATAAGGCCATTTCTGACCTCAAACGGAGTCCCGAAGCTTGATTTCAAAAGCTCTCAGATCTAATAGAGCAGAAAGGATTTAGATGAACCACTTCAAATCATTCTTTATTTGTACAGAAGACACAACAAGGTACAATGGTTATCCTCATGTATGTTGATGACATTATTGTTACAGGCAAGGCCTTAAAAGTCGGATTCGGTTTCGTTTCGTTAAGTGACCGAAACGAAATTTCGGCCGAATTTCGGTCGAAATTCGACCGAAATTTCGGTCATTTCGGTTGTTTTTTGAACTATCCCCCCTAAATTTCGACCGATATAGGCATTTCGGTCGAATTTCGGTCACCCACCGAAACCGAAATTCGACCGAAATTCGGTCGAATTTCGGCGAAATTTAAGGCCATGGTTACAGGTGACGATATTCAAGAGGTAACTGAGGCCAAGAAATTCCTAGGTCAACAATTAGTCGTCAAGGACCTGGGAGAGTCGAGGTACTTCTAAGGCCTAGAATTTGCCAGAAATAAGCAATGCTTGGTAATGACATAGAGAAAGTATGTGATGAATCTACTTTCAGAAGCTGGAATTACTGGGTGCAGATCGACATCTACGCTTATAGATACAAATATGAAGTTACATGAAGATGTCACTGAGGAAGTGGACAAGCGAAGATACAGAGAGCTTGTAGGGAAACTATTTTCTGACACCATTACTAGGCCTGATATCTCTTTTGCAGTCTTTAAAGTTAGTCAGATCATGGAATAACCACGACATGTGCACATAGATGCAGTCCACATGATCCCTAGATATTTGAAGTCATCACCAAGAAAGGACTTATTATTCATTAGGACTACCTCATTGTCCATTGTTGGAAATTCGCTTGTGTTATGGAAAAGCAAGAAGCAAATGGTGGTGGCTAGATCCGGTGCAGAATCTGAATATAGAGTCGTGGCTCAGAGCAGTGCTGATGATGTAGGTAAAGTATGTTCTTTCTGACCTCCACATTAGTGTGTCTCTCCCTATGCAGTTGAAATGCGATAATCAAGCAGCCTTGTTCATTGTCGATAATCCAGCCTTTCATGAGAGAACAAAGCACAATGAAGTAGATTGTCATTTTACTCGTGATATGATTCAGAAAGGACAGATTACTACCTCTCATGTCAGTTCAAGTGACCAAACACTTGATATCTTCACCAAGGCACTCACTCGAGGATCTTTTTAGAAATGCAGTTCCAAATTGAGCATGATAGATATCTATGCTCTAGTTTGAGGGGGAGTGTTGAGAGTTTTTCATGTGCATGTAATTATTTATCACTCCTTATTTTGTTTTTCATCTTTATGTAATTTTCCCATGGTCTCTCAACTCTATATAAGAGAGCCATAGGGCACTGCAGAATAATCAAGTTCTTCTTTTCTTCCAACAGTCTTCCCCTCCTAAAGATCCACAAGAAAACCTTTACCCAAGTAACCCAAACTGGAACCTTCCCCTTCCAAAACCTTCGGCAATCCGCCACGCATCTCCTCATATCAAAGGTCAAGGGTCCCTTCAAAGCTCCGTAGGTCTTGCTAACATAGAAGGAACCATCATGTCATATCCAGCAATCACGACCATATATGGGGACGGCCGCCTCTTCAAGTTCTGCTAACAATGCCAAAAGCTCCTCCGATCGTTAATCTGAGAGCTCAGATCTAAAATATGGAAAGAAAGAACTTCCGTCCCAGACCTCCTCCACCGATCAATCCGGACGCTCTGTCATCGCCGTGAGCCTCGAGAACCTTATGTCTGTAGCCCCACCCTCACTCCAATCATCCGTCCAGAAATGGAACCCGATTCCATCGTCGACTACATGGCTCAAGAAAGGACGAATCTCCATTGCCATGCAGTATACGTCTCTCCAAAAGTACGAAGGCACAGGACAAAGATTCCCCAGAACGGGGAATGAGCGCCCTACCCCATAAATCTTCCAAATCAAATTACAAGCCAAATTGCTACAGTCACCCCAGATACGAGCAAGTCACTTGCAGAACAGGGCATTGTCCATTTCCTCCAAGCCACACGCCCAAGGCACCCATCCTTCTTTGATGATGACATTGTCTGCCATTCCACCATACGTAGATCACTAGATCTCCCAGATGAAGACCAGAAAAACCACCTTGTGATAGTCTCAATTCTCTTCCGCACCTCCATAGGCATTAACTTAGTCGAAAGGAAGAAAATCGGGATCGCGGACATAACTAAATGCAATAGTACCAACTTGTCACCCCTTGATAAACAGACAGACTTTCACCCTACCAGCTTCTGCTCCCATTTTTCTACCACAGATAGCCAGTCCACGATGCGCATCCACCCAGCCACCGGGGGCACACCCGAGTAATGTAACGATAATTCCTTGTGCGGTGAGCATAGCCATCTAGCGTACAAGTCAATCTTCGCCTCCATTAGACCAAAATGCACGAATTCCGACTTATCTCTATTAAGCCTCAAACCCGGACACAGCTCCGAAGAGATCCAAAACCTAAGATAGGCCTTTACAACTATTAGTGCCACCCTCCGCGGAGTAACGTGACGTCTGCATACTGAAGAATAGGGACTGAAATCTCCTCCCTTGAATAACCGCTGCAAAACCCTCTCGGGATGGCACGATCCACCATGATTGCTCATACGACTTTTGTTACGGGTAGGTTCATGGTCGGTGGCTTGGTAATGGCACCGAAAGTGGTGCTAGATTGGAAGGGAAATTACAAAATGGGACTAGCTTGGAAGATCGACTTCTCTAAGGCCTACGACACAGTAGACTGGAGTTTCATTTGGGCTTCACTGATTAAAAGGGATTTTCCTACTTGGGTGGCATGGATGAAGAGATGCATCATAACTTCCTCTTCAATAATTTTAATCACATGTAGAACGAAGGGCAGTTTTTTTAAACCGCAAAGATGGATCCGTTAGGGATGCCCTTTAGAAACTTTGCTGTGGTTATGACCGATGCTCTAACTTTGATGATGAAGCGAGCCTCGGATGGAGGATTTTACCAAGGGTACACAAGAGGTGATTTATCGATCCACATTCTTCAGTATGCGAATGACACGATTATCTTTCTGGAGGGAGGGGTGGAAGAGCAAGCGAAAGGTGTGGCCATGATTTTGGACATTTTTCGGATATTTTCGGGCTTCAGAGGAATAGAAATAAGTCTACTTTCGTGTCATTTCGGACCCCTCGGCTGGTAATACAGAACAATGTTGCAACGCTTTGATGCGAGAGCTCATACCTTTCGATGACCTACTTGGGTCTCTCGCTCGCTGGTGGTCAACTACGATCATCAGACTGGAGATCCATGTTGGAGAAGATGGAGAGGTAGCTTGATGGATGGAAAGCAGAGACTCTTTCGAGATGCGGTAAGTTGGTACTATTAAAATATGTTCTCTCGTCAATTCCTGTCTTCTATTGCTCCACAAGACTGCTTCCAATTAAGGTGTGCAGGAGGATGGAATCTTTAATGAAGCGGTTTCTATGGGTTATGAGAAAAAAGAGCGAAACGAGATTCATCTAGTGGGTTGGAACACAGTAACTCAACCTAGGAGCATGGGTGGGCTTGGTCTGAGAAGGCTCGAGATTATGAATAAGGCGTTGATTGCTAAATGGGTGGTTAGACTGTGGGGCAAGTGTGAAGCATTGGTATGATGCTTTCTTCAGTCTATATATATGGGATTGGAGATGTGTTATCGACTATGGAGATTTGTGTTCCTTCCTCCCTTTGGAAAGGTATTACTAAGGTACTTCCTGAGATGGTGTTGCAACAGTTGTTGACGCGGAAAAGGGTTTGGATTCTGGATAGATGACTGGACTGGGGGAGGTCCCCTCACCACTCGTTTTCCAAGGTCATTCACCTTGGCATCTGATCGAGGTACTATTGTGAAACAAGCTTGGTGTGAGGGTTCTTTTTTTTTTTGACGCTCTGGTGTGAGGGTTCTTGGATGCCATCTTTTCTCAGAGCAAAGATTTGAGGACTTTATGATCATGAATAGGGAGCTTTCGGATTTAGATACAAAGCCAACTGACAAGGACCACATGCTAGAGTGATGGTGCCTTCTTCGTTAAGAGGGCTTACATATTCTTCTTAACTGCTTAGGAAGACATGCAGGACAGCTTGACAAGAGACTCTCTCATGATTTGGAAGACCATGATTCTGAATAGGATAAAGGTGTTTCTTTGGCTAGTTAGGCATCGACGGTTGCTTACGAAGGTTTTCAGGGATAGGATCCTTCACAACGGTGATCTTCTATGCCCCAGGTGTAACACTACTTGCGGAGTACCTAGACCATCTTCTCTTTTCATGCACATCTCCAAAGCTTCTCCGGACCTGCATATTTAATTAGTACTTCTTATGGCAACTCTTAGGATGATTATAGGAAACCTTTCGTTTTCTTGCGGGCGATCCGGCATGCCAGGAATGATCTCATTTTTTGCCGATAAGACTTTTTGTTGTGATAGTGTTTTCGAACATGGAAGGGCTTTGTATTCTTCATGGCTTATCCTTTGTAGAAACTTTTTTTATTATATATATATGGTTTACCCGGTGGTGGGTACCAACTTGCGACTCTACCCTCCTTTACCTTCAAAAAAAAAGTTACATGCCTCGATTACTGTGACAAGAAGTTGCGCTGCTCAAGAACAATATTATCTAGCCATAATAGCTGACCTCGCAGTCTCGATTTGAGAACCTTTGTTCATGGTCTCATAAAGGAGATAAAGACCTAACTACGCATATGCCTCTTGAGTCATACATAGATGGTTAAGACCGCACAACATCATATGCAAGGAAGGATACATGATTAGAAACAATCGGTAAGGGATTTGGCAACTGCAACATGCATTAAGGGATTTGGCAACTGGCACAGCGTGCATGAACAGCAAAGACAAATGTCATGTCAAAATTAGTGGTTGTGATAACTTTATTGTATAGGGTTCTCAATCCAGAGCAATGGTTTGAATGAAATCCTGCAATATGATGCAAAGAAAACGTGCAAGGTATGCTAGCATTTTTGCAAAAACTAAGGATGGGATCATGTGAATGCTACGGGGCACCGCTCATGAAAGTGGGCTGTGATGTTCCATACAATATTTCTACATATAAAGAGAAAATGGAAGACTAGAATAAACAATTTATAAAATCATTTTGACGAAGAAATGGAAGAAAGGGACAACACAGAGCCACTGAGCAATTTTTTAAAAAGCATAAGGATGACTATTTGATGTTAATGGTTTTCAAAAGCAAAAGGATGACTATCTTTCATTAAATGGTAAAAAGTGCAAAGAATTACATCTCCCCTTTGCAACTTCAGTAATGATACACGGATTTAATAACATTCTCTGCATAAGGCTACACGAACCTAAATACCACCTCTTTCTTTCAACCAGGGAAGGCCGTATCGGCGATATATCGCCAATATATCGGTATCGAGAGGTTGGGGGTATCGAAATCGGAGTGTATATCTTTTTACAGGGATATCGGTGAAATATCACCGATATATCGGCGATATATCAATCAATGGTTCTTCAACTTGGTAGGGTATGGTGCGACAGGAGGGTGCATACAATGGTTCTTCAACTTGGTGTATATTTACAAGTTATTTCATGGTGTAAAACTTGAATGAAATCCATTTCCAATACTATAAGTCAATTCTTCAAAAAAATCTATAAGTCAAGAATCAACATTAATATCGATATGTTCGAAATGATCGATATATGCAATATAAGCTTTATAGATTATCGATATGTGTTATCTAAGAGTATATTTGTAAGTTATTTATAATCTAAGAACTTGGATAAACTCCATTTTCAATATATATAGGTCAACAACTAACAGTACCGCCGTATCGATATATGAGATATAAGGTTCATAGATGATTGATATGTGTTATCTAAGAGAGTAGGAGTACATTTGTAAATTATTTAGTGATCAAAGTACTTGGATGAACTCCATTTTCAATATATATAGTATGTCAACAACTAACAATATCAACTATATGTTCGATATGACTGATATGTGCACTATAAGGATGATAGTCCTCATAAATGATCTATATGTATTTTCTAGGTGTATATTTGTAGTATTTCATGTTATAAGAACTTGAATGAAATCCATTTCCAATATTTATAAGTCAAGAATCAATATTAATATCGATATGTTCGATATGACCGATATGTGCGATACCGATATGTGCAATATATGGTCTATAAATGACCTATATGTGAGATAAATGTTTATTTGTAGGTTATTTGTTGGTTTGATATCTTGGATGACATTAATTTCTGAAAAATGGCAAAAAAATGGCTTTTTTGAACCATTTTCGACATTTCCACCGATATCGTCGATATATCGGCGATATATCCCGATATATCCTTTTTCGGGCGGAGCCGAAACGATATCGATACGGCCTTCCTTGCTTTCAACAAAATCACCTATAACATAGTGAACACTCGGGAACACAAAATTTCTAAACATAGGGTTGCAATATGTCCATATCCACTACCTAAGGATCTCCAAAGACCGGCTTCAACTGTGGAGTCCAACCACAGTATACATAAGAAATATCCCAAATCACCCTTAAGGAAGAACAAGCAAAGACCATATGATCAATGTCCTAATCAACAACTCCAACCAACGGGCCCATTGTCTTTTATAAACATTGGTCAAAATTATCTCTAACCTGATTAGACAAAGCATGATCAAGTTTTGATAGGAGGCTTGAACTTCCTAACACGTCCACAACCCCTTATAGAAAAAACTGGTCCTGGCTTTATTGTCCATAGATAACTTCTTATACATGTCAGAATGGATGCATTGTTCACATCCCTTTCCCAACTATCCTGAGTATCTATGTGTTCGCCTGATTACAGCGTGCAAAGACAACAAATTGATGAAATCCTCACAACAGCCATCGGAAAAAGAGGGAGGAATAAGTAGGAAACCAAGCCCCACAAACTAGACCACTTGCCGGCCTGCAAGATGCAACAAAAACCTGGAAACTCACTGTAAGATTCATCAACCTTGGGAACACCTCCCCCAACCTGACGGAGCTATTCAGCCATCCAACTACGATCAGAATAGGGAAGTTCAATAGGAAATAGATTGGAATAGTGGGCACGACTGGTCTTAGAAGGACCAATGCCATGCCTTCTGTTAGCAATATATTCTTAAGGTTCTATTTTGTTCATTGTAATCTCTCCAGGAATACTTATACTTATGTATTTTTCTCAGTATTGAGCTCTCTAGGATTTCATCCTATATGAGGACCCCTAGACCTCCAGAATAAATTATGCAATTTCATTCTTTCATTGTTTTTCACATGGAATAAGAGCAACGGTCCTAGACCAGAGCTCTGACCTAAGTACTTCCGCCACCACAAGCCAAAGAAAAAAACTTCCACGCATCACCCAAGGCTGATCCACGTGTCTCTGCCTTCACCGCTTAGGCTTCTGCGTCGCCGCAACTCTGCCCTACTCCATCACGCCGCTCCCAGCAGTGCTGGTAGGGCCTCACGCCACCTACCGCGGCACTGCTAGGGCTAAGTGCCGCCTACAGCGGTGCCATTAGGGCCTTGCGGCACTTCCGGTGGGGTTGCTCGGTCCTTGCACCACCTGTGGTGTCGCTAGGAGCACCCCCGCCTGGAGGATTCCTTCACCGCCTGGAGGTATGTCCAAGCGACGCCAGTACCAACATCAGACTTCCATACGCCCTGATCATCCTCCAACAGGGTTGAAACCAAGTATCTGTGCCCTAGCTCTGCTGCTAGACACTTATTCTCAACGCCACGAACATTCTGAATCCTTTCTACGGCTGAGAAGACCCTACAAGGGTCTGAAATCGTGACTTCGATCACAATGTCTGATTAAGACAGCAGAGTTTCTTTAGGTCACTTCTTCTTGACCTACGCGATCACCATGGCATCTACAGAGCCCAAGTCAGTGTACCCGACTTCTTCTGTGATGGTAAATAGTACTACTATCAAACTGAAGGGCTCCGGAACCTACATTACGGTCTCGATCGTTCAAGATGTTTTTTAGTGGTCAGCGAAAGAACTATGTTCTTACTAAGGATCCGTCCAAGGAGACGGACAAGCACTATGATACATGGTATGTGGACAATTGTCAGGTCATTACTTGGATAACCAACAATATCGATCCAAACATAGCTTCGAATCTTTTCTACAAGGAAACGACAAAGGCAATGTGGGAGAGCCTTGAACACACCTACTCCTAGAAGACAACCAAGTCCAGGCTCTCAGACATCTACCTACGGATTTGATCTGCTAATCAAGAAGTTACTACACTGGTTGAGTACTTCATGTTGCCTGTTGTGACAAGCAGACAGGGGAACGTGGAGAATGGCAGGTGTATCGCTTTCTCTTAGAATTACATCTGTAATACAAGCATGTGAAGGACCAATTTATGATTGCTAATCAATGTTGTAAAAATCGCCCGACTGGCCCGACTAGTATGTCCGACTAGTCTAGTCAGTGGGGTGACCGACCAAGTACCAACTAATTCCGACTAGACACACTAGTCGACCAATTTTTACTTGGAGATACCATATTTTTTCACGTTTGTCTTTTTTTTATAAGCAAACTTATTATAATATGCTTAATGTTTTATTTAAATTCAATTACTTCTTTTATTTTATTGTGATAGTATAAAATGTATAAAATCTATGTAAATGTATGTATAAAATGAGTTATATATTTAAAAAATCATAAAATTCAAAGCTGATTAAAGTCTGACTAAATTCGATTAGTCGTCTGAGTACCGATTAATCCTTAGTCAGTGACCTGACCGACCGAGTACCGACTACCGACTTTTGCAACCTTGCTGCTAATGCTCTATCTATACTCGAGACCATCTTTGGTCAGCTGCAGGAACTTGATTCTCCTCCTCTTCCTCCATCTACAGAGACTATCGCCCATCTTGCTAGGGGACAGCCCAACTACCAGATAGGACATGGTCGTGACTTTGGTCATGGTCGTGGTCGGGAGTTTGGACGTGGATGTGATTATGGTCGTGGGCATGGACGCGATCTTACTACGGCTCGCTATCCAGTATGCACACATTGTGAATGTTGGAATCATCTCTCTGAGCGTTGCTAGACAAAGTTTGGCATGCCTCCTAAGGCCAACAATGCCTATGAGACAACTTCATACAAAGTCGTATATGATACCGTTGAGGCCTCACATGATCAGCCTTCTGGTGATAGTCAGACTTCATTTATGGCATCTGAATATGCTCTTCTGTGACAACTTTTGCAGAACTCCTCAACCAATGACACTAGTACTTATACTCCTACTGCTAATCTGACCACTACTTCATGTACAATTGCCAACTCTGCTTTTGCATCGAAAACCTGCATGGATTATTGATTCTGACACATCAACCCATTTGATGAGAGAAGTAGTCTTCTCACCTCTTCATAATCGTCCTCCTCTGTGAAGATTGTTCGTGTTGCCAAATGGGCACATTCACCTATTACTGTTGTGGGCATTGTGAAGTTTCCTCTAAACTCTGGCTTATTGAAGTTCATTGTGCTCATGCATTTCCACTTAGTCTTTTATCTATTCAAAAGATGTACACGAAGCTTAACTGTCGAGTTATTTTTGATGAGTTGTGTTGTTATTTTCAGGACATCCAAATGAGATAGATTTTTGGTAGGGGACAAGGGAAAAACGGTCTCTATTATCTTGATATCCCCTCCAACTCTAGTTTTGCTAGCGTTATGTCAATCTCCGAAGATCCTCTTCTCTAGCACTTTCGCATCGGTCATCCGCCTGCCAAAGTCATCCCTTTAATGTTCCCCGAACTCTCTATGCTCAAACCTTTTCAGTGTGAGGCGTGTCAATTCGGGAAACATCATCGAGCGTCTTTCCTTGCTTGAATTGAGCTACGCCGTGCAACTCCTTTCTCTTTAGTCCATTGTGATATTTGGGGACCATGTCCGGTCCGTACTCTGAGTGGACACAAGTATTTTGTGGTTTTTGTTTATGATTACAACATATCATCTTGGGTCTATATGTTAAAAGAGCATTCGGATATTAATAATATTGTCAAGGATTTCTTTCATTATGTCAATAATATTTTCTCATCAGGTGTTCAAGTTTTTCGCTCTGATAACGTCTTGGAATTTACCAAACATGAACTTCTTTACATCCCAGTGCACTATTCATCAAACCTCCAGCCCTTATACTTCCCAGCAAAATAGAGTAGCAGAAAGGAAACTCAGACATCTACTAAATATTGTGTATTGCTCGTTCCCTCCTTAGCCAGATGAAAGTTTTAAGCTCCTAAAATCTATTGGGGAGATGCAGTGTTTACCACCATCCATCTTATCAACAGAGTCCCATCCACTTCCCTACATGGCTCCACCTCGTTCTCCCTGCTATATTTCTTAGGGTATTCTCATACTAAAAAAGCTACAGGTGTTATGATCCGACTGGACATCGCTATTATCATTGTTGTAAAATTCGATCGACTAGGCCGATTAGTCGGCCCGATTAGTTGAGTGGTGGTTTAGGCGACTCGACTTGGCCTAGTCGACCATTAGTTGGTCAACCCGACTAGTCAGCCGACTGCAAGGCCGACTTTTACATAGATTTTTTTATTTTTTTAGTTTTTCGATTTTTTTAAAAGCAAACTTATTCTAATATGCTTAATGTTATATTTAAAGAAAATTACTTCTTTTATTTCATTATGATAGCATAGAAAATATACAGATCAATGTAAATATATAAGAATGTGTATAAAAATTGATTTATATATTTAAAATAATTAAAAAATTCAAAATCGACTAATGGCTGACTAAATCTGATTAGCCGCCCGACTGCCGATTAATCCTTAGTCAGTGACCCCGCCGATCGAGTACCGACTACCTCTTTCTGTAACCTTGGTTATTATATCTATGCGGATGTAACATTTTTTTAGCATACCAACTTCTCCACTCGATCTGTTGCAGATATTCCTCTAGATCTCCCACCTCCACTCATTGTCTACAAGCGCAAGCAAATGTCTCCACCCCTAAATGTTCCTTTACATGGGTCTTTATTACAGGATGATATACATTCTTCAAGTGCACCCTCCACTGATGTCCCAGATGGTCCTCAGGAGCTTCCCATTGCTCTCCGAAGAACAAAAAGGCAATGCACTTTTCATCCCATGTCTCATTTCACTTCTATTGATAGTTTATCATCCACTGACAGAAGATATACATATGCTCTCATGATTATTTTTATTCCGAGAGACCACCATAGTGTCTTGCAAGATTCAGGATGATGACATGCCACGAATGAAGAGATGGATGCTCTCACTTCCATAGGGACATGGGATCTGGTGCAATGTCCCAAGGGGACTAAACCTGAGATGTGCCGATGGATCTTCACAATCAAGCAGTTAACAGACGGGTCCATTGACAGATTGAAAGCACGTCTTGTGACCAAAGATTTTACATAGACATATGGGGTGGATTATTTCGAGACATTCGCATGGGTTGCACGAATGGGATCTATAAGGACCATCCTTTCAGTGGCAGCTAACAAGGCATGGCCTATCTTTCAACTAGATGTGAAAAATACCTTTTTATATGGAGATCTCGATGAGGAGGTGTACATGATGCAGCCTCCGGGTTATGAAGTCGAGGGGGAGTGTGTATGTTGACTTCGCAAGGCAATATATGGTCTGCAACAGAGCCCAAGAGCGTGGTTTGACAGACTTACTGCAGAAATCAACACTCTTGGCTTTCAAAGAACAATATCTGATTATTCGGTGTTTGTTAGAAGACGAACAACTAGTATTGTTATACTTGTTGTTTATGTGGATGATATGGTTGTTACATGTGATGATGATAATGGGATACTAGAGACCAAGGTCTTTCTCCAAAAGGTGTTTGTCACCAAGGACCTTGGTCCACTACGCTATTTCTTGGGCAAAGAAATATTACACAATACAGAGGGATTTCATCTCTCACAGAGGAAATACTATCTAGATATCCTTACTGAAGCATGATTACCTGGATGCAAACCATATGGTATTCATGTGGATCCGAAGAAACATTCCACATCCTCTGATCCTGTCTTCGAAGATGTTACTCGATATAGAAGACTGGTTGGCAAACTTCTTTATCTCACAATCACCAGATTGAATATTTCTTACGATGAGTAGAGCTAGCCAACACATGGAGTAACCTTGTTACAGTCATTGTCAGGATGTTCTCCATATTCTATAATACTTAAAGGAATCACCAGGATGTGGCCTCTTTTATGGGGCAAACGGTTATGGGTGCCCCCCTCGGAAAAGTCTACTCGGATGCTTTCTTTGGTGGGGGGTCTGGGGGGCTTGGTCCCGAGTCCTCAGCCGTCTCCCTGGAGTCTTGGTGATTGGCTTGGTCGTCCTTACACCACTGGCTGATGCGGATCTGGGAGGCCACCGATGTTATCGTCTATGCTGATGCTAGTAATGCAAGTTAACCAGAGGATCGTCGCTCCACCACAGGATATGCTATAATGGTTGGAGGAAACCTTGTTACTTAGAGAAGCAAGAAACAGATTGTTGTATCCAGATCCAATGCAGAAGCAGAATACAGGGCAATGACCGAGGCTACCTATGAGATCACGTGGCTATTGACATTTCTACAAGAACTCTGCATTGTTGTCACCACCCCTATACCACTATACTGCGACAACAAATCTGCTACATATATTGCCACAAATCATGTATTCCATGAGAGAACCAAGCATATAGAGATTGGCTGCCATTTTGTTCGTGACGCAGTCCAGATTGGAAAGATTACTACTTGTCACATCACCGTAGATCTTCAGCTTGCAAATGTATTCGCGAAGGCCTTACCCAAGAAGCGCCTCTCATGGATAGTTTCCAAGTTGGGCATAACTGATAGATATGCTTCAACTTGGGGGTGTTAGTAATATATTCTTACGGTTATATTTTATTCATTGTAATCCCTTCGGGGATACTTATGTATTTTTCACAGTATTGAGCTCTTTAGGGATTCATCCTAAATAAGAGCCCCTAGACCTTCAGAATAAAGTATGCAATTCCAGTCTTTCAGTGTCTTCCACACCTTCCTCCAAAAGCACCTTGGAGGCCCACCACTCCAACTGACACTCCATCTTCTCCGAGATAAGTCCCCAATCTACTGACTAAAGTCCCAAATATGTAGAAGGCACCAGAATTGACAGCAAAAAAAACAAGCAGCTAAGTGTAGCATGTTAATCCCCATAGAAAGGAATGAAACACAACTTCTAATGGTTCACCTTCAAACTAGATGCATCATCGAAGAAATCTAGTAGAGCTTTAAAAGTGAAGGCTTGATCACGACCATACTCTATGAAAAAGATACATCATATATATCTGTTGTGAAGAAAAATAATGCATCTGTGTGTTCCAGTAAAGCTCGTCATCCTCCGCAAGGCACGAAAACCGGTACACATCATTAAAGCATAAACAACAAGCATAAACAATAGTAACGCTAAGGGAAATCTTGTCTAACTCCTGACTATGATTAGATCGAACCACACAGACACCGACACATAAATAAGGTGAGGAATGAAATGCTAACTTTCTTTAGAAGCGAAGAAAGCAAAGATGAAATGCTGACTTTCTTTAGAAGAAGCAAGCGCTAAGCTGCCTCAGAAGCAGTCTCTGAGCAGGAAAGAGCTTATTAGACCTTCCAACTAGTTGGGTCTAGTTTGAGCTTTCAATCCGCCCCCCATGTAAATTCTAGTTGGGGGCAAGGGCATCAGGGGGTTCGAGGGTGTGGAGATGAAAAATGCATCCGGCTAGATTAAAGCCATATTAGACATTCCATCTAGTAATGAAAGCTACGACTCACAATTTCTCTAGGGCATATGCATTGATGATAACAGTGGTTGTACTACTTGGTGGAAGAACCATATTAATAACCATCTTTCATATAACTCTTCCAAGCAAAACAATTCGCATGGAGATCCTCACACAATTTACACCCAATAGCTAATTTCTATGATGATTAAGA
This sequence comes from Ottelia alismoides, assembly GCA_037367405.1. NCBI lineage: Eukaryota > Viridiplantae > Streptophyta > Magnoliopsida > Alismatales > Hydrocharitaceae > Ottelia > Ottelia alismoides. The sequence goes on along the minus strand of JAZKJV010006842.1, from coordinate 254,560 downwards.
CTGAACTCAAACACTAAGAACTATTGCACAACTGGATCCACGATAATATCCAACTACTCTTTTATCCACAATGAAAATTACTTGCTTCCTCTTTAAATTCCCTTTTTATCCTCCACGAAGCCTCTTTTCTCTATGCTTTCTCATCACCTCAATTTTTTTATCCCTCCAAGTCAAGTGAACTTCTGAGCTCCTGCACAAGCACCCAAAAATAAACATTGGCATCCTCAAGTCGTTACTCACCGCTCCTCAAGTCATTGGCTCTTCTTACTTTGCATAGTATGTCACATGAATATCATGTGCAAATTGTAACAAGGCGTTCTCGACTCCTCAATCCATTGGTAAATATACATCCTAACACCCGAAGATCAAGACCTTATCAACATTCTCATCACATGAGATATAGATATCAATGCTTGAGCACTTATGTTATGACAAGTTATTTCCAAATTTTAACAAGTGTTGCGTAGACACTTACAAGGGGCATCATGTAAGCAGTTAAAGGGTCAAGGAAACAAGAAGTGGCAAATAAGGGCTTCTCAAAGTTCTCTGTCTCTCGCAAATTGCAGCGTTATACTAGGTTATCATGCCTGGAAACGAATAATCATATCATAGGCTCAACCCTTAAAATGATTTTCTTCGGATGAACTCTAAAGACAAGATGGTCCATTCATCCAAGGCTTTATCAACCATAGTACCAGGTGTTACCACCAGAACTCCAGATGTACTAATATAGGACAAACATAATCAGGTGCCTTCTTTTTTACATCCGTATGATACGATCTTCTTTCTGTGGGGAGATATATGTAGTTGGTGGAAGGCGGTAGTTCCAATTTGTTGTTATATCACCGGAAGTCATTCGATTCAGTTCCAACCCTTATTAGTGTGAGTCCCACCACCGACAATATTCCCTGATGCCATAAAATCATCAAAAACCTCTCCTCCCCATGGACATATCTGACAAGTCCGATAAATGGGCAATGTCTCGTAATTTAAAAAAACTTCGATGCAAATTTACTCTAATGCTTTAAAAAATAAACAAAGGTACATAGCTATAGCAAATAGCTTCCTAATTGAACCAAAGCTAGTTTCTTTCAAAGGAACCAAAGCTAGATGATTCAGGCTCTATAGAATTCACTAATAGGATTGTTACCGATAGAATTGTGCTTCAGTATCCCATGGCCATTCAAAATGGTCACCATTGATTGATTGATTGATTTCAAAAGTACACCCTTGATTTATAATGTACTTAACTAAGCGCACACCAAACTTCTAGCACAAGGAAGGCAGACTACATGCCTAAATACCATTTAACAGTGCATAAATACCACTCCTTTTTAGTGGCAAAACAATGACCATTCAAAATTAGTGATCACCAACTACACAATCGATGAGTAATAAAGCCATTAACATATAAGAATCTTACAGAACTGGATTTCAGGTATCATTCTAAAGGGTGATAGAACTAAAACAATGCATTGGATACTCAAAATCAAATCTCGTGATTTTTGCAATGTGCATGACATGATCACTTCCATCTTACTGCTCCAACTTAAGCAATCATCTCAGATAATCTCTCCATTACCCATTTCACCCTCAAGCAGAAATTTATACTCCTTTTTTGCAACAAAAAGAACTACTAGAACCACAAACAACAGAAACATCTTCTCATTTACTCCATCTCTAGGGGAGAATGAGTACGGGAGAGAGGGAGCGGGCCGGGGGCTGGAGCATCGAGAGTCCATGGTGAGCTGAGGGCCACATACACCGTGGGGGTGACGAAGGGCGAGGAGAAGAAGGTGTGGAAGACTCCGGAGGTGAAGGAGAGGGTGAGCAATGCTCCGGTGAAGAGGGAGTGCAATGGCGTCGCCTTGTCTTCTTCTGAAGAGCGGAAAAGGCTGGCTCCCTCGTGTGATGGCTGGCAATGTAGGTCGACGGTGTGGTCGAAGGCAATAGTGGGGGGGGGGGGGGAGGCCCCCTGGTGCTTCCGCTGTGGTGCGGGAGCTCACCTTTCGAAGCAGTGCCCTGCGTCGGAGCCGCTCTGCTTCGGATGCGACGTACTGGGCCATCGTCAACGTGATTGCTTGTCCAAGGGGCTGCTCAAGTCGAAGGTCGACACCACGAAGATTGATGCGGTGGGGTCTATCCAACAAGATGTCTCATCTCCTATGGACTTAACTTCGCTTGTCTCATCTCTCGCCATAGGAGCGACGCAAGTAGGGATGTCAATGGGTCGGGTTTGGGGCGGGTATCAATATTCTCAAACCCATACCCATTTATAAAATCACTACCCATACCCGCCCATTTATTAAACGGGTAATTTTTATCGGATGCCCGCATACCCAGTGGATACATGTATACCCAATGGGTATACATTCGACATGGTAAATCATAAGTTGTTCATAAATGTAGACAAGATTTTCATAGATACACGAAATAGAGTGAGATCGTGTAATATGGTGATACATAAAGATATGCAATATTTAGGGAATATTAAAGGTTTATATATGTTAAGTGCTAACTATTTTAGGTTGATAGTTTTTATTTATAAAAGATACAAAAAGTTAGTTGAATATGAATAAATGGATGGAGAGGAGAAAATTGAATTGGATGTTTATACATGTGGATCAATTCCTATTAGATACGAAATTGATTTGGTTAGTTTGACTAAAATGCAACACACACATCTATATTTATATATATATATATAATTCGGGTTTGGGGTGGGTTCGAGTCTGGGTACCCATAAGGCAATCCCAAACCCGTGCCCATACCCACATGGGTAGTCAATTCAAAACCCAAAACCGTCCAAAAGTAAACGGGACGGGTTTCGGGTCCTTAAATGGGGCGGATTCGGGTCGGGTACCCAATGGGTAGATCCAAATTGACATCCCTAGATGCAAGAGCACCTTCTGATGGGGGGTGTTATCGATGGATGGGATGAGGAGGTTCTGCGGGAGATACAAGAAGGGGTTCGGCAACGAGAATCTCCGGTGCGCGAATAGACGCTCTTCCTCTCCGTGATGATGCGGTGTACCTGCGGGCATGGGATCAAATTTCGCCGAAATTCGACCGAATTTCGATTTCGGTAGATGGCCAAAATTCGGCCGAAATGGCCTATATCGGTCGGAATTTGGGGGCCCTAGTTCAAAAACCGACCAGAATGACCAAAATTTCGTTTCGGTCAATCACCGATACGAAACCGAAATCCGACATTTAAGGCCTTGCCTGCAGTGCCTATCTGCTAAGGGGCGGCATAGGGGGGGTCTTTGTCTTTGATAAGTGCTTACCTGAAGCGTTGAGGGGGCAGAGCAGATGGAGGAGACCAAGTTTGATGGACAGAGCTCTGGGAATCGCTTCATCTACCTGGAAGGCAAAATTCTTGGGGGGTCCCATTTAGATGCAAATGTGTTGATACCCTTCGCGAGGCGGTCCGTTTCGTCGGTGTGTTGGTAGAGATATGTTCATCGGGCTCAGGTGAGGACACAGAGGTGATCGTTCGGATGCGTGGCTCGAGACCTCTGATGTTGTTGAGGTCCATTGTTTGGTTGGGGAGGAGACCGGTCTCCTTTTGGATAGTTGCCTTGGAGGAGAAACTGCTTGCTAGGGCTCCAATGACGGTGGCGTAGCTGCGGCCATCATCGATTGAGGTAACCGGTGGGGCTCCTCGATTGTTGTGCGTTGCAAAAGGTTTGCCTAAGGCTTCTCCTTTCGAGGTGGATGGTGGATATTTCTCGAATGAGGAGGTCGAGGCTGTTGTAGTGGTTCCGGAGACTGTTAAAGGGGCGATGTGTCATTTGGGTTCCCCTCTGTGGTCGGACCCCTAGGACCCGAAAACGATGGGGCCATCCGACTCGGTCTAGATTCAGTTCTGTTGGGAAAAAGAATGAGAGATAATCTATTCCATAGCCCTAGGCTCTCTTATATAGGAGAGTAGCCTATGGGTAAATTACATAAAGAGAATAACAAGAAAAGAAAATAACAAAGAGGTACAGTAACTCAATATGCGTCAACACTCCCCCTCAAGATGGAGCATAGATGTCAATCATGCTCAGCTTGGAAGCACACTTCTGAAATGGACCTCGTAACAATGCCTTGGTGAATATATCTGCAGTCTGGTTCTCTGAAGTAACATGAGATGTGGCAATGAATCCTTTCTGAATCATATCTCGTATGAAGTGACAATCCACCTCAATATGCTTGGTCCGTTCATGGAATGCAGGGTTGTTTGCAATAAATAAAGCAGCCTGATTATCACACTCCAAGTTCATAGGAAGTGGTACATCTAAGCATAAATCTGTCAGCACCGCTTTCACCCACATCATCTCTGTAGTAGCCTGGGCCATTGCCCTATATTCGGATTCAGCACTAGCTCTAGCTACCACAGTTTGTTTCTTGCTCCTCCATGAGACTAGGGCGTCTCCAACATAGACAGCATACCCTGAGGTGGACTTCCTATCCTTAGGACATCCTGCATAGTCTGCATCTGCGCATGCTGAGATAGAAATCCCCTTTCCTTTCTTGAATAGCAGACCTTTACCTGGAGAAGATTTGAGATATCTAAGTATCATATGTATTGCATCCATATGCACTTGGCGTGGCTGCTCCATGAACTGGCTCACACGGCTCACTGCAAATAATATATCTGGCCTAGTGATCGTGACATATAACAGTTTGCCTACCAGTTCTCTATATCTTCTCCTGTCCACCTCCTCTGTGTCATCATCATACAGCTTCATGCTAGGGTCCATTGGTGTCGTAGCAGGTCGACACCCTAGCATACCTGTCTCACTCAGGAGATCTGTAACATACTTCCTTTGTGACATGACTAATCCATACGGATTTCTGGCAAATTCTAACCCCAGAAAATATCTCAGGACTCCCAGGTCCTTGGTGACAAACTCGGTCCCCAGCCTTTCCTTTGCCTGCTTAATGCCCTGGTCATCATCACCTGTAATCAAGATATCGTCAACATAAACCATGATTACAATAATACCTCTCGCCGTCTTCTGTACAAACAAGGAATGATCAGCATTGGAGCGTTTATATCCTTGTTTCTCAAAGAGGTCTGACAGCTTCTGGAACCATGCTCTGGGGCTCTGCTTAAGGCCATAGATGGCCTTATGTAATCTGCAAACCTTGGAACACTCCCCCTCAACAGCAAAACCTGGTGGCTGTTGCATATAGACTTCCTCCTACAAGTCTCCATACAGAAATGCATTCTTCACATCTAGTTGATAGAGTGGCCAGTCTCGAGTAACTGCAACTGATAGCAGGATCCGCAGAGTAGAATGACGCGCCACAGGAGAGAACGTGTCAAGGTAATCTACCCCATATGTCTGTGTGAATCCCCGTGCAACTAGGCGTGCCTTGTACCTGTCAATGGAGCCATCTGCATTGTGTTTAACTGTAAACACCCATTTGCAACTCACCGGGTTGACATCTGGAGGTATAGTAACCAAACTCCATGTTCCTCTAGACTGAAGTGCCGCCATCACTTCTTCCATTGCTAGCCGCCATCTAGAATCCTGCAAAGCCTCATGGTGGTTCCGTGGAATGTCTGTAGCTGAAAGTGCCAATGCAAATGTCCTGAAGTGTCCAGATAGCCTCTCAAAGGACACAGCTGCTGATACTGGATATTTGGCACAGCTTCTCTTCGGCTTGCGTAGAACGATTGGAACATCCAAATCCTCTGTGCTATCAACATGCTCCTGTAATGCATCCTGCTCAGAAATGTCGTCAGATCCATCAACATTAATATTTTCATTACATACCATAGGCGAGCTAGTTGACTGGTCAGAACCATGAGCTGGATTCGGCATGCGGGTGTAATGGAATGGTAACGGGGATACTGTTGATGGCGGTGGTGGTGGCGGTGGTGGTGGTGGCGGTGGTGGTGGTGATGGTGGTGACAGTGGTGAGGTTGGTGGTGCCATGAATACGGTATCAGGAGATATAGGTGGTGGCTGCATGTTCCCGGATTCTGAAAAATACATAATGGATTCAAAAAATGTAACATCTGCACTGATCATATACCGCCGACGCACAGGGTCAAAACACTTGTACCCCTTTTGAGTTCTGGAGTACCCCACAAAGATGCACTTGACAGCCCTAGGAGAGAGCTTGTCAGAACCAGGCGACAACTGATGGACAAATGCAACTGACCCAAACACACGAGGGGTAAGAATGAACAGATCCTTGTCAGGATAAATAAGTGAAAAAGGAACCTGTTCATTCAAGACAGACGAAGGCATACGATTGATAAGATAACATGCAGTAAGAACTGCATCACCCCAGTAGGAGTACGGAACATGACTCTGAATAAGAAGTGACCTTGTGACATCGAGTAGGTGACGGTGTTTTCTTTCAGCAACCCCATTTTGCTGAGACGTATGAGCGCAAGATGTTTGGTGTATAATTCCTTTCGAGGAGTAGTAGTTGGCTAGATTGTTGGTGCACAACTCTAAGGCATTGTCACTTCTCATAATTTTGACAGATGTGGAAAAAACATTCTGAATCTCATTTAGAAAGTGAATAATAATATTTCCTGCTTCAGACTTATTTTTCATTAGAAAAACCCATGATGCTCTAGAGTAGTCATCCACAAATACAATATAAAACATGTGCCCCTGATGATCGGGAACACGACTCGGACCTCAGACATCGACATGAAACAACTCAAACTTGGAGTTACTACAACGACCTTGACTGCTGGGAAAAGACGACCTGTGATGTTTTCCCAACTGACACGCCTCACACTGGATAGGTGTGTGAGAGAGACTATAGGGTAGGACTAGACGCAACTTCTGGAGCGGTAAATGACCATAACGCAGATGCCACAGGAGAGGAGATACTTGTTCAGTGGGAGAGGATGTGGTTCCAGCAAATGGGGTCTGGTTCAGACGGTAAAGGCCTCCTTGCTCATAGCCATGACCAATCACGTTGCCCGTACGGATGTCCTGAAAAAACAAAGAAGATGGATCAAAAATAGCTCGGCAGTGGAGATCCTTCGTAATCTGACTAATTGACAACAGATTCATAGAAAAATGTGGTGCATGTAGGACATTCTTCAGCTGCATAGAGGGTGTCAATCTAATCTCCCCCTGACCAGTGATAGGGGAATGCGTGCCATTAGCAATTACTACTGTCCGTCCTGGAGGAATCTGGGTGTATCCTGTAAGTAGACTCTGGTCGCCACATAAATGATGTGTGGCGCCCGAGTCCATGATCCATGGCAGTATATGAGATCTACTACTGTGGAGTGCAAGTGTACTACCTGAAGTACTGGTAGATGCAGAAGCAGAGGCAGAGGCAGCAGTATCAGTATGACTCTCTGTAGTCGTTGCTGGACCAGATGGTGGCCTCAAATTTCAGCGAAATTCGGTCGAATTTCTGTCGAATATCGATATCCAGCCGAAATCGAAATCTGACCGAAATGACCGAAATGACCGAAATATGGGGGTCCTAGTACAAAAAATGACCGAAATGACCGAAATTTCGGTCGAAATTCCACCGAAATTCCATCGAAATTCTGTTTTGGTCAATACCGAAATGGTGACCGAAACCGACATTTAAGGCCTTGGTATGATGCCCCTGAGGCGGGCAACTAGATCATCAAATCGTTGATCCAGGGTAGCAGCAGATGGGGGCTCTATCTGCTCAGCGGCTCGTGCAGATGCAGGGAATCCATGCTTTGAATAGCATGTGTCTTCATTGTGCCCAACTCGGTGACAATATGTGCAGGTTGGCCTAGTACGGCCACCCCTTCCACGAGGAGTACACCCACGGCCCTGGTGATGGAAACCGCGGCCTCTGTTGGCCGCCATAGCGGAGGAATTCTGACTCGCAGCTGGTGAAGGCACTGTGATCCTGCTCAATCTGTGAAAAGCTTCCTCCATGGGAGGAATAGTCGAGTCCGCTAAAATCTGAGAACGTGCTGCCTCATATTCTGGATCAAGTGCAGCGAGAAACACACCCACCATAGTAGCATTCCTGTATGTCTTCTGCTGCTCGGGCGTAGCTGTCAAGGGCATGAAGCTATATAGCTTCTCAAACATCCCTCTCAGTGATGTATAGAGAGAATGTAGTGGGCGACCATTCTGCTTGATGGTGAATATATCATGCTGGAGTTGCAGGATCTTTGTCTCGTTCTTCGCCTGGGAGTATGTGGCTGCCAGAATGTCCCACATATCCTTCGCTGTGGGTTGATGGAGGATATCATTTGCAATCTCAATTGCCAATGTGCCAGATAGCCAGACTTTGGCATACGCATCGTCAGCCTCCCAGGAGGCATAGGTTCCAGTCTTCTCAGCAGGCTCTGATTCGGTAAGAATATGCTTCTTACCCGTAGACTTCATCATGCTCATGAACTGCATTGCCCACAGTTCATAGTTGGTACCATCCATCTTGACAATAGGCGCCGGACCACGGAATGCGCCAATAGATGGGATATCTGCCTTGCTCTCTGACATATTGCAAAATAAAGACTGGAACGACTGACAAATGATATGTTTTGTCTACAATACCATAGATGGGGGTAGTTGCATGTGTAGACTTCAAGCAACTATCCCCATAAAGATGTTTGTGCTAGGACCTACACGCACAAAGAAGTTGCGCACAGGCCGCACAAGGGAGGCACGGTCGACGCACGGCTGAGGCGCGCAGGGGCTGCGCTCAGCGCACGGTTGATGCACGTAGGGACAGTGCACAGCGCGCAAGGATGCGCAGGGGGCTGTGCACGCAGGTGCTGCGCGTGCGGCACGCTAGGGTTGCGCGTGCGGCACGCTAGGGCTGCGCGTGCGGCACGCAAGGACTGTGCAGGGGCTGCGCAGGGGCTGCGTGCGGTAGAGGCGACGACGTTCCTGGCACACCGATCGAGAGAGAGAGAGAGAGAAGAAGGCCGGCGGGTGGGGTGTTAGGGTTAGGGTTTCGAGAACTCCGGTCTAGGACCGTCGCTCTGATACCATGTTGGGAAAAAGAATGAGAGATAATCTATTCCATAGCTCTAGGCTCTCTTATATAGGAGAGTAGCCTATGGGTAAATTACATAAAGAGAATAACAAGAAAAGAAAATAACAAAGAGGTACAGTAACTCAATATGCGTCAACAAGTTCGAGTTGATGGATTCGGATCTCCGTAACCCGATAACAGACCCTTATCCGATGTGGTGACTTCGGAGCTGAACTTGGACCCGAATCAACTTCTCGTCATCGGATCGGAGGTATCCGAGTCTGAGGAATTTTTCGACCCTATGGAGGGGCTCATCAGGCCGGAGGGCCATTATGATAGCAGTGACATGCCGCCTAGTGGAGACCTTGGCTTGCTCTTGGCGACTGGTTTTGACGGCGAAGATGCGCCTACTGACCTTCACGCGAGTGCTCTTGTGCGTGTGGGGGGGTGGCAGACCTCGAGCATCATGTCGGGTCAGTGGGGCCTTTGGAAAAGTCTAGAAGCGAGGGTGGGGGGCGTCTTATCGGAAGTGGTTCGACTAGTTCCGGTCTCCATCCGCGTGATATTGCTTTGGGGAGGAGATCTCTCAGTGGGTTTGTGCATCAGCACAGTAAGGTTCGAGGAGTTGAACGTTACCGGACTAACAGAAGATACCAGTGGCTTAGCAGGAACTGTGCGATGCATAGAGAAAGGAGGCAACACCTAAGGTGTTTCTCGAGGAAAAGGAGGCATGCCGAGGCGTGGGTTTTGGATTCAGGCAGGTTGGAGATGGTGCGGGAAGAATTGGCTGAGCAGGAGTCTGGGGCGAATGCTGACCAAGTGGTGGGGGCGGTGGTTGTGCAGGAGATTGGGGTTGAGCAGGAGGCCGGGGCGGCAGTTGAGGCCAGGGCGCTTAATGCATCGGCTTACCTAGAGTCGGTAGAGGTGGCAGGCGAAAAGGAGGCAACATCGTTGAAAAAAGCAAGATCGCAAACAACAGAGGCATTTGGATCATAAAGTACTTTTGATTTGGTGCTAGCACAAAGGGTGGGTGTTCAGCTGGCGGAGGCTCCCCCATGGGACCCCAATGAAGCTCCACACTTGGAACGTCCGAGGGTTGGGCCAGCCTGACAAACGGTTGGCAATCAGGGACATGCTTGTGGAATGGGCTATTGGCGTGGCATGTTTGCAAGAAACCAAGATTAATTCACGGGACAGTGTCAGATGGGACTCCATTTGGGGCCTCGGCTCACGAGGTTTTGTGCGATGTTGGCAAATGGCAGTGTTAAGGGTATTTTGGTTGCGTGGAATGGGATATATTCGAACTATTTGAGGAGGTGAAGATGGTGCATTCAGTTGCAGTGCTTTTGTGCAGTAAGGCTGATCATTCCCTCTTGGTGATCACCGCAATGTATGGAGTCTCGAAGGGTTCTCAAAACGTTGCCGCATGGGCTGAGCTTGGAAGCGTCAGGGAATGATTTGAGGAAGTGGCTTGGTTTGTCGAGAGCGACTTTAATATCACTCTTTATGCAGATGATAGATCTGGGGGGAGAGGAGCAAGCGATCTGGGATCTGGCATGTTTACGGAAGTGGTGGAGGAGCTGAATTTGGAAGTGATTGACACAACAAACTACAAGTAAACCTAGAGAACTCATCCTCAAGATCCCGAATTGACATGTTTCTCTTGTTTGTAAAGCCTTGGAGATGTTCATCCTAGCGACAGTCAAGGCGTTCCCCATATTGAGATCAGACCACAGTCCCATTTGTTTGGATACATGCTTTAGCAGGGACGCCTCATCTTACTTCAGGTTTGAGAGAAGCTAGGTGATGGAAGAGGGGTTTCACGATTTGGTTGTCAATTTCTGGAGGAGTCTGGAGTTTGAGGGGTCCACAACTGTCATCTTTGCAGCCAAATTGGTTGTGTTGCGTTGCAGGCTCCGGGAGTTTAGAAGGACCTCTAGGGCGGATCATGGTTTGAGAAGGGTGTTGGCTCTGGAGACTGAAGGAGATAATGAGATTGGATTTGTTGGAGGATGTAAGGGATCTAGATGAAGATGAGCTTTTGAATCGAGGTGGTATGCATAAGGTTTCGGAAGAAGGGGATAGAATGAGGGAGGTCGAATGGAGGCAACGATCAAGAATGAAATGGCTGAAGGAAGGCGATGCTAATACCAAGTTCTTTCATGCGGTGGTGAATGGTAGAAAGAAGGTGCAACCTCATCCATGGGAAGAGGTGTGAGGGGAGGTGGATATCGCAAGGGCTATCACGAGCTATTTCAAGTCCATGAGCAGGAGGATTCCTCACTGTGGTTCGAGGTGGTTGGGTCTAGGGGTGAGTCGCATTTCAGAGGTTGATGCGAAGGTGTTGTCGAAAACCTTAAGCATAGAGGAGGTTTGTCAAGCCCTATTTGATCTAAACCCGGATAGGTGCCCTACGGATGGTTTCCCGATGTCCTTCTACAGAGAATTCTAGGATCTCATACTGAGGAGTTGATGGCAGTGGTGGAGGAGTTTGTGGTAGTGAATCCGGGGTTTGAGAGGCTCAACCGTTCATCTTCCTACTTCCAAAAAAGGATGGGGCAACCAGGGTGGAGGATTACCACCCCATTGTCCTGTCAAATGCAATTTACTTGATCGTGTCCAAATCTCTGGCAAACCTATTGAAGAAGTTGAATAAATAATATCCCCAACCCAAAGTGCCTTCCTCCCGGGGAGGCAGTTGTTGGATAGTGTGGTGCTCGCTACGAAGATTGCGGCAGATTGACACATGTGTGAAATTAAAGGAGTTCTTTGAAAAGTGGATTTCTCCAAGACTTACGATTGTGTAGGTTGGCGGTTCATTTAGGCCTCCTTGTACAGGCGCGTTTTCCTGACAGGTGGATCGCTTGGATGAAAAGGTGTGTGACCACTACGCCAGTCATGATCAATGGGCAGTCAAAGGGGGGCTTCTTCCAGCCGCAACGAGGTGTCCGGCAGGGATGTCCTTTAGCACCTTTACATTCGTTCTTGCTTCGGATACTCTGACGGTCATGATTGATCGATCGATTTCGGGTGGTTTCTTTAGGGGCTTCTCGAAGGAAGATATTTTTATCTCTATCCTTCGATACGCGGACGACAGAATACTCTTCGCGGAGGGGGACCCGCCTAGCTGTCAAGCCTTATCGACGGTTCTTGATATGTTTGGGATGGTGTCGGGCTTGAGAATTAATAGGGAGAAATTTGAATACGTTGCTTTTAAGATGTCGAAGGCGGAAGCGATGGCTTGTGCAGACTGGCTGCACTCTCCTCGGGGTCACCTTCCTATTAGATACCCTGTTTTTCCGTTGGTGGTAAGAAAGATGAGGGCAGTAGATTGGGGGCATGTCAACGAGAAAGTGGTGCAGAGATTAGCCGGATGGAAAGTTGTTTGCCTCTCCAGGGGCGAGAGACTGGTTCTGCTGAAGTTGGTACTTTCGACTATATCGATTTTTTCCCTCTCATCCAAGTTGTTGCTGGTTGGAGTGAGGAAAAAGCTAGAGGGCATCATGTGTAGGTTTTTTTGGTCCGCCTCGAGGAAGTGTGAAGGAATGGCCCTGGTTGACTGGAAGGTGGTCAGTTATGACAAGAACGATGGGGATCTTGGGGTCCGAAGCCTCGAAGAGATGAACAAAGCCCGGCTTTATAAGTGGATTGCGTGTATTTGGGATAATTGTGACAACTTGGTTTGCACGTTTATCCGCAAGATCTGTGGGGTAGGAACATTGTTTCCCAACCGTGAGGATATGGATCCGGCCCCTTCTCATTTCTGGAGGGGTATTTGTGGTCAAACGTAGGAAATTCGTACCTCCATGAGGCCGATTTTGGGGAACAACTCGGGCTTCCATTTTTTGTTGGATGATTGGTTTGAAGGTGGGGTACTAGGTAAGCAGTTACCATGTATGTTGGCCCTTACTACGAATACGAAGGCCTCTGTTGTAGAGGTGTGGGATGGCCAAGGTTTCTTTCCCTTGTTCCAATCTGACCTCTCGAACCAAAGGGTAGAGGAGTTGGTGTTGTTGCCGACGACGCTTGAGAAGGTGGCAGGGCCCACAGAGGGCAAAGACTGCTGGAGCTGGCAGGACAGAAGCTTCTCGGTTGGGAAAGCATACAAGGCCCTGAGAGGGCCTCAGGTATATGACCTGGGAGTATATGAGGCGGACTGCATGAGGATTTGGAATTGGAAGGTACTAATACGGATGAAGATCTTTCAGTGGCTGTGTCGAAGGGGCGGATTGCTGAATGGGGATCGGGTAGCACGGTTCCTCATGTACACCAACCTATCTTGTTTGCGATGTCTGACACAGGTCGAAGATGCGGATCATCTATTCTTCATGTGCAGGAGTTCTATGGAGGTGTGGTCCAACTTCGGGAATCAGGTAGTTCGGTGCAACAACATGGTAGGTTTTTTGAAGTCCATTGGTGAGGACTAGAGGAGCTCAGAGTGGGATTATATTGGATGCTTGGCATTGCTCTGGACGATTTGGATTGCCGGCAATAGTGTGGTTTTCCATGGGAACAGAATGTATGGTGAGAAAGTAGTGGTGCATGCTAAGACGCTTACTGAGAGTTGGGTGATGCATTTTTTCTTTTTTTCTTTTTTCTTTTCTTGCCTAAAACAAGCATGTAATCTCTTTTAAAAGTGATAAATGATGAAGTTTTTGGGTATATACCTATATGGTAGCAGCCCTTTTTTCTTTCAAAAAAAAATAAACAACAGAAACAAACGATAACAATTAAAACCAATGATGTCGGATTTACACTTGTGTTAGTACAGTAATTGTGGCCAAGTCAATTTATCATTCCAACTCAAATCATTGATTCTTTGCCTCCATTTAGATCTATCTTGGGTCATTTTGGACTTAGATCCAAATAATTAAGATCCCTTCAGATGATCTCATTCCAACACTTCTTAGGCCTTCCTCGCCCTCTTTTAGGCGGCTCAACATCTCAAATCTTGAATCTTCTAACCAGTGCATCAACTGACCTCTTGCAAATGACCAAATAATCTTACGCAGTTTTCTCTCATCTCATCCTCTATTGGAGCTACACCGACTTTCCTTTTGATCGCATCATTCTGAATCCGATCTTTCTTGTGCATGACCAGACATCCACCTTAATATTTTCATTTCTACTATTGTTATTCTATGTCAATGTCCATTATTCACAAGCCAACATTCAAATCCATTAAGCATATCAGGTTTCACGACTGCTTTGTAATATTTTCCTTTGATTTTTAAAGGATAATTCTTATCACATAGAATAATATAGGTTCCTCTCCACTTTAGCCAACTTACATTTTTTCTATGAGTAACAACTCCGTCGATTTTCCCATGATATTGCAAAATAGATGCCAAGTATATAAAAGAATCTTTCTTCCGAACGTTATTGTCTCCAATCTTCACATCGATTCCTTCACCATTGCTTCCATCGAATGTATACCCCATATATTCATTCTTATCCCTACTTATACGATAATCCTTTAGTCTCTAAGACATGCCAAACAACAAGCTTCTCATTTACTACATATCTAGTACCATCAATCAACACGATATCATTGGCGAACAACATGCATCAAGGAATCTTGTCTCGAATGTGAGTAGTCAACTCGTCCATAATAAAAGTAAAAAAGAATGGACACAAATGAACCTTGATGCATATCGATGTTGATGTCAAAATAGTCGATCTTCCCAGACTGGATCCTTACACAAGATGAAGACCCATCATACATACCCTTTATAAGGTTAATGTACCAAAGTACGGACAAAAGTTCATTTTAATCATGAGACATGATAGGTTAGCATTCCAATTTAATAGCTTAGAGGAACTTCAACTTCTACACCCGCACTCTCTGCAATCAATACTGCTAATTGAACAGAGAACGCTAATCAACCTCAAGTTAGCATAATCAATGCACAATATCAAACCTAAACAATTGACTGCCTACATTGAGTAATTGCGATGAGTGTTGGGATTCACACATTAGCACTTCGACAAAACTATCTATACAAGTGAAAGCAAGCATACAACCAAGGAACCCTACTCATGACAATGAATAACAAGCATAGAGAAAGCTAATCAATCAACTACGATGCATCAAACAACACATTGCATAGTTGCAACTACTAGAACTCGAGAATTATTCACGATCAACACAAAAGCCAAAAAATGACTATTAGTTGCAACGTTCACAAACTTCTGAATCGACCAACAACAAGTGCTAATAAACCTCAACCCAACATAATCAAAACACTTTATCAAGAGTTACAAGAGAACTTTTTCTTATTGAGAAAGGAAATCCCTAGGGCTCTTTATATAGGTAGAGAGGCCTAGGGTTACATTACAATTGGTATATGAGATGACTAATCTACCCCTAGGGTTTGTGGGTAGAGTGCTTCTCAACATGACTAATCTACCCCTAGGGTTTGTGGGCAGAGTGCTTCTCAACATCAAGCTTAAACAACTAGCCACCTATATAAAGAGTAATTACGATGAGCGTTGGGACTCGCACATTAACACTCAATGCTCCTCTATGACGAGTATACCAACAAAGGAACCATACTCGGCACGACAAAGAACAAGTATGAACAAAACTAAACAATCTACTAAGATACATCAAACAACATATCCCATCACCATGGCTAACTAAAACTCAAGGATGTTAAATAATCAACATGACAAGTTGAGCATTCCAATAAACAATAATTAGTCAATGATGCTCCTAATGGATCTCGGATCCATCTTCCTAAAAGTTGTATGAACTCCAACCCGAGTAAAAACAATGGTATTTGCATCTAATTCAATGTTTTTATCTGCATATGCATTGTTGATAATATTGCATAATTTACGAACAACAACAAAGCAACAAACACTAATTGTTGGTAACTAAATTCACAATGACGAGGTCACACACAAACGCACGCATAAGCTAACATGAAGAATTTCATATCAACTGAACATGCATTAACCGACCTCAATTAAGTGCAATCCCTAACCAAGTTTAAACAACTAGCCATCTAGATTAAAAGTAATTGCGATGCCTATCATGACTTGCAAATAACCACCTGACACTATTCTCTATACAAGTGAAACCAACTTAGTGCCAAATAACCCTACTCATCACCATGATGAGAAAGCACAAAGAAACTAAATAAACCAACTAAAATAACATCATCGCAACTACCTAGAACTCAAGAATGTTCTACGAATCAGAATATTGAACAAACGGTTATTAGTCAATGATGTTGCCTAATTTCCAAATCGATCAACAACAACAACAAACACTAACTTTTAGTTACTAAATTCACATTGACAAAATTATACAAACGTGCACGCTCTCACACGGGCACGAAGAATTACATAACATCTATGTCTACCTAATGTATATCATCGATCCTCCAAGCATCCCCTAGAGGGAGTCCATTCCTCCCTCCTGAAAAACACATCAACAACCTAAACACAAAACGAGAGGGAAGAAAAAGGCGGGAACAACGGGGAACCAGGAATAGAAATCGACCTGATTACATGTTCCTCCATCGAGGGCTGAGAAGGAAAGCGGAGGGAGACATGGGGAAAGGGGAGAGCAGGCCCGGGGAGAGAGGCGGCTGAGGCGGAGGGCCGAGGATACCGGGCGAGAGGGGCGGCGGGAATTGGAAGTTTGCGAAGTTCGGCGAGAGCAGGGGATAAGGGGATCGCGGTGAGAGGAGGTTGAGGAACGCGGAGGGCGACGGGAGGAGTGGTGAGAGCGGAGGCGGCGTCGGAAGCAGCGGTTGCGGTGGGGGTGCTGGTTGCGGTGGCCGTTGCGGCGGCGGCGTGGGGTTGTTGAGGGAGTTCTCGAGGTAGCGCATGTAGGCGGAGACCGGGGACTCGGAGGCGATGGGGTGGGGACGGAGCGGCGGGAAGTGGCTGGGGTGCGGGTGGGGATTTAAGGGGGGGCGGGCGATGGGCGCGAGGGGAGGGGGGCGGATTCGGTGGAGCCGGTTGGGAGGGGGGTGATTGGGCGCGGGTTGGGGTTGATTTGGGACCGGTGGGGAGCGGGAGGGGGTGCCAGTGAGCTGCTGGACTATGGAGCGGAACTCGTTCTTGCTGATGTTGTAGACCAGGGGTTGGGGTTGATTTGGGGGTTGATTTGGGACGTGGAGGGGGCTCTTGCGGATCGATTTGCCGAGCTTGTTGATGCCGAGAGGGGTCTGGTGGTGGTTAGGGTTGCTCATGGCGGCGGCGGTGGTTAGCAGGAGGAGGAGGAGGAGATGGAGCTCATAAATCGATTTGGTGGCGGCGGAGGGTAACTGGAAGTGGTGGAGAAGTTGGAGATGATGACTTCGCAGGCAGATCTCTCTCTCTCCACCTCTATCCCTTTGTCTATATATAAATGGGTAATATTATGGGCATACCCTCAGCTGACGGGAGCAGATCTCTGCTCTAAACCATTTTAGGCCGCTGAGTGCTGACTGTAGTGATCTTTTTTTTTTCTTCTCGAAATCGATTTTAAAAATCAACGCACAGATTAAAATTTCGATTAATGGTCTGTATATTTACAACAATCTATTCAAATCCGATGGCATTTTTTGCTTTATTCACTTAGTGCGCTAAATTAACGGCAGGGATTAGGATGCAAGGCGTAGGGTTCCACATGAAATTCGGAATTATGATGGATTTAAGGTGCGTTCGGTTCGGGAATAAGCAGGAATAAGGATGGAGAATAAGGGAATATTCTTTGTTCGGCTAAAGGATATGAATAAGGAGAATAAGGTGAAATAAAGTTAGGTAAAGTGTGATAAAGATAGGGATAAGAGTGAAATAAGATGGAATAATGGGAATAGCGGTACCACTGAGAACCGTGTGGGGAGGAGAATTGGCCCTTTATTCCAGGACCTATTCTCCAATCAAACAGGACCTTAGAGTAGTAATTATAAAAGTAAAGAGATTACCGGTCTAAAAATCTCTTTAATGTACCAGCACATTGCATGATGCCCTTTTTCTAATTGCCGTCACAAACCACTTCGAGATTAAATCTTACATTTTTATCTTTTTAAGTCAATGTACTACACGTGAAATTGGATGTATAGTTTATAGATTTTTTGGTAACATGCCCAACAAAACATCTTCTCATATATACATACACATCTAAGTATTATCTAAGTATTATACACACGTATCCAGTATACACAGACAATAAACTAAGAAAACAATTCGTGATATCTTTAAAATAAATTCAACGCAAATCTAATAAAGCCCTCAATAGTTGAACAAATAGCTATTACGTCATTGCTCTTGCACTTTTCCATGCTCATGCACTTGTCCATTCTCTGGAAATTTCTGAATGATAGGAAATAGCTGTGAATGCGGAAGTCAGATTATAATATAGCGTACATATTTCACTGATGATATATATAATAAAAAAATTAAATAATGGAGTGAGAGAGGCTCGAACTCTCGACCTCAGGATCACTCAATCAATTTGCTATGAGACCTACACGCTAGCCAACTGCGCCACCACCGCTTGGTGTACAATTCAAGCACATAAATTTGACATTGCCTATTTATTTTTTGGGCCTATAATACTGTTGTACTTAATATATGCATATACCTACATTCATTTCCTAATGTTGGGAAAGAGGTGAATTTATCATTCACAGTGCAAAGCGTAAGTACAATCGTGATAGCGTGAATTTTATAAAACTCAACTCCGCACCTGATGTTGCTTCATCTGAGAGTCTACCATGCCTCCTGCCTTATCTTGGAGTGAAAGGCTACATGGGAATCTAACTTCGAGCTGAATACATTTTCCATGAACCTACGCCCTATGTTTCGACGTCTATGTCAGATCGCAGTGGAAACTACCATACTCAAGCCCTCTTTATAACTCATTCGCTTTGCTCTCTTTACTTCATTAGGACTCGCAAAGATGGTAAAGCTCACTTCTAAAAAGGGGGCTCAACTATATGTCGATCTCGATTAAAAGCCTCATTTTCTGAATGTAGCAAAGAGGAGCCTGAACTTCTGAGTTTAGAGTTTAATGCCAACATATAAGTGACGTGGAAGTTTACGTAGGCCGATATTTAAGGTAAAAAATGAGTTTATACCTCTCTTTATTACATTTGAAAAGTAAGGCCACTAATTAGGAATCGACGCATAATTGAGATCATCTTTTGTAATTTACCGTATACATTTTGGGGTCCATGACTATGAATTGAAAAAGTATATACCCCCTTATGATATGAGTAGGCATCGTTAATTCCAAAGGAGATGAGCATATATTCTAGAGACACAACTTACCAAGGTTTACTTATGCTCCCATAGATGGGCCTCCTCCGCCTTCTCACACTGAACAAGCTCTCTCTAAGCAGATCTCAAAGCATTTTATCTGACTTGCTTCTCAACTCACAGCTCAAATCGCCTTCCCAGTCAATCCACAACAGCCCCTGTGATCTTCCCGTGCTAGTTGGTAAGTCATGTCGACTCACTTTTTCGACTTCTTGCTTAGAGTCTACCGAGCCAGCTCGAGCCAATCCCTAAAATATCCTTACTATTCTTCGTATTCGATACATTTTCGTTTTAAACGATATAATGACATTTTCATATCCATCAATATTAGTGTTCTTATTCGTATATGAAATAGATAACGATGTGATTATACCTACATCCATATTTATATCCAATAGTTCTCGTCCCCGCAGTACAATGACAAATATTATAAGATTAGTATACAATTTAACGAGATTTTAGGTGCCCTTTCGCAAAATACCCATCCATTTATAGCAAACAACCGAACTTACCGATTTCCTTCGATTTTCGCGTACGCCCCCTTCCATTTCCATAGATCCATCTGCTGCAATGTCCCCTCAGGTGATTCCGGTTTTCCCAATCTTAGTTTTTATTTTTTTCCCCTCACATCTCCATAGTGACATTCATATTCCATTCGATTTACATTCAAAAATTCCCAACATAACTTCACATAGATCGACCGATCTTATTCTGATACACCGGTTTCATGCAATGGTTCGTTTCCGATTCTCTGCCGTTCTCAATTCCAATTTTTTTTATCGTCTGTTCTTTCGCCCGGAAGAACACGCAGTACAATCTCATTCACCGTGGCGTCGATTTCCGGATCTTCCGGGTTTTCTTCTGCACTGGAAAACACGCGGCAGAAGGTTGTCAGGAGCAGTTTTTCTTATATGGGCTCCGATTTTTACGTGCAGAGATCGGCGATTTCTTCGGCGAATTGAGGACGGGGCTTGATGGTGATCCCGAGCGTGCGCCGGCATCATGAGCGCGGCTCCTCGCGAAGGGGACTCGATCCAGGTCATCGACGAGCTTCTCGCGCGGCGAATCAAGAACAGGGAGCGGCAGCGGCGATACAGGGAGAGGAAGCGTCTCCAGGCCGGAGCGGCGGCTGCCGTCGACGACCGCGTCTCCGTCGTCGTCGACGCGCGCGTGCATTGCGCGAGGGATTGGAAGAAGGACGCGCGGGAAGCGCACGTCGACCGGGATCTGGAGAACATTCGTGATCGTGAGAGGATTGTGAAGCCAAGTGGTAGGACGGATTGGAAGGCTTCCGCGAGAAAATTGAATCCGATCGAAAATCCGTAGAATTTCTTGTGATCAGATTTCTGTTTGTTTTTCTCTTAATATTGTTCAGATGATTGTTGCAATACGTAGGGGGGGGGGATTGGAAATTTAATTAATGTGTAATTAAGGATGAGATTTTTCTTATACCTTGTTAAATATATAAAAAAGGGGTATTGTTTCGATTGCGATAATTATCTGATTCCTTTCTTCTTATGTTATATTTTGCAGCAATAGTCTCTATTTTTACCATAATCATAATGGATGAGAAAGTGATGATAATACAGCGATGTATATATTATTTGCCGGTTATTTCCTTATGGAAAATAAAAGGTAATTTTGAACAGTTATGCCTAGATTTTAGTTTAATAGTTATTGGATTCCCTCGCAGTTTAGCATGATTGTAGTACCTTTTTAAATTTTAATCGGGGGATGGGATAATATATAATTGGATTTTTATTTTTATTTTTGAAAATATCAAAGAAAAAAAACCAAAAAAAATGATAACTATCAAGTTGCTTAACAATGAACCAAAGAAAGCGGTTAAGTTATACGAGAATTCCTTGAGCTTTCGGAGACACTATGACATCTTTCCTTCCAAATGAACCACCAAGTAGCCGTCATCTTAACTTCCAGATTTAAAAGTTAGGGGTACTTATGTGATTTTCATTAATATATAAGAAATCCAAGTATGATAAGTTTTGCAAAGGCAGAGCAGGGTTTTGAAAATCTTGCTGCTTAAAATTACAGCTCCAGAGTAGATGATCCTGAGTTTCAGCTTCCATTTTGCATAGATGGCATCAGTTGGGGGCACGATCCCCACATCAATATAACATGTTTGAGCTATAACAAGTTTATTGTCCTTTGAGGCAGAAAACATCAACCGTGAGATTATTTCTTTTGCTTGATTCATATTTCATTATGATGTAAATCATATTATTCTTTTAGGTCTTGTTAAGATGTTGATTGTATACTCCTAGCGACTCTTTATCCTAAGTTAAGTTATATGAGGTTACGTAGTTATATTATGGTTACATCATCCATTATTTCTGTCGATAACATTTGGCACTTAATTATCCTTCAAACTAACGACGTAGAAATGATGGATAAACCCCAATTATCCATTGTCTCGCTTTATTTCTTATTCATTATCTGAACATATTCTACATAAGATGCCATCATGAAGTTTTAAGTAACTGACTATTGACATCTAGATTACAATAAAAATTATCTATTTGGTCATTTATTTGTCATATAATTAAAATATATCAATTTATTATCATGTATAATGTTTTGTTCATGTGATTTTAAAGTTCAAATTTTATAATATATATTGGTATAATTCTATTATAAGTTTATCTCTTTTTTTCCTTCCGTGCCAAAAAAAGATAATATTTTTAAAAAAATATTATCATTAATATTGCTTGACCATGGAAACAAAAGAAATTCATATTACGTGAAGTTTGAATAAAAAAATTAGGATTTCATGCAATGTTTCGTGACAAGGATTAATAAGCAAACTGATGCAAAAAAGCAAAGTGACTAAACAATAAATAAAATGTAAATTAAGATGATGGAATTATATCCAATGTGAAATGATAAGAGGAAAAAATAATCATATCAATTGAAGTTATATGGGAAACTTGAAATGGTGCGACACAATTCTATAATCATGGTGTGACACCTATTTTTAGCCATTCGATAGCCATCTACGGCCTTCATCAAAACCACCTTTCCATTCGAAAATCACTAATCACATAGTCGTAAGAAATCTATTTTTGGTAGCCTCTCTCCTATCGATTGAATCCTCCATTTCACGCAAAGATAATTACCGTGCTAGTTAATTTTCAGGTTTATTTCTTCTCCCTCTTATCGAAGAAACCTCCAGTTACATAATTGGTGTCTTCTTGATTATTATTTTTACTCATTCCCAAGGAGTTCATCTTCCTCTTCATCGTTTTTCATGGGTTCTCATTGGTCTTCAGCAAGGAATCGCGTGTCTCACTCACCCTCTCTTGTTGATCTCTATCCCGTTTAGGTTAAATTCATTTGTTCATATTATTTTGGGTTTCAGTTATACAAATCATAATTTTTTCCCACTCCATTTTATTATTTCTAGTTTCTTTTTATCGTCGGAACTCAAACAAAGTCGAGGTCTGCCTCGATCTGTTCATTCTCGAATCTCAACAAGAAGTTATTTTTATAATTTTTTCAGTTCTAATTTACTGTTTAACATCTGTATCGATGATCGTTATAATTCATCCATCCATTTTACTTTATGTAGCCATTTTTTACAATCTTGTTAATTGTCTTGCTTTTTTTGTTGGTCAAATTGGTTCTCTTCATTCTTGATTCTCATGAATAAATCTTTGTGCTGTTGATTAATATGTGATTCATCACTTTAAAAGCTGAAAATAGAGCTTTGTTTCCAAGTAATTAATTTCATTTAATCATTTATATTACATTATTAGCATTCATGCATGTGTAAATAATATCCATATTTTATCATTCACAATAACATTAATAAGAAGCCAAAAATTTTGTGTAAATAATCACCTGTATATTAACTAATTTCTCTTATTTTATTTATTTTATACTAACTCCAAATCCATTAAAATTAACTTTATTATGTACACAGTACTGACATTAATAAATAAAAATACCAGAAAATACTAACATGTATATTTGTCAAATAAAACCAAATCTTAGTTTTGAGATAAAAAGTCGTAAAGTTAAATATCTCTCACATACACTCCTATGAACCTCTCCTCACTTTTGAATTAATGCACATCTAGTTATCTACAAAGGAAGATCAAATTCAAAAGAATCGAAGTTCATATGTGAAACTTGGTGCTTGGATTCTCATTGTATATTATATATATTGACTGATTTTGACTTATCATTTTATGTACATATTTAACTCTTTTTAATTTATTTATTTATTATTTATGCTCTTTTATTTGTGTTTTAATAAAATATGTAAAAATCCAAATATAAAATGAATTAAAAATCAAAGAAAATAGGTCATTCTGAGTATGTATAAAGAGTATGTACATAAGTCTCCCCTATTTTATTTCTCTATTTTCTTACTTGTTAAAAATCCCAAAAATAAATTAAGATGTAAATATTTTTTAAATTTTATCTGGTTTATTTTGAAATTTATTTATTTAAAAATCATAAATATTTATAAAAACATAAAAAATTCAAATGTTCTATGTACATAGAACACCAACAAAAATACACTTTATACAAATGATTTCTTTTGATTTTGGTTCCTTCATGAAAATTGCAGATCTCGTCGAGACGATTAATTTTATGAAGGTAACTTTTTGATTGACATCATTTCTATTTCTATTTCTATTTATTTTCATTTTTTGAATTTTGAGGGAGCAGCACGTGACTACTCTTGGAGTCGCCGCGTGTCCCCCAACTTAACTCACTTAGTCGCCCTCATTCTGGGTCATTGGATGAGCTTGATTAATTCATCCTTTTTAATTTGATATTCATTTCTTTTATTATTTCTTTCCTTTTCTCCCATCGCCACGTGTCGCTCTCGCAACCCTTTGATCCGGGCCAATCCAATGGCCCAGACCTCGTCCTCCTCCCTGAATTGCTCAGTTGTCCCCCTCCACTTATGACCGAGCTCTGAGCTTCCCCGCTCACCCACATCACTCCGCCTCTTCCTCCCAGCACCACCTCTCCTCCATGAATCCCTCTCTCTCACCCCATGTTGCCCGATCTTCGCGCCAGCCCTAACGTCATGCCATCAAAACCCTAGCTCTACCTCCCTCTCCAAAGGATCTACCATCTTTTTACGAGAGAGAGAGAGAGAGCATCCGAGATTAGATCGGGTGACAGTGGAGCCTAGTCCGATTGAGCGACGTCCCCTTCCTTTTGCAGTGAGATCCAAGGCTTCTCTAGGCCTTGCTGCAGCCTCGCAGCGCAGCTGCTCAGTAATGAATTGTGTTTTCACCTCTTTAATAATAGAGAACTGTAATATAGGAGGTGGAAATTAGATCAAAAAATCACACTTTTGAATATATGGAGTATTGTTACGTGGTAAGTGTACCAAGGTCAAACTTAGGGAATAATATTCTTTAGTTGCATGGTTTCAAGATAATCTAAATAATTATCTAATTGCAATGTTAATTTCTATATCAGAAAATAATGAAGATGCAGATGAGGATGCAATTAAACAAACAAAAGTTAAAGCATATGAAGATAAATAAAAGAGATAATAAGAAATAGATATGTGATATTGATTTTTACCTAATGCAAAATGATCAATAAAATCCTCAAAAGATCTTGATAAATCCAAAGAATTATTTCAAGGAAGATAGTCAAAACTCCAAGCTGCATGCTACAAGATGTATGTATATATCCCTGCATTCATTCCAAAAAAATGGTTTCTTATTAACTCTTTCATATTATCCTTGCATTGATTCAAAAAAAGAAAAGAAAAGAAATCATTTTGCACTTCATCATATGCATTTCATATCAGTTGCATTTCATTTGCACATCATGCATATACAAAGTGGAAAGTCAATGGGTTCTGAAACAAGTTATGAATAGAAATCGAGGATGGATTTGACCTGACCTTAACCTACTTACAATTCAGAGGAACTTCAATTGAGAAGTAGGATTTTAGAAACTTCGTGTCTTAGACTTAATTCTCCAAGTTCACAAGACAATGTCTAGACTTGACTCTATGTTTCTAACTTTGTCACCTCATTCTGAGTAGATTCTTGGATAAAGAATTATTCTGTACTCTACACCACGTACTTAGCTTAACTCAGACGATGTGTTGTAAGATCGTGTGTTTCTTTTTTGGTAGCGTGGACATCTAAAGATCAGAGTACCGGGTTGAAATAAAGCTTCAGATGAGGGATGGGCTGCTGATCAACGCAGAGCAACCACAATTCCTGCCAAAAAGAAGTTAATACCAAAAGAACAAAAAAAGATATCCCAAGCTTCAGATAGCCTGCAGATCGATGGAGACTTGGCTACACTGGCCAAGCTTCATAGGAGAGTTGATTACACTAGTCACTCTCTACCTCTTTTCCCCTTCTTTCTATACTTCTCCCCTTAATCATTGTGAACTAGCACATTCCTGAACTTAGAAGGAAATACCTGACTCCCTGAGGATGAGTTACTGGAGGAGGAGATTGCATGGTAGTTCAGCATTTTGGATAGGAAGAGCTAACACCCTTCACACACAAGAGACAATTATTTAGTGTTCATGTGGGATGCTTTGAGAGGATGTTGATCTAAGATGAATTCTGAGTCGGGTTTGGGATATTGACTTGTGCAAACTTGGAGGTTGTTATTATTAAAACCCTAGTTCTCGTAAGAAGTTCCACCACATTATTAATCAGAAGGTCGAATCGAGCTCCATTTTCACCTTTTGATCATATCATTTCACTTCTGCATTTCATTTTAGTTGCTTGGGGATGAACAAGGTCTAAGTATAGGGATTGATGAATATGTGATTCATCACTCTAAAAGATGAAAATAGAGCTACATTCCCAAGTAATTAGTTGCATTTCATCTTCTATTTTGCATTATTTTCATTCATGCACTTGTAAATAAGATTTGCATTTTAGCATCCATAAATGTATTAAATAAGAAGCCAAAATTTCCTTGTAAATAATCCCCTGTAAATACCCAAAATTCTTTGATTTTTAATAAATTCATACTAAATCCTTTTGACTTAGTTCTTTTTCTAACTTGTATATAAAAATGTATATATAAATAAAAAAATACAAAACAATTCTCATCTTGAATAAATACTTTTAGATCTTGAACCGAAAAAGTCGTAAAGTCCAACTTCTCGATTAAATTCCTACTTCGTATGAAATCTAAATTCATGAAACTTACTTTTAAAGTTCAAGTTATAAAATTCTCTATCAAATGAAAGTGATATAATTAAAATTGGAGCTTGTTAGCAAAATATCGGTTTTGAGACCTATTTGTATCTTGTACATATTTACTAACTTTGTTTTATCAATTCATGTATATAACTAACTCTTTTTAAATTATTTCTTTTGCATTTTTTCTTTATTTTTTGTTTTAATAAAATACATTAAATCCAAAATTCGAAAAAAATTTGTAGAAAAAGGTATGTCGTGACTTTGTATATAATGTGCATACTTTTTCTTTATTTATTTTTATTTCACTTTTTTTAATATTAAAGATCCCAAAAAAATTATTTATATTTTACTTTATTTATGGTATTTTATTTTATTTTTGTAAATATCTTTTAAATAAAAATCCAAAAAGAATATAAAAGATGTGAAATTTGCTTTTCAATTGTTTAAAATGCATTATAAAAATATTTTTATTTTTATATATTTTCAATCATTTTATGTACAACATATTATGTGAAAATAATAGATAAATAGTGATACTATATAGTAGATAGACTGCTCGAGCAGTGGGCTCGAGAAGAAACTCAAAAAGGAATCGAGACGGATCGAAAATCAAAGATCAAAATCCAAGCAAAAAGAGAAGAAAAAATCCTCGAAATATGATGCGAAATAAAATGAAGAAAAATAATACTATGCTAGAATAGTGTCCAAGATGTCACAAGCATCCAACGTCCAAGTAGAAATGTGTAGAAGAAAATACAATAAAAACAAACTACTCTTCTTTCACTTACGTCCCTGGTCAGGTACTTATTTGCAAGTACTGGATTTCCTTACACTTAGGTCCTTGACTAGGGACCTAAATGTAATTAAAGTTTCTCTTGGAGACGCATTTGAAGTCTGGAAAGTATCGAGGTTTTTCAGTAATTTTTCCACCCCTTTTGACATATGCGGTTGAGATTAGATGGCATCATGCGATAGTTGCCGTCTAGGGAGGCCACGTGGCATCATACTATGCAGCGAGTCCCCCCCCCCATTCTTCCCAAAAATGTGTTGCAATTGGTGGCGATTCTTCATCTCCTATGATTGTCAGCAGTGCTGCGGCTATGGAACTACTCCATCAAGGCCAGGAGGGGGTCACCTACCCCCTCCAAGCTTGCTTGAGGTGGGGAGATGATAGAAGAAGGTGGAGACGATCTGGTGAGGAGTTCGGCTATGGTTTGAAACCGTAGCTGGTTCTGCAGCAACTGCTCGAGGGTATAATGAAATCAATGATGCTTCAGTTGAAGATTGTGAATGATACACTTCTAGAATATTGCGAAGACATACAATAGAGATTTAATTGCTCGATTCTTATAGTAATAGTCCAAAGTTGTTAGGGAGAGTGTTGTTCTTGAATGGTTTCTAGGCAAAAGGAATATCAGATGGAAAATGAATTTATTTTTGAGTATAATTGAAGTTGATTTGAATGGGTGAAACATAAACTAATACTAAGAAGATCTAATGATGCGATTATAGTTCTAATTTGAGCACAAGGATTGAGGGAATGGAATGCAGATGGGGAGGGTACCTAGAATTGCAGGGTGTAGGGACCCCACTGGTTGTTTCTCTACAGACCCACTTCCTGGAGCTTTACACCATACGCGACAGCGATGCAAGGCCGATGGAGGGCCTTGGAACCTCCTCCGACGTCTGGTCTTCCATGCACGACGAACGTCAGGTGCTGTCACCACCTTGGACGACTGGAGCGGTGCAAGGAAGATCAATGGTCGACCAGTTGTTTATGAAGTGGGGAGAGCTCATTTGAACGGATGATCTTAAGATCAATAAACAGGTGAAGTGATGGGTTGTTGGAGCTGCTCTGATGATGTGCGTGAATCTAGGTGGTTAGGACATTAGGATCAAGGGTCTAGATGGAGTTTATGTTGAAGACCAGAGCGTGGAAAATTAGTTGAAGGTAAGTGATGAATCTGTGATTCATCACTCTAAAAGTTAAAAATATAGCCTTGTTCCCGAGTAAATAGAGGCATATTTCCCTTTATAATGCATAAATAGCATTCATGCATGCATACATAATACATGCATTTTAGCATTCCATTTACATTTAAATAAGAAGCCAAAAATCCCTTGTAAAATATCCTCTTATCAAAATAATCTCTTCCTTATAATATGTACTCCTTAGTTAATAATATAGGGAAGAAAGCCAGAAATCCCCCTTGTAAATTAGCCAATAAAGCCCTAGAACCCCTGGACAATAAAATACACATAGATCCCTCATACAAACTCCAAAATAGGTCTACTCACTCTTAGAATAATACACATTAAAAGATCTTTAAAATGAGACTAATTTCATCCAATTTGGAGCTCGTATGAAAAAGTTGGGTTTTTGGGCCTCTTTGTATACTACATGTATGTATATTTGTATCTTTGTATTTTTATATCATATTTGATCTCATCTCTATCTTTGGTCAACATGCAACTTGTAGATCTCATCGAGATCTACAACTTTCATGTTTTGAGTTTTTCCAAATTCGGCCCCCTCTTCTCTCTAACCTTATTTCTTTGTCAGCCAACCACAGAAGGCCACGTGGCGCCCTCTGGTTGTGCCACGCAGCCTGCTCCCCTTGCTCAGACCGCCGCATCTCTCAGCCGTTGGATGGTTTTCCAGATCCAACGGCCTAGCCGCTTCCACGTACACCCTTTTCCCTCAACCGTCTGATCAAGCCCCTGCTTCATCTCGATCGCCCGTTCGCGCCTCTTCCTCAGCGCACCACGTGGTGCTCGCTACGCCCTTAGATCACATCCCGAACTTTCCATCTCCGCCGTTGTCCTCATGGTCATCTTCCAGCCCTTCGATCAACCTTAGCTTCCCATCTTAGCCATCCATTAGCGTCGAGCCCTCATCATGACACGTGGCTACTCTTTAACCCTCAGATCGTCACGTCCAGATCTTCATCCAGCCGCTCCATCCCGCTTCGATCACCACAGTTGGATCGCAAGATCCAACGGTGTAGACTTCGTCTTCCACCTCGGGAGCCCCTATCTCCCACGTTCTCCGCCTTGCGGGAGGGGCATCCCCTTCCTATTTTCAGCCACGCTCCTTCCACCGTCGACGAGCACCACAACCTCCACGATGATCCCCACTCATCCCTCATCCTTGCCAGCCACTCCACTACCCCCGTCGACCTCGAGTGACTTCCCACGAACTCCTTGAACTCCGCTCCACCATCCACCTGGCCGAGACCTTCGACCTGTAAATACTTGCTCTCCGGCCATCGTCGCATCTATCCGCCACCCGTGAGAGACACTCCGAGCTCGGAGCTTCCAATTGGTGACAGGAATTGCAAGTATCCTCGAGCGAAGACGACCATCCTCTTCGGCGAGATCCTCGGCCACCGCCGAGTCGCAGCTCTCCACCGCCGAGCCGCTGCTTGAGCTCAGGGACCCACCGCCCCTTCGAGCGAAGACCTACAACTCAAACTCGAGCTCCAAACCCCAGGTGAATGCCTCCATCCCCGATCGATCTTCATCTCATTTTTTACTTCGTTTTTCTCGCTTTTTATTCTCCGCCCACGTTCACCTTCTCGCCTCTATTTCACTCCGCCGAGCTCTGTGTCGGAGCTCTCATCTTCGCGGTCACCTTTATGCCCGCCGACAACGCATCTCACCATCCATCGATCTCTAGCTCCACCACTTGGCTGGAGCGTCGTCGCCAGATCACCTCCTTCCGCCTTAGGCCTCGCCAACCATCCTTTTACCTCCACGATTGCACGCACGAGCTTCGGCTCTTTCTCCAACGCCTGCAGGTACCCATCTGTGCATTGGCCAGAACTTCATCGGAGTCGTCCTCGAGCTTCGTCGCCAGCCACCTCCGACGACCCTCTCTAGCTCCTGAGACCATCAACACCTTCGCCGCGTCGCCACGCTTCTCCGGGGATATTTCTGACACCTCGGAGAGCTTCATCGACACGAGGAGGCACTGGCGGAGCAAAGGCCGCTTCGTCGGAGCCAAGCCATCGCCTCCGCAGGCGGCGGAGACCCGTCGAGGAAGAAGCCCCAGTGGCCGTTCGATCATCTCGATCGAACGGTTCGCATTCAGCCACGTCGCCAGTCCACCGGAGCTACAGACGACCGTAGGATCGTCATTGATCCCACACTCAAGAGAACACCACGTCATCATCTTCAGCCTCCATCGACCTCCGTTGGATCAGCTTTGATCTAACGGGTGTTGAGCTTCCACGTCGACATCAGTTGGAGCCTCAGCGACTGTCGATCTTCGCCTAGATCGAACGGCCTGAGATCCCGCCACGCGTCTGCACCGCCATCTGTTGGATCAAGCTTGATTCAAGGGCCTTCATTACGCCACGTCAACAAAGACCGAGCCTCGCCCCCAACCCTAGGCTCGGACGACCAGAGGCTACACCGAGCCTCACTCCAGACCTCCAGAAGCATCCGAGCCGAGCCCCGAGTCTCGTACGCAGCCCGAGCCTAGGCCGACCACGTGAGCAGCATGTGCGGCCTGGGAATTTTATATAGAGGCCCTCGGGACTTTTTGAAATTACAAAAAGGTCCCTGTGAAGCAGACCCCACGTGAGGAGCACATGCCTGTGGAGAATTTGCACACCAGTCCCCAGCATTATAAATAATTGCATTTAAGTCCATGTCTGCATATTTGTTTTATGTAATTTTCTTTTTCTTGTATTGCAAATACCCCTTGTGTTTGCACGCATCCCTAGGTCGCATTTTACATCATTTTTAAATTCCAAAAGTTGCATTTTGTTGAGAAATTTGTACTTTATCTATTGTGCCAAGTGTCATATTTTTATAATTACAGTAGATTTTTAAATGAATTAATTGGTTGATTTGTGTAATATTTTAACCAGTGATACCTTTTAATTTCTAATTAATTTTCTGTGATTCCAAAAATCCTCAAAAATTCACAGTAGCTCTGAGATAGTGAACTTAACATTGCATAAAAATTTCATATCATTTGCACGTATATCGATGCCTGAATAAATTGTTTAGTGATTTTCATATTTTAATTTTAATAAATTTATTTCATATTGAAATTAAGATTTGTCAATTTTCCTGGATTCCTTATCATTAGAATTATCTAGGATAATTTTATCTCCTGAAAAAAATGTGATTTGTTATTTATTAAAAATTAATTAGTGAAAATCACCCTGTCTGCATGTTTAATTCACTATAAATTCATTTAGTGTCTAAAAATTCCCAAAAAATTAGAGTAGCTTAGTTTCATCATCATCAATCATCTGGCCAATTTTTAGAATTTTTGGATTCCATTTGATACCTTAATTGAATTAACTTTGAATTGGCTTGATTCCTGCATGTGTCTTGCATAGAAATTAAAAAAAAAGAAAAAAAATAATTCCCTGAAAATCCAACACTTGATCCTTGCTAAAATTTACCTAAGGAGACAGATTCCTCCCTGAGTTCGACCTTGGAATTCCACCAAGTAAAAAAATTTGCCGCTTGAAATTAACATCGAATATAGTTAAAGTGGTTTTTGATTAACCCCTCGTCCCCGACTGCAACGAACAACTTTAACTTAATTTGGCCAATTAATTTGCTCGAATTAACTAAGGGTGCGGCCCGGCTATCAGTAAGCCAGTTTAATAGAACACGATAACCCCCTTCTTGAAGAAGAAGAAGAAGGCTCTAGGTGCTGACACGTGCCAACACCTGGTAGGCCAAGAGAATAAATACCTTATAAATTAGGTAATAAATAATAGATGGCATTATTTAAATTAGGTATAAAAATAAAAATGTAAATAATTAGTTTAGTTAAATTATGGTATAATTTATTTCTATAAATAATTTATATTTAATAAGTTACAAATATAATATTAATAAATAGGTATATAATATACTTAATTAATAAGACTTTTTTAATTTAGTTTTTTTAATAAATAACATATTATTTTTATATTTTATTGATTAATAGAATAATAAATAATGGTTGTATGAATTTTTTTGGATTTTAATAAATTAATTTAGGTATATAAATAAGGATATGTATATGGGTTATAGTTCAATTTCATCTATAAATTAGATTTTTTTATTTATTTAAAATATTAAATAAGGGTTAAAAATTATGAAATAAATTGTGAATAAAATACAAGATCAAGAAATAATTGAAAAATATAAAATCAATGATATTATAAATAGTATTTTTAGAGTAAGATAAATAGCTCAGAAACACAGTTGTCTCTCTAACTTCCTTTCTTCCCTCTTTTCCCACTACTTCTCCAACTTCCGCCCCATCTCTTTTCTAACTCTCATTCTTCCTCCTCCTTAATCCTCTCATTCCTCTTCATTTTTCCGTATCCGACATTTCTCCAATTTAGAGGGAGTGTATTGGACATGTGAGCCCACGACGAGCCATTATGCAATAAATGTTATTGAAATATCATTCCCTGATCTAAAATGAAGAGTAACTAATTTGCATAATAGGTCACTTAGTACAATTAGGATTATGTATCATGTCCATCTTAATGATCATACAACATTTGATTCAATTGTTGGATCATAGAGGATGGTGCTTGGATGAATATCCAAAGAGTTAGATTGAGGACTCATCAAGCACCGTCAAATGATTATTAAGAGATGATCTCCAGCCTGAGTAGGAGATGGCAAACCTTTCTCTTATGGTTAATATCTGACTGACCTCTTGATGAATGTCCTCTGCATAGTAATAGAGATTCAGAGGTATCAGATTAGTTAGGTCAAAGAGTTGACTTAAGGAGATCGAGATAACCAAAGACCTATGTCGTATGTTGTCACGATATAGGCGCACATCCTTTGACCGGAGACAGATGTGTTACTGTTTGTCTGAGTATGTACATTTGGCAGACTGATAGGTTGATGGCCAAATCAAGGTCTATACACCGGCGCGCTTGTGTGCATACAAGGGCATATGAGTAATACAATCTTTCAAAGGGATCATACATGTTCATTTAATGAATCGGAAGACATGAGCTCACTCATGAGATATTGGGAATCAAATTCTGTTCGCGGTCGTCTCGCTTTGGAAGCTTGCTGAATTTGTAGGTTTGATATATGCTTTTGGAAAGTATATGATCGATACCGACTCCCAATGATCGAATGAGAAACTTAATGATAAAAGCATAAAGGAGACAGTTTCTAAAACTTCGGGTTTATTCTAGGTCTTCCAATATGCATGATCTACAAGTACTATGAATACCCGAGGGTGATGTGATCATAAATGATTGTATAATCATGATGTTTCCATTCCTTGGGAATGATGAAATGGGTTTGGATTTACTGACTTCTTTCAATAGAGAAGTAATATGATCTTGGTCCAAATATTGGACGGTGATCTGAATGTGACTCAGATGCAATGAAAAGATTAGATTTACGATCTTGATTTAATCAAACATTTATGGGAGGTCCGCAAGAACTCGATTTGAGATTTGATCTCAATATCCAAGTCATTATACATGGAACGTACAATCGCACTATCCTTATCTCCAAGTATCCATGGAGAAAGCACATTATCCTTGAAAGAGTCAAGGATAATTTCATTGTTGACAATATATCCAAGCATTGATAAATGGATAATTACATGTGATTTAATTATCATGAATAATATGAATTTGATTCATATTATAAGGAGAATTATCTAAGATAATTAAATACGATTTAATTATCAAAGATGTGAATAATGTGAATGTGATTCAGATTATTTGGGCACATGAGAATAGAGATCTAAGATGATTAAATGTTATTTAATTATCATGGATATAAATAATGTAGATAGCACTATCCATATGATTCATATACATATATATTATAAATGTGATTTATAATATAAAAGAGAGAGATATTTGTAAATAACATTTATAATTTAAATGTTAATATGAATTGGATTCACATTGGAGAATTAATTGAAAATGTAATTTACATTTTTATTTTGGATTGTGAATTTGATTCACAAATTTCCAATGGCATGATTGCAATGTTCACAAAATAAATTAGATTTATTTTTGTGAAATAATTTACAACAAATGTTGTTGTAAATGTTGGCGATTTTCATGAGATAATGTAATCTCATGAAATTGGAAGAAGATTGCCATCCAGTAGGACTTGGATGACCGTCCCCCTTATTATGGCTGTATGAGTATCTCCTTCCCATCTATCTCCAAGGATAATTGATTTAATTGAAATTAATTTATATTGATTATTCAATATATTTTTAATTTAATTAATTCTTGTTGGTTTTTTACAGCAAAATCATGGCCATTGAAAGAAACACAAATCAATCTCATTGATTGATTTTGTGTTATCCATGGATTGAGATCCATGGACTCCCAAAATACTATATAAGAAAAGGCAACCCTTGCTCTTCAAATAAAACAACTAATGCTCTCTCCCTCTCTCTCTCTACGTGCCAGGCCCCTGTCTCTCTCTGTCTTATTGTGGTTGTCCACCATGGAGCCCTAGACAGAGTTGTCATCGCCGCCGCATCGTCGTTATGTTACCAGATCATTTGATCGTGGATCTAAGTCTCCTTCGATGTGTTTCGCATGTGAAGGAGATGTTGGATCTCATGTGACGAGATCAGGAGATTTACTGCTTGGATCATCAACATGGATTGCTAGGAGCACGTATTTCATCAACGCGGTCGCAAGTGTCTCCTCCGTCAAATTGGATGTGGGACAAAAGGTCTCTTCATTTAGAGACTCGATCGCAACCACACTTCAAGAGGTAAACATGATACTTGTTTGTGATTTAGATGAAACAATCCGAGAAGTGTTCTTGGATCATGTGGTTTTATCGTTCCAAATTTTTTAAATTCCACTGCCCCTGATCGCATACGATGTGATCCTCACGATTTCGTGACACACTTAAGGATTTTCCCTTATCTTCAGAGTGATCACCAGCCCTCGAGTGCTGTCGGTGACAGCTTTAGCACCCTCTGGTCGAACAACGATGGTCTCAAAGGCGAGATCCACGAGGGCTCCTCCTCGTATCACTATGCATCTTTTAAGATCACAACCCAGCTTCTCAGGTATTCACCAAGCTGATTGAGGCCATAATAACTAGAGCACCTCCATGCTCAGCACCCTATGACAAACAACCATCAGGTAAACATCCCTATCCTCTTCCCTTATTTTAGCTTCTTCTATTTATTTGTTAATAGCACTCATCTTCTCCCCCATATCAGACCTTTACTTCTATTACCCAATCTGACATTGATAGCACATCCATCTCTCGATTCCCTTCGTTGCTTCTTCTTCCTTTCCAAACCCACCACCGTCAAAAGCTCCCTCCTTCGCATATAGGAGCTTGCTCTGCCTCCACCATCCTTGATTTAATTCGCAATGTTCAGGTCGTGTACCTAAATACTCGAGTCATATCCTCTTCACTTGCAGGTCTTCAAGGAAGCACGTAGCCACCTCTGCCGCCTGCGCAACTGCACCCCATCGAGCACCCACCTTCGTTTGAGCGACAATTCATAGAGGCCATGCACCACTTCGCAGCAAGCAACCCTTCCGCCAGGGGCCAATCCATGCGCATCTACGCCCCCTCCCCTCTCGTCTCTTGCACTCAGGCGTGCAGAACCACGCCCCCTACAGTAGCGGCCTACGCA
The DNA here is from genome assembly GCA_037367405.1 of Ottelia alismoides. NCBI lineage: Eukaryota > Viridiplantae > Streptophyta > Magnoliopsida > Alismatales > Hydrocharitaceae > Ottelia > Ottelia alismoides. The sequence goes on along the minus strand of JAZKJV010006842.1, from coordinate 218,554 downwards.
TCTGCAATCCAGCAACCACCTCCTGCTATGCCTTTATAGCCACCGTGCGGAGGGGCTTCATGCCCTCCACCCATATTAGATTTAGGGGTGCTAATCGAATCGAATATATTCGAATCCACTTAGATTCATATTCAATTCATTATAAAATTTTCAAATCCGAATTCGAATCAAATATTAAATGAATTTCTAATCTAAGTTCAAATTCAATTCGTTTGGGGTTTCGAATATTCAAATTCGATTCATTTTATATCGAATTAGATTTTTATTTAATAATGTAATTAATAATAAAAATTTTATATTAATAATATTTTAAGTTTCAAAGAATAGAATAGACTTTGTGATACTAATTTGTGGAAAAATAATTGAGATAAATAAAAAACTTTTAACATAAATGTTAAACTTCGATAATATAAATTGCATTAAAGTACCTAACTTTTGTTGTTCATGTATATCTCTTGCAATCCTCATTTGCTCTTTTTGTACCTATGGTGAATTGAATATATAAAGAAAAATAATTATTGACATTTTGATAAACCATTGATCTTTTTCTTTTTGTACCTGCGATGAAAATTCAATCAATGCATCTCCACCTTTCAACTGACACTCCAACTTTCTCATTCTCTTTGGTAAATGAGTCATGAACCATTGATATTTTCTTTCTAACAATCTTATTAATTATTTCAGGAATCAATTTTTCTACTTCACCATCCTCTTCTTCCACTTTTTCATTAATATCATCATGCCCAATGACCCTCTCATGGACACTATCTTGAGAAGATGGTATGCTTGAATTATACTTTTAAAAACAAAATGAAAACACATACTCAAAATTATATTTTAAATTCCATACCAATATAGAAATACAAGATATAGATTAATAGATATACATGTCTAAAATAATAACTAGAAAGATTGTGTTACACGTTTCTCTAAAGAATCCTCCATATCTTCCCTCCCATTGTGACCTATCTCCATGATATCTGAGAAAAAAAGGAATCACTAAATTCCATCAGAACCAAATAAGGTCGATGTGAACTGACTTATGGAGTTGAATCCAACATCTGAGGTGTATAAAAACCGGCAAACTAGACTGAGAACTCAGTTGGTATGGCTCTGATCTTCAATTTTCTAATATGTAACATTTTTTCTACATCAAGCATGAACAGTTCATGCTTACCTTATTTCAATGCACTCTCATGGCAGCATAGTTGGGCTTATTAAAGATTATGATGATATTTCCTTCTTGATAACCTAGTCCCCTTGTAATCTTGATGAGAAATGGAATTTAGTTATAGCTATGATCTTTTGCACATTTAGCCATTTAGGCAAATCTCGAATTCCATGAAATCTATTCATACCATAATTGTCTCTAAGAAATTATTTGTATTCAAATGCTTGGTTGTCCTTATCATAAGATCTAGATATTATGATGGATGGGAGGATTAAGAGTGTGATTAAGGAAAAGATTGTTAGAAATTTAAAATCTATGACCTCAGGATGGTTTTTTAAAATTTTATATGTGTTTTTGTAGATTATGTATTTTAGAATCACATAAATTATTTGGATAGAACCTAAATCTTAAGATTTTAAAGTAAAAGGGGTGTGTGGGATAATACCAGTAGGTGCGGGGGTGATGGAGAGATGCTGGCGACGTTGGTGAGTCTAGAACCAATGTCATTGACGGCGGGGGAGAGCGGGAGCTGGTGGTGAGGTTGGCTACTGAGAGGGTGGTGTTGTTAGTGGTGGGAGCGATCAGGGGTGGGAGACTGAAGCCGACGATGTTGGAGAGAGCGAGCAGGAGCGGAAGGATGGAGCCAGAGGCGTTGGAGAGAGCGAGCAGGAGCGGGAGGCTGGAGCCAGCAACATGGGAGAAAGCGAGCAAGAGCGAGAGGTTGGTGTTGGCAGTGTTGGAGAGGAGAAGCAAATGTTAGGATTTATTCTTATGAGTGATAAGGGGAGAGACAGAATTTGGGGGAGTAAAGAGGGGGTATGGTGTACGCAATGAGCATCTCAAAATTGGGATGTTTAGAATAAGATGATGGAAATTTTTATTTATTTTATTAAGTTATGTATCATGTGTGGGGATATTACAAAATATATAATGAATTTATTTACATATATATAATGCTTCATATCATATCATATATGTGTATCGAATCGAATCGAATTATTATCGAACAAATCCAAGTGAATTCAGATTCGATTCATTTGGGAATCGAATCCAAAAGTTAAATTCAAATTCAGTTCATTTGATTTCGAATCGATTTTTTTCGAATTTTTATCGAACGAATCCTAATGAATTCGAATGACTCAATTCAATTAGCAGCCCTAATTAGATTCACCCGTGCATGCCACCTCTGCTTAGACCGACCGCCGCACCAGTCGCTCCTATACGGAGAACCACCACCTCCTCTTGGATCGGCCGTCGCACTAACCGCTCCCTTGCGTGAAGGACTACCACCTCTGCCTGGACCGACCTCTGAACCAGCCTCTACCTCCGAGCCCTCCTCTACAAGCCCGCAACCACCCCGTACTAAGCGTACCGCCTAGCACGGCCACCGTCGGTTGCTCGCCCTTGTGTGGAGGAGAGTCACCAGCATACCACCTCTCCTATGCCACGCATGGCTACACCCCACTATCCATCTCCTCCAACGCCCACACCGCACATGTCTATAGTGGGTTCCATTTCTTGGAACCCACGAAAGAGGTAGAGTGGATCCTCTACAGTACTGCAGAGTCTGCTGCAATTAATCCGAGCTGCTCGATCTTGATCGAGCGGTTCGCATGAATTTCTACAGTATGGGCCCATTGAAATAGGGAATTTGTGCCGAAAGAGGAAGGGGAGGTTCCAATTTCTTTTGGGAAAATTGCATAAATACCACCTAAGGTATACATAACTATTGAAATGCCCTTAGATATAAAATTTCTGTGTTGAACTTGTATTCAGTTATTGCAGTTAGAACCTTTTTTTCGAACTTGATTTGAGAACACTACTTCTCATCATTTTTAAATTCTAAAAATTGCATGTTGTTCCTTAATTAATACTCAATATGATGATTATTTATTCATAATTTTTCAAGCATTGGATGATTTATTAAAATTCAAAGATTGAAATTCATTGATATTTTGCCCATTTGTGCTCCAAAAATCATATTGAATCAATGCTTGCTCCAAAAATTCCCATAAATCCAGGATATGTGTTTTCGTTTATGTTCTAACTCAGATCCAAATTTCATTAAAACTGTGTTTTCATGTTCCTAGAATAAAATGTTGAGTGATTTGAAAATTTGATTTTTAATTAGGTCCACACACATTATTTTGATGAAATTTCAACTCTCATGGATTGCAAAATAAAATATCTATTTGAGATAATTTTGTTTTTAGATAATTTGTTGGCATGGGTTTAGTAGGAATTAATTGTTACAAATCACTATGTTTCAGTGGAAAATTCATAAAAAATCAAATATCATTAGAAAATTTTTAAAAAAATTACAATATGTGCATTCATCATATTTAAGGTCTTATCCAAGTTTCATAAATTTTTCATTCCGTTTGCTCATAAAATTACATAAAAACCCCTAAAAAGAGTTCATTTTTCATTGTAACATCGTAAGTCCAAAAATTCCAAAAAAATACATTTTGCATGCATCGTTGAATTAGGTTTACATGAAAAATAACACTTACCTAATTTGATATGATTTTGAATTAAAAAATTAATTAGGCTAAGTTGTTTTTTCTCTTAAGAACTTAATTCATTCACATTTGTGTATTTGCATTCATATCACATAAAAAATATCAAAAAATTCCTCTTTCAAAACCGTACATTAAGTGATCTAATTCGAACTCTAAGTTGTTCATTTGCCTCCTTGAGTCGACCTTGGGGCTTGCCCAGGTTAAAAATACATAAAATCACACTTGCTTGATTGGTTGATAATTTATTCGTGTGGTTTATTTTTTATTGAATATGAAGTGCTCGACTACTACAATAATTTGACACAATTAAATCAGGGTGTATTTGGGATCATCAAATAAAGAAAAATGTAGCCAAGCCTCCACGTGGCATGTCTTCTTGCTTCGGGTACCCTGAGGCAGTGTGCTCTGGAATGGCTAGATCGAACGACTGAAAAGAGAGGAGCCCCCTTGATCCAAGGGTGATTGTTTATCCTGGGGCTCCTCTCTCCTCCTTCTGTCGATGAAAATCGAGCACTAGGCGATCTTGGCAAACCTGCAGGTTCCTTAATCGACACACGACCAAGGAACCCCAAGGAGGGGCTGCTGTAGAGTGGATGCGAGATGTTTCCTTCCTCCTCGATCTATGCGGCGAGACGAGGGAGGCGGAGGGTTGATCCATGCTTTGCCTCATTCCCTACAACTAGAGCGAGGAGGGACATGGTCGACGCTCTGGGTGAAGCATGGGTCTTGATCCTTTGCAGATGGTGCTTGGGCAGGGGAGCTCCTTCCATGGTTGAAGTAGATCGGTTGAGGTTCGATGGGGAAGGCCTGATGAACTCCTGATGTTGTGGTTGAGTTAAAGATCCAAGAGCTTGTGTTACTTCCTTGGTCTGTAGGTACTGGGGTTGACCAAGCTCAGCTAAAGTGTGGATCTTGCATGGGTTAGAAAAAATGAGGACAGGGGAATGGAAGAGGCTCCTGCAGAGGTGGATGGATGGAGCTCAATGCTCCATCCTTGGTGAGACCGGAGGTGATGGGAGATATGGGAGGTAGAACAGAGGTGAGAGGAGAGGACGGGTGAGATAATTCAGTTATCAAGTTGAGGGATGAGTCAGGTTTGGATTCTATGGAAGAGGATGAAGACACACGGAAAAAATCGAAGGAAAAGAAGAAAAAGAAGTGTAAGGAGGGTACATGTAGATGGCACGTGATCAGAGGAGGGACAACTTGTGTGGAACATGGAGGAAGCAGAGGAGGTCACTTGAAGGTGGAGGAGAAGAGCCTCACTCCTAGCGTCGTCGCTCGAGAGCTCCGATGGGGAGGAGCTCGAGCTCTACAACAACCACTAAAGATATTGCAACAAGGAGCTGGAAGCTCCTTGGGTTGCATCGATCCTAGAGCTCTTCATTGCTCGACAAAACTCCTAGGAGGTGTCACAACCCTTAGACCTGGAGTTAAAGAATGTAGGTAGAGAAATGGCGGATAGGTTGTGGAGGTGATGTGGTTGAGCTTTATAGGCGGAGGGGGATAAGGGTAATGGGTGAAAAAGGAGTGATGGAATCTAAGGGAGTGAGGTGAATCAATGGAGGAATGAAGGATCTCAACGTTACATGCGGGGGGTCTGATCGAAATCAAGGAGCGATGGGTAACAGTTGTAGGTTTGATTGAGGGTTGTCATTAGAGTTTTGGTGGGATCAACGACAAGCCAAGGTGAGAGGAGGAAGGTGGTGTGCTACAACGGAGGGCGAGCAGAGCAGGAGATGTGGCATGGTCAGAGCAAGGTAGAGACGGGTTGGGCAGAGGATAGAGGAAGGGATTGACTTGCAATCACTATTGGATAGAGATCGATCCAACAATGTAAGATGGAGGAGAGGGGCTGGGTTCGAAGAATGTGCGATGGAGCTGATTGGAGTGGGATGGGTATAGGTTGTTGGATCAGTGTTTATCCAATGGCTAGGAATGGAGGGTGCTAGTGGACAAGGAGGGCTGACTGGGTCAATGCATGTGGCTGACTGGGCGCGAGGTGGACAAATGAGCGGCTGCCATGTGGGCATGATTGTTGACCAGGTGGTTGAACATGAGATAAAAATAAAGAAAATAAGAAAAGAAATAGAAAGTAAGGTCAAATTAAAAAGTTGTCAACATGAAAGTTGTTTATCTCAATAAGACCTATAACTTTCACGAAGGACCAAAAAACAAATAAAGTCATCAATACAAAATGCATTTCTGTGTGGGTCTTAACTTGGTAATCAACCCCTATATTTTCATGCTTTGTAATTTTAATTAGATTTTAATTAGTGTATTAATATACATACAATAAATACATAATTTATCTAATTTTTATGGATTAATAAGAAGGTAAAAAAATCATCAAAGATAAAATATGTACAAAATACACAAGATCAGATCTTTATGTTTTCTTTTGATTTTATGCTTTTTATGGGTTTTGTTTCTTTATGTCAAGTTAGTTAATGAATTAAACAATATAATAGAAAAATAATTGAGTTAATAATTAGTTTTTTATACATAAAATAATACATGGGGTTTAATTTTACAAGAATTAGTCATGATTTCTTACATAATTAGTGAGGTTAATTAGTTTGCAATAGAGGGTTTATTTGATGATTTATTGAGGAGATTTTACTAAGATCCTTATATAAAGTGGATGAATCATGGATTCATCACCCCCTATACTTACATCATTGGTCATCCCCGAGCACGTCGAATGAGTTAGAAAGTTGAATCCCTGACTGCGTACGTGTTGTTGCAAGACTTGAAGACCAGTCAACGAGTTCCATGTGACTCCTTAAATCTAAGTCTAACAATATCTCATCCAAAATGAACTCAACATTTCTAATTATCAGACTCTTTATGAATACATATAATTATAGTAGATATGACTTAGATGTGTTGAATTCATTCTCCTACATAGAGTCTTTGATTCCCCAAAGCCCTGGTCTAAGAGGCTCTCCTAGGGACTCAATCCTCACTCTGGTCCACTGATCGAGTTTCCCATCAATTCAGCGTCTCTTTAGTTGTCAGACTTGAAAGTGTAATGGTGAACAAGACAAGTATGAAGGAAGTGGGATTGTGTCATTTATTTTCTCCTCTCATTGGAACAAGGATCCCTTGGGTGCCTTATTACACATGCATTTTTTGTTATGAATCATCATGCCCATAAAGATATTTCGGATTCCTCTACACTTGTTTTCCTGAGAATGATTTGGTGTCTTGCTTGGATCTAGATTAAGGTCAAAGATCATAGTCCCACACACTTGCGCCTTTTCTTTTTTTATGTATTGTATCATTCCTTTTGCTTTGCTCATTTGAGCCTTTTTTTCATTCTATTTTCATTTTATTCCTTGTGAATCTCTGTGCTCGTTATTCTTCATCTCTGCTCCTTTTTGTCTGTTAAGATGTCGGTTCTTGGATGGCTCAGTCTAGACTCCACAGATGACCACATCGATTCCACGACTTCAACATTCCCAATAATTTGGGGTGATTCCAGAGAGACCGGTTCAGATCCTGCGAATCATTCTAAAGACTCCTTGTCTTCTTCATCTCAAATAAATCAGAATAACTCTTGTCCTTACTTTCCTCCTTTGTGGATGGAGATTGACTTGTTGCCATACACATTGTCTGATTCAATAAATGTCAGAATTGACCCTAATTCTGAACATCTCTCTATATCTTGTGCATGGTTCAAGTCTGATCGATATTCCTTTAATCATGCAGATCCGCAGCTCGATCAGGATTCAGTTGCCTCTAAGTCTAATTTAAAGATGGCTACACCAAAACAGAAGGCACATCCATTTGAGCAAAATGAAGTCAATGCTCAGATGCTCGCATCTACATGCTAACCAGACACAATTGACTACACAGACCAAAGCAAGAGATAGAGATAACAAAGGAGGAGGAGGAGGAGAACCATAGGCAGATGGACCCCACAAAGGGGAAGATGAGGAAAGAAGAGAGGATCTTAAGCCTACACTGAAAGAAAGCTATAATCATGGCTCTGACTAGATGATTCAGTGGATCCGGATTCCATTGATCCATGGACATTTTTGAGCTAAAGCTGCAGCTCTTGTCTCTTCTTCCCTCATTCCAAAAGAATGCGAATGCGGAACCATACATCCATCTCCAACATTTTGGTTGCATCTACGGTACTACTCACCACCCTAACACCCTGTTAGGTGTAGGCAAGATGATTGACTTTCCCTTTAGCCTTCAAAACAAGGCTCTATATATTTGATCAATCATTTAGGAAAGGTAGTGACGACCTGGGAGGAGCTCAAGTCAGCATTCCTCTACAAGTATTACCCTCTTGGTCATCTGAACCATATGCACACTCACATCTTGAATTTCTCCCAAGGACCGCACGAGTCCATTCATGAACCTGTGAGAGGTTCAAAGATTTACAAAATAAGTACCCCCATCACAACATCCCTAGGACCAGCATGGTCCAACACTTTTTTGGGGGACTCAACCAGGAAAGCTAGAGGCTGATTGATGCCGCATGTGGTGGATCTCACTTCAACAAGGATGAAGATGTTATCTAGTAGATTTTCGAAGAAATGGTCTAAGGAGAGGTTGATGTGTCTTCATCCAATGCATATCAGAAACAACCGCATATCCACTACAAGCCTGTCAATATGGCAACATCTCATGATGAACATAAGTATGAGAGATCCAACTTGAGTATCATAGGGAGCCACTTTTCCAAAGTGGATATCATTGAAAAACAATCACAGGACCTCGAGAAAGTAGTTGTGATTGAACAAAGAATGAAGAACTTAGATAAAGTGGACCAGATCACCAAGCATGTGGAGCTCTTGGCGAGCACTATCAACACCTGTCAATCGTGAGTTCATCAGCCATGACTCCTACCGAGTCGAAGGAATCACCATCATCACAGAGTTTAGGGCAACCACCATCCATCCATCGCGTATATTACACGCAGGAACCTGACTAGGCACCACGTCAACGTAATCGTAGTAGTATATGATTGTGTACCATCCTGAACTCCACTCATCTTTTGTAGAGCAATTGTTCCCACCTCTGCCCCAAATTCATGAGGTGAACATCGTATGGAGCAATGAAGCGCAACTGACCTATCATTTCAGACATCTGCATGGTCAGTCCAATGCCATTCGGCCATACCATCAGTCCCAAGGTGGGAAGTTTGTTCAGGGTCAGCCTCCGTCACATCAGTCTCCACCACAAGCATACACATGGAGACAGTCTTATCAGCAACCGACGTACTGTCATTAACAATCGTATGACCACTACCCGGCTGCTCAATACAATAAGTATCCCTCTCCTCATTATTATCAGGGGTAGTATACTCCTCAGCATTATTCTCATGTCAGTCGTATCCTCCGTAGCATCACTATCAATCTCAACCTAGTTAGCAGCAGAATCCCTTGAGGTTGCATCCGTGAAACCCACCCTCGACTATATGGCGCAGTTAGTGAAAGAGTCCATCCAAGGCGAGCTGGAAACTTGATGACCTCACCACCACCAAAATAATAATACCAATGCAGGTTGAGGCCAACTCAATAACTTCAAGCGCAAAGAGCTGGTAGTTCATGATGTGTCCTCCAATCCCGACGAGTCAGGTATCAATGATTCTATTATGTTATCTAACATTGTGACTCTCATAAGCGGTAGGACCTTGCATCCGTCTGCCACAACAAAGGGGAAGAATAAAGTGTCATCTGGTGAATCACCGTCTTCTGCATAAGCTGATCCAACAGTAGGTTCAGGTGACAAATAAGAAGAAGAAGGAGATGCACCAAATCAAGAAAAATTACAAAAAAATGAAGAAAATCAAAAAGAACAAAAATATAATAAAATCCAAGGCTGAGCCGAGCAAGCCAAGGAGAAAGCCGCAACATCATCTAATCCTATGTCGATCGATGGAGCCAAGTTTCATGTTTTTATTTCTCCACCTGTATTGGATGATTGCACCCCTTTTAGTCATCCAATTTTACATGATGATTCAATTATAAACAAGAACAATGATTTCCAATATGTACATATTCCTTTTTATGATGTAATGAAAAAATCCAAAAAATAGAAATAGGAAAGTGTATTGTCTGATCTGGCAATTGTGGAGATTTTACAGAATATCTTTTTGGAAATGCCATTATTTAAATCCATGGAATACATGCCATATGTGAATACAGGACTGGAACATGCATGCACATCAAAGCGTCAACCCCGTAAGAATAGACACAATAGATCGGAGAAGCACATCCTAACATGGCCACAGTTAATGCGATCAACGACCTCCCAACAAAGAAGAAAGATAAGGGAGCACCTTTAATCATGTGTGAGATATTTGATCATATTTTCGAGCAAACTATTCTTGATAACGGTTCTTCCTTTAACCTTTTTCCCTCCCCATTCTTTAAGAATTTGGACTGGGTCCACCTAAACCCACACGCATGATCCTTCAATTTGTCGATCAATCCATTAAGTGGTCCAGAGGTTTATTGGAGGATTTTATTGTAACCGTGTAGGACATGAAATTCCCAGCGGACATCGTTGTCATGGACATGGATTCCCCCACACCGCTACTACATACCCCTATTATTCTTTGTCAGTCGTTCCTTCGAACAACCGAAGCGATAGTTGATTACATGTATGGAAATATAATGCTTTGCTCTTACAATGAAAAGGTTACCATGGACATGATCACAGAGCTGAAAGCCATATAAATCACATCTGAAAGAAGAGAACCAGAGACATCTGCAGAAGATTGTGATATTGTTGAGCAGATCCGAGATCCAAGCTTATCACTAGATACTATTGAGACACGAGAAATCCTATTTCTAGAGAAGGACCTGGACAACACAGTCTACTCATGCTCCTTTGCCGATGGGGAGGATGATTCACAAGCACTGATCGAGCTATTCGAAGAAGATCCATGCCAAACCGAACGAGAAGATACCATTACATATATCTTCAGTACTTCAATGTCTGAGCCAAGTGACAGAGGGGGATAGCACCTCCTCATTGTCAGCAAATTATTCACCTATCAGTTTAGTTTCGGAGGTATTTGAGAAGCCGACTCCAAATTAACTTGAGTTAAAGCAGCTTCTGACGGATCTTAATTATGCTTTCCTTGCAGGTGAGCAGATTATGTATCTAGTCATCATCAGTAGCATATTGAACATGGATCAAGAATCTCACTTGCTAGAGATTATAGAGAAAAATCACAAGGCATTTCGTTGGAATGTTTCTGATCTCCGAGGGATAAATCTGACCTTGTGTTCACACCACTTAGACGTTGATTGTAAACCGCTGAATCCATGATTTACATCTTTGTTCTTTTATTTTAGCTTAAAATCCTTTGCAAAACACCTGCAAATAATAACTACTTCTCATCTTTTATCATTCATCATTCATTTGTTAATATTGTATATATACCACTTATTTACATCAAAATAAAAGAATAAAGAAGAAAAGAAAAAGAAAATAAGAGAAGAAACTATATATGAAATAAATATAGATTGACCCGAACCCCGAGACCATACCAAGCATTGGGATGGTCGACAAGGAATAAAGTAGGGGGATATAGGGTCCATAACTTATAACAATTCCAGAAAATCAATGTCACAATGTACATAAGCATATTTTTCACCTTGTACATATGTTCACCTATTTTATTTATCAATAAACAATCTCAAATAAAAATATTCCCTTCACGAAAGTTGTTGTAATAATACTATTAATTTATAACAATATCAAAAAATATATTTTATGAATAAATAAATAATTACAATGAACTAAAAAATACGAAAAATCCATCTTTCAAGTTTTAGAACTATTTGTAGAAAACTTCAAATTAACCAAACTCACTTTTAAACTTCGTTTTCTAACTAATATTATTTATTAAAAATATCAAAAAATTGTAGAATAAATTGTGTGAGTTTTGACGTTTGGACCCCTTTGTATATATGTACTTTATGTATATAACACTTCTTTATTTTTTATTAATTTCATACTAACTCCAATTAACTTAATTTTTTTCTAAATTGTTTATAGTGCAAAATTACAAAAATGTAATTTAAAAATAATTTTGAATAAATACAATAAATTTCAAAACCAAAAAGTCGTAAATCCTAACTTCCAAACCTTATAACTCGACCATATGAACTCCAATTTGGGTGTACTTACTTTTAAAGTTGATTTTATAGAATTATCTATAAAATAAAAGTGATTTCACTAAAATTAGAGTTAATATGCAAAAAATAGGTTTTCGGACCCTATTGGTATACTTTTATATATACATGTTTATATGGTTTCTTTATTTATTTCTTTATTTTTTTACATATTTATATTTTTAATATTGTGTATATATTGTATTTTATTTATGAAAAATGCAAATAAAATAACAAAACAAAAAAATAAAAATATAATATTGAATTTTATTGTATAGGTATCATGTACCTATACTGTACATAGCGTTATTTATATATATAATTAAATTAACAATACAAATAAAATAAAAATATATTTGAAATAATTTAGTTATGGATAAATGGGGATGCCCCCTAGGGGGAGCTAACTTGGCTCCCCTGCCCCATTTCCCCCCCTTTTTTTTGAAAAGTTCTTCCGTGAATATTCATCACTATATCCCTATATTATGCTATTCAAATTTCACACGAAACAGAGACTTCTACGGGCTCCATCCAGACATGCATTTTTTAACGGTCTCAGGATTTTTTAAATCGACCCCGCCTGGATGGAGGTCGTAGGAGTCTCTGTTTCGCATGAAATTTGAATGACATAATATAGAGATTTAATAATGAATTTACACAGTTTTACTTTTTAAAAAAATAAAAGAAATATGTGAAAAATGAGGTGGGGGGAGCTAAGTTAGCTCCCCCTAGGGGGCATACACATTTTCTTATTTAGTTATTATGTAAATTAATAAAATATTAAATTATGTAATTACTTACACAAACACATAATTAAAAATAATTGTATATTGTATATATGTATTTAATATATGTAAATATGTGTATTTTTATTATTTAACTACTTAAATTAATTTATTTAATTTATTAAAAATCAACATAATATAATTGATTAATTTATAAACATAATTTGTTTTAATAATTTTTAGTTTAAAATCATTTTCTATTTTATTTTAATTTATTTCTAATTTATTTGCTATTTTATCTATTTGACTTTTGTCTTTTTCCTCCGCCTTCTCCGATTGATCCAAGTCAACATTGTTGACCACGATCAACTCACCCCCCAGACTTGGATCAGAATAATTCGCAACCCGCCAACTTCTCGGATTTATTCCGACAGGCTCCTCCATCATTTTTATCCATTTTCTTCACCCAATTAGAGTCCACATCATCGTGATCTGTGCCCGACCATTTTTTGCCTCGACCCACCTTGTTTCGGATGCTTATTTTCATTTGAAAATTCTCCTTTCTCATCTCATAAATAGGTTGGAGATCCATTTTTCTTCCCATCTATATCTTCACCCTCCTTCTCCAGTGAGCTTTGAGAGCTTGCAAGTGATAGTGTGGCTTTCGTTGTAGTGAGGAAATGTTAATTTGGCCTCTGATCTAACGTCTCCACTGTGCTCCTCCTTAGGCGAACTGAGCCTCCGCGAGTAGCCGTCATGTTGAGGCAACGACCCGAATCTTCGCGGATCTTTAGTTCACGTGATTTCATCCATCCAGGTAACTTAGTTTCAATTTTGATTCTAATTATTTTTGTTGATTGCAGATCTATAGAAGAAAAGCATAGTAAACCTCTGATCCTTACGATTGGAGGTCCTTTGCCTTCATTCCATTCTTGATCCTGTCGACACTCCACCTCATTCGCTACCCGACTCTGCTTCTCCATGATCGCCTTCCATCTCTGATCATATCAGATTCATTCGGATCTGAGCTGTGATCCTCATCCTCCCCCTTCATCAGAGGATCCCCATACATTCCCACTCACCAGATCTATTTGCATTTGGGTCCGAGATGAAAATCTCGAATCATCTGAACCCCTTGCAGGTCAGCTACATGGGAACTTGAAGAGCATCGATCTGTGTATTGAGCCTCATCTGGAGCTCTATGTTCATCTGAGGAGAACGAATCGAGCGGTAGTGCACCATTAGTATCGAGAACTAATTTCCTTCATCGAAGATCTGCATCAGATTCGAAATCCCCTCTTTTCTAGCTGAGATCAAAGCATCACCTACACACGAGAGACATGATCGATTTATCAACAGAAGCACACCATCGGAGATCGAATCGAAGGCCACCTACGAAGATCACCTCTGCTAAATCGTCGTCACTTCTGAAGAATTGGGGAAGAACTAGCAAAGAAAGAGCTCTCTGATTAGACCATGTCTGATGGTCGATTCAATCCGCGCCAAATGCTACAACAACCACAAGATTGAAGCTCTGATCGCAAATCCATAACCACACCACGTGGAAACTTCTGATCAAGCCCACTGCGCAACCGCTTATAAGCGGCACGTGCCTCGCACGTGATCACGTGATCCACATATATTTTTTGGGTAAATCTGTAAAGCCCTCAAATATTTTGAGTTTTCTGTACAGGTCTTGGGTTGGGATGAGCATGAGGTTGGGCCGGATCCAACCCGAACCGGTTCTAATCTGCGGGCCTGCGAGCTGGATTCACGCCGTGGCTTTGCTCCAAACCAGGTCCGAGCCGGCCTGCAAGGACATGGGCCGAGCCTGATCCGGCCCGCTCTAGTTGGGTCTTGGCTGCTTAGCTGCACATGAATACCACGTGCTTTTGTGAACTTTTGCATAAATAACCTCATATCATTTTTTTGTTATTATTTGTAGTATCTTTTCAATAATTGCAGTTTCATATCTATTACTCAATATTTTATTTTCTTCTTCTTTTGCTTGGTTTAATTACTCTAAAAAATCACAAAAATTTCATTAATCTCCTGCATGTTTGTTCTCCCCTAATTTTTGTTGTAAAAAATAATACTATTTCTTATTTTTAAAAATACAAGACAACTTGTTTTTCATTGTTTGATAATAAAAAATCATAAAAAGTCAAAATATGATTTAAAAATCCAAAAAATTATGGGTTTTATCAGTTGTGCCCCTCTAAAATATTGCAATTTTAGTTATGCCCCTTCATTTTTTAGAATATTAGTTATGTCCCTACCTTCTTGCAAAATTCACAGTTCTGCCCTTCTATTAAGGTAAAGTAGGGGCATAGCTGATATTACAAAAGGGTAGAACTATGAATTTTGTAAGAAGGTAGGGGCACAATTGATATTTCAAAAAAAGAGAGGGACATAACTGAAATTGCAATATCTCAGAGGGGCATAACTGGTAAAAACCCAAAAATTATTATAGATGTCTTTTAATTAGTTTTATTACCTATATAAATTTTGTTTGAAAATTCTTTATAAAAACCATAAAAATAAAAAATTCTCAAAAACTTTAAAAAATCATATAAAATCAAAAAATCAGGAAAAATATATTTTTGATCTTGTTTTAAAGCTTAATAAAAAACTTTCTATTTTAAAATTTGTTTGTAGTATTTTTTCTTTATTTTATATTTAAAAAACTTAAAAATAGTTGCTCAATTAAGTTTGAAAATTATTTTCATTTTTTATTCTTTTTAAAATCCTAAAAAATCTAAAAATTTCACGAAAATTGCAAAATAGTAAAAAATGTTCAAAACACAAAAATATTTTTATTTAAATTTTATGCATATTTTTTCCCTATTTGAAAATAAAAAAGTGTGATTGTTTTCTTTCTTTTACATTTATTTTATTTTATTTTCTTTCAAAAAGTTAAAATACAAAAAATTGCAAAATTAAAAATCATTAAAAATAAAAAATAGAAAGCGTAAAAAACTATAAATATTAAAAATCCAAAAAATATAAAAAGCATGAAAGGCATAAAAAAGGAAAAAGGGAAAAAGAAGAAAAAAGAGCCGTTAAGTTTAATTAATAACCCTCATTTTTCGAAGTTGCCTCCTTGAGTTTGACCCGGGGAGCTATACCAAGTTAATTAATAAATATCAAATACATTTTCTCTTCTTTTATTTGGATAATAATTATTTGATTGCTTTGAGAATTTTACAGGTGAACTACGACACATTGATTACATTATTATTTCTCATCAATAAATATACCTGCAATGATCCTTCGAACATCATAAACCATCATGCGAATTCTAGAGAAGGTTAAACCCTATTCTTTGGAACGTGGTATGAAAGAGATAATGAAATGATGTGAGGTTGGCTTCATTTATCCCATCTTCGATTCTAAGTAGGTTAGCCATTGCACGTAGTTCTGAAGAAGTTTGGAATTACGGTGGTCACAAATGATCAAGGAGAGGAGATCTTTACCCGAGTACCTACTTCATGGCGTATCTGTGTTTATTACATAAGCTTGAATTCAACAACCAAGAAGGATCACTTCCCTCTGCCTTTTATTGATCAAGTGCTTGAAAGGTTGGCAAGAAAAGAGTTCTTTTGCTTCTTGTATGGGTACTCTGGGTACAACCTAGTGGCAATCGCTCCGAAGATCTAGAGAAAACTACTTTCACATGTCCATTCAGCATCTATGCTTTCAATCGGACGCTCTTTGGATTATGTAACGTTCCTACTACATTTTAGAGGTGTATGTTTGTTGTTTTTACCGACATGGTAGGTAGCTTTATCGAGGTTTTCATGGATAATTTCTCAGTCTGTGGTGATAGTTTTGATGCTTGTCTTGCACACCTAGACCGAGTACTTATGAGATGCCGTGAAGTCAATTTTGTTCTATCATGGGAAAATATTCAATTCATGGTAATTGAAGGAATTGTGCTGGGCCATGTCGTCTCCAAGCGAGGCATGGAGGTCGATCGACGAAGGTGGATGTGATTTCTAAAATCGAGCCACCTCGAACAATGAAGAATGTGAGGTCATTTTTGGAGCATGTTAGTTTCTAGAGAAGATTCATCAAGGACTTCAATAAGTTTGTCCTCCTCTCACAAAGCTTCTTGGCAAGGAAACTGACTTCATTGTAGGTTAGATGGTTCTCATAGCATTTGCTCAGCTAAAAGAGCTTGTCACTCAGACACCCATCATATAGCCACCCTACTGGTCTCTCTCATTCGAGATCATGACATATGCTTCTGAATTCGTCATTGGGGCTATGTTAGGATAAAGAAGAGATAATTTTCCATACACCATCCATTACGCTAGCAGAACACTTGATGATGCGTAGAAGATTTATACAGTCACAAAGAAAGAGCTGTTGATAGTCGTTTTTGCACTGGAAAATTTCAGATCCCATCTCCTCTATTAAAAGGTCATTGTTTATCTGATCACTTTGCTATTTGGTACCTACATCATAAGGATGATGCCAAGTCATGTCTACTTAGATGAATCCTTCTCCTCCATGAGTTTTATTTTAAAATTAGAGATAAACCTGGAGTCAAGAATGTGGTAGCATATCACCTATCTAGAATTTAATGCAATCAATGCACAAATACTCCCTTGAGTAGTGTGCCGATCACAAAGACCTTCCGTGACGAATCTATTGTCAGTATTACTTCTCTCCCATGGTATGCCAATATTGTGAATTATCTCGTTTCTGAGAAGGTTCCATGAGATTGGAAAAGAGTAAAGGAAAATTGTCCGATATTCATTTCTACCAGTGGGAAGATGCAAACCTTTTTTGGGAAGGTGTGGATTTCATTTGGCGTCAGTGCAATCCTCAAGAGGAGTCATCGACATCCTCGAGCACTGCCATAAGCTCAAATCTGGAGGACACCATTCTGGAAGCAGAATGGTGGCAAAAGTTTTGTAGTGTAGACTCTAGTGGCCGATATTATTCAAGGATGCTGCAACTTATTGAAATGTTGCATTGATTGTCAGAAAATGGGAGGAACCCTCAGATCCAAAGACTCGATGCCCCTTAAGTTGATTCAGATGTCATATGTTTTTAATGCTTGGGGCATTGACTTTATGGGCCCATTTTCTAACGGTCAAGGATTTGAATACATCCTTCTTACTGTTGAATGTGTGAGTCGCCGGGTGGAGGCTATTCCTGCCCCATCTACTGATACTCGTACAGTTTGTTACTTTCTCAAGTACAATATTATTTCAAGGTTTGGGATTCCAAACATCTTAATTTAAGGTGGGGGTAGCCATTTTGTTAATAAAGAAGTCAAAAAGCATGTGAAGGAGTATGACATCGATCGTCGTGTCGTATCTGCTTACCACCTATAATTGAATGGCTTGGACGAGTTATCAAATAGGGAGATCAAGACAATCATGCGGAAACTTGTTAGGTCTGATAGGAAGAAATGGTCGCAGTTGCTTGACTCGGTTCTATGGACTTATCAGATCACCTACAAGTCTCCACTCAGTATGTCTCCCTATCATCTGGTTTATAGAAAGCCATGTCATCTGCGAGTTGAACTCATTCACAAATCTTTATGGCAAGTGAACACATGTAATTTAGATTTACACCAAGGTGGTAAGAACCAAAAGGTAGATCTGAACAGACTCTTGGAACTCAGAGACACTGCATACGATAACACCCTTATATATAGAGAGAAAGTCAAATGTTGGCATGACAAGCACATCAATCGCAAGACTTTCGAGCCTAGACAAAAGGTGTGGTTATTTGATATGAAGTTGAAGATTTTCTCAAGAAAACTTTAAAGCAAATGGACATGGCCCTTCATGATCTAAATTGTGTGTGACAACGGAAGCATTCTCATATCATAATTGTCATATGATGCATAACCATTTATAGTCAACAGATAGTTGTTGAAGCCGTATCTTGAGCATGATACATTCTTGTCTGTTATCGATTCAATCAGCGTTGTGTTTGATGAAGATCTCTCTACAACATCATAATATTAAGATGCTGTCTCTAAAAATATTTTTGATTAATTCTTTGTCTTTTCATTCTTTTTCAATTCTTTCATTCTTTCGATTATTTCATTCATCCTATTCATCTTATACTTAGGATGACCATATCCTAAGTGTAGGAGGGATGAGTGCATTTTAATGTTTTTCATTATTCTCTCACTTGTCTTCTAACTTGTTGATAATCCTTTTCTATACTCGAGGATATTTTACCCTAGGTATAGGGAGAGATAGGCCGGGTCGTTGATTTCTGTGAATTCGAATCCTCGATCATCCCTACTTTGTGTACAATATGTTATACTTAGGATTAGTTGATCCTAAGTATAGGGGGGATGATCGACTTCTCATTCTTTTATTTTGAGTCATTGTAGTATAGACTTTTTTATACTTAGCACGAATCACGCCTTTCTTTATTTCTATTTGATCACTATGAGGACATAGTTCGAGCTAAGTATATGGGAGTCGTATATATGCTATATATATGTTAGCCATCACTCGTACTTTCGTATTTTCAATAATGTAGCTAATTTACTACATTGGGTAAGGGTATACAATAAATCAACTTTAAAGAATAAACCCTTGTAAATATGTATAAAATTTTTGCAAAATTGTTTGTAAAATTGCTTTGAAACTATTTTGCAAAATGATTCGGAAAATGGTCGTAAAATATCTTGAAAATTTGTTGAAAACCTTTGAAAAATCTTTGTAAAATATTTTCAAACCATTTTAAAATAAGCTCTTTGAAAAAACTTTGTAAAAGTTAGTTATAAAAATATTTTTGAAAAACTCTTTGTAAAAGTAGTTGCAAAATAAGTTTTCAAAATGTTTACAAATATTTGCAAAATGTTTTCAAATTATTATGGAAACCTATAGACAATACACTTGCAAAAAAAGTCTTCAAATAAAACATGTACTACTGTATAAAATTCAATATAAATTTGTAGAAAAAAACTATAAATAACTTGTATAAATTTTTTTGTTAACATGTGTAAAATCTCTGTGAATTCACTAACTCTTTTGTTTTTCAAAAATCTCTTAAAAATTTACAAAATTCCAAACATGTTAAAAATTGAAAATATTTCCGAAAGTCCATAAAAATGCAATTTTTCCCAAAAATTCATAAACAGTTTAAAATTAAATTTTTTTTCACAAAAACAATTTTCTTGCATCGCATAAGCATTTTTCTGAATGATTGTGACAATTGAACACGTTTAAAGAAAATCTAAAGACAGGAGCTTGTACTAGTGATAAATATGCGGTTCATAATTCGAATTAATTGAAAATAGAGTTTCGTTCTGAGAAATTAGTTTCATTCACATGTTAATATCATAAAATTATCATTCATGCACTTGTAAATAATTTGCATAAATTAGCATTCATTTCGGCATTAATAATCATCTACAAATTTTCATCTGATTTTACACATTTTTAGTTAATTCATGATAATTCCAATTGACATGAAATTGACTCCATTATGTACATATCACTAACTTTAATCCATGAAAATCCTAAAAATTACTAACTTGTACATATTTGAAATAAACCCAAACCCTAATTTCAGGATAAAAAGTCACAAACGCTGATATCTCTCTCACACTTTGTCCAATTTTACTGTACTCACTTTTGAGTTAATTCGCATTCAATTATATACAAATCAAGACCAAATTCAAAAGAATCGGAGTCCATTTGTGAAAAATTAGATTTTGGGACCTAACCGTGCATTGTACATATTCACTAGTTTCGACTCATTATTTCATATATATATCATTCTTATTGATTTATTTCCTCTTCATTTCTTTATTTCATTTCATGTTCTAACTAACTACATAAAATTAAAAATAAAAAAAATCAGAAAAGTAATAAAAAGACGCATTCTGAATTGAGCTCACTGTACATACCTCTCAATTTCCAACTCACAAAAATACAATAAATTACATTTGAGTCCATCACATCATTCCACATTATATTTAAATAACTTAATTACATCAATTAATTTAGAAATCCATAAAAATCTGAAGAATACAAAATCACAAAAAATAATCGTTTCTCTCTGAAAATCTAATCTCTAGATTATTTTAACCATTAATTCTAAACCCTCATATTACCTCCATGAGTTCGACCT
This sequence comes from Ottelia alismoides, assembly GCA_037367405.1. NCBI lineage: Eukaryota > Viridiplantae > Streptophyta > Magnoliopsida > Alismatales > Hydrocharitaceae > Ottelia > Ottelia alismoides. The sequence goes on along the minus strand of JAZKJV010006842.1, from coordinate 197,871 downwards.
TGGGACTTACCCAAGTAAAATAAATAATTTGATTGCATTGAGATTCGATCTTCCATATCATTCTCTCGGTGCAGTCATTTTTGACGACTCTATAATTGCCCGGCTACAACAACAACAATACAAAATTAAGAACGATGATTTATGGATGTTCATGAAATGACGACATTGCCAAGGAGGTATACAATTTAGGATTAATTTATAAATATTTTAAAATTTTTTTTCACTCATAGGTAGTCTGACCCTCGATTTTCTTGTGTATATATTTCTCTATTTATTTTTATAATTTTCATTCATTTTATTCCTTATATATATCATGTGAATATTTCTAACATTTGTTTTTTCTCATTTTCAGGCGAGGCACTCGAAGGACTCGGAGTGGCTTTCTCAGAGGCTGAAGCAACTTGGAGCAACCGAAGGTGGGTGATTCATTGGACCGAGCCCACTGAGGTGGCATGAAGAGATTTCTATTTTATTTGGAGAGAGAGTTTTTATTCATTTAATTTTGTAATTATTTTTTTAATAATTTTCTTATTTCTAGTGATTCACGTATGGGTTCTCACACGTGTACCCAGATACTGGACACTTGGCCTATCGAGCAAATATTATTTTGTGGTGCTTGGCATAGTTTTAGGACATCACAACGGGTATTAGAGCTACTAGGATTTATTTTTGCACTTGTAGTCTTAGGTCTACACCTTCACACTTAATATATGCTCTAGATCGTATTTCACCTAGCCAAGTTAACTTGTTCTTTCTCTTGCTACTAGAAATTACTATGCTAGGTGTGGTTTCTTGTGCATGCATTAGACATATTTGTTAGAGAAAGCTTAAATTTTGTTTAGTATCCTGCACATAGATCATGAGTAAGCACTGTAAGTATCTCAGACCCCGCGTTCATTATCGTGTTTCCCGCTACATGGTTTTTCTAATTCTCCCTCGATTTTCACTCATCTAGAACTAGAGGAAATTGGAATCCCTGTGTAGACGTACTTCATTCTCCACTCAAATTCAAGTGAAAATCAAATTACAATAAGGGGACTGAAACAAGGTATTGAAAAGTAACTTGAATAAAACTGAACATCATTGATTGTGGGAGAGCAACCCCGTCATTGTGCACAAATACATACCTCCAGACCGTAAGTGGGTGAGAACATAGCCGTAAGGTTAGAGCCCAAAATACTGGACTTGTGCCCTAAGTCTCTAGATCCGATTCTTCCAGGTTAGGTTGTTGTGAGAGCTCATTGTAAAGCCTTGAACTTGGCCGTCTCTCGGATCCTATATCATAAGATCCATCTCGTCAAGAAAAAAACCAATGGAATTTGTTTCGTGTGAATCAGACTTCATTTCGATTTGTTATGATTTTTAGATGAAAGAGAAGGAGGTTTAAGACGTCATTAACCCATAATGACCGTCACTAAGACTAATTAAACATGATTAACAAAAATAATGATAGATTGAGGACTGCTAATGACCATTAGCAAACATTAATAAGGTGTTAGCAAAAGTTAAGCATAAGCTGCGAAAGATAAATCACGATTAGTGAAAGTTGATCACGATTAATATTAATTAAGTGCCATTAATGAATCTATAATACTCTAAAAAGTTCTAACTTAAGATTTACGTTTTGGATAAGACTTGGCCGAAACCATGGGTTGCTAACCGCGGTTAAGGTCTAAACAAAGGTTTACTAACCATGGTTAGTGGTTTTCTGGAGCCTATAAATACCTCCTACCCATTCATTCTCTACGATTTCCACTAACACCACTACCCAAAGGGCTAGGGTTGAGAGGTCAGGAGGAGGAGGGGGAGGCGGGGAAGGAATACTAGCGAAGCGCTGCCGGGAGAACGAGGAGGAGGAAGGTACGATCCTATCTTAGTTATCTTCGTAAGCTAGGTTTTCGATTCATCTTCTTTTTCCAGCTTTGTTTTCGATTCGTCTTTCTTTTCGATTCATTTTCTGTTGTGGTTTGAGGAGAAATCTGTGTAACACCCTACTTAGGTGTGGACGGCTATGCACGTCAGTGAACCCTGTGATTCGTCACACTTTCACTCACATGAGATGCATGGTGTCTACCGATTCTCCATCGCTTATGGTTCTATTCTTTCGATTCCGCTTTTATGGTCATTTTAATGGAGAAATATGTGTAATACCCTACTTAGGTGTCGGCGGCTATGCACGCTAATGAACCCTGTGATTCATCACACCTTCGCTCACCTAAGATGTGTGGTGTCTACAGATTCTTCATCTCTTATAGTTTGATTATATTCTTTCATATTCGTTGTTGTTTCCCTCTCGATGATTTTATAGAGGAAAATCTTTCCATTTTTTATAGAAATATATCCCGATATAAGGGGAAACTCTACAAAATTTTTATAAAAATATGTCCCGATATAAGGGGAAACTCTGCCAAAATTTTCCTAGAAATATCACCCCGTTTAAGGGGAAGCTCTGCTGAAATTTTAAGAAAAAATATGTTCTTCATGTTCTTCGTGTTCTTCGTGTGTTCTTCACGTTCTTCGTCCGTTCTTCACGTTCTTGGCACATTCTTAGCATTTTTTATTCGAAAATGAAATTCGATCATTTCATGAGCCATAACTTATACTTTTTGAAAAAGAATCACGATAAAGCACTGCATACACAAGAGAGAGCTCGATTAGGTAATGATATCCTTCCTTTTGCTGTTGGGTTTTCATATGAGATCATTGAGATTTCTGATTTTATGCTCCTTACTACGAAGAACCCTAATTTGGCTATTTTTGAGAAAATAAAAAAAGTTGCTTTGTGATATCAACTAAAATAAGGTCTAAGCATCGAATTGATGCAGTGACATGGAAAGTTAGGGTTTGGATGTTAAAATGAGCATAAATATGAGTATATAAACATATGACTTGATATATATATATGAGGCTATACTCAATATTGATGATTATGCAAATCGAAGACCTAATGAAAGAATTACATCATGGGTTTGGATCCTAAAATGGATCGTGTGTTACGTTAAGAAATGACTGGGAGTAGAACTTGATTGAACCGGATTTTTACCCTTTTAAAAGTATCAAATTAACGATTTCATTGCAGTCAAATAAATCCGAATCGATCAAAAATTAACCCACGAATCGAATAATCAACAAATGAATGTACGCGCGGTTTGATGTTTTTTTAACCTGGGCAAGCCCCAGGGTCGACTCAAGGAGGCAAAGGAAAAACTTTAGATCAGATTAGATGAATTAGATCACAGTTTTCCGAGTGAGATTTTTTGTAATTTTTTATGCATTAAAAAATGCCAATGCACAAATGCGGATGAATTAGGTTAATAAGAAAATGACCCACTTAGCCAAAATAATCTTTTATGCGAAATTAATCCAAATCAGCCAAGTTATATTTTTCCTAAAAACATAATCTAATGATGAATGTAAAATGTATTTTGTTGGAATTTTTGTATTTAAAACGCAATGATGAAAAATGCAATCTTTTTTGGGGTTTTTATGCAATTTTTTGTGCGAACGAAGCGCAAAAATTATGAAATTTTACTAGAAGTTAAAGATGACGAAATGAAGCTACACTATTTTTTTTGGAATTTTCTCACACTTTATGATTTTTTTATGAATTTTTTAACTGAAAATGGAGTGATTGTGAGTATTTAATTCCTAATAAATCCACGGAATCAATTTTTCTAGAAAGAATTATCTCAAATAGATATTTTAATCAGAAATTTAGGAGAATTGAAATTTCTCAAAAATGGTCTTCGTGGATTTAATTAAAAATCATTTACCTAAATCACTGAGGATTTTATTTTATGCAAAAGACCACTCCAATTTCGATGAAACTTGGATAGTAATTAAAGAGCACTTAGAGGCATCATCTACAATTTTTTCACAATTTTTAGAGCAAGAAATATGTCTGTGCGAATTTCAGAGCTTAAATGGGTAAAACATCAGTGACTTTCAAACTCTGATTTTCAATAAATTATCGGATACTCACAAAGTTTTAAATAAATAACCAAGAGATAAAGAATTAATTACTCATCAACATGCTATTTTTCATTAAAATAAAGGATGCAAGATGATTGTCCAAATAAATGCATAAAGTTAGGGTTGCCTTTGCAATACAAAAAATAAAAAAAACTAACTAAAATGTAAACATGGATACTTTTGCAATTACTAAAACTTGCAGGAATAAAAGTGCCATTTTCACAAAAAATGAAATAAAAAAACCTGACGTGGGTTCCAAGAATGGAACCCACCTCTTCCCACGCCTAGGGCATATAGAGGGGGACGTGAGGGCGGTGCAAGGCGGTACGGAGGAGCAAGGGCCGCGGCTGGGGCGTGCGCTGCTCGGAGGGGCAGATGCCGGTGAGAGGGAGGATCGACGACGAGGGGCACGCGCGGTGTGCGGTCGAGGCGCCGCAGAGGCTGTGGCACGTCGAGCTAGAGAGCACTGCTGGAGCAATGGGCGCGGCGGCGCGCCTGGAGGTGGAGGACAAAGGGGCCGCTGATGGCGGCTGGGGGCCACGTAGAGGCGACGCGACAGCGCGCACACACGGTAGAGCTGAAGGACTTCGGGGGCGAGGTGCTGCTGCAGGGGCAGCGGCCAGTGCGCGGGCTGGCTCGCAGATGCAACCGTGGAGGTGATGGTCGGCTGCCACTGGGGGCGCGACAGACGGATGGTACGGGGCTGGCCTGGAGGGCGGCTGACGTTGTCGTGGAGGATCGGCTGAGGGCTGGACTGTGGCTTTGTGGCGGGAGCCATCGGTGCGTGGCAGCGCACCAGTGGGCGAGGTGTTGCAAGGCACCGCGGAGGATGGCCAGGGGAGAGCTTGTTGTGTTTTTTTTGCAAATTTTTTGTTGTAATTTTTTTGTAAATAGGGAATAAAAATGAAGAGGGAATAAAAATGGACGGCCAGGGGGAAGCTTGGCTCAAATTTAGTTTTCGATTAAACACAAGCGGTGAATATATTTTACTTGGGCAAGCCCAAGGTTGAACTCAGGGAGACAACTTTCTTCTTAGGATAAATTTTAAGTTAATTCTGATGTTAGATTTCTAGAAGAATATTTTTGGTCTTTTTGTGAATTTTTATGCAATTAAGGAAAACATAATGCAATTTGAAGCCAAATTTTAAGTTAAATTTGAAAGATGGTCAAATGAAGTGCAAAATTAATGAAACTTGGCCAGAATATGAAATGTGACGAATCTAAGCTACTGCATTTTTTTGGAATTTTTAGACTCTGAATGAATTAAAAATGAACGTAATATGGATGTAGGGTAGTTTTTGCAAGATTAGTTTTAATAAATACCAAAGCACATTATTTTCAGATATAAAAATTATCCTCAGTGTATCTATATGAGATGAATCCAAGAAAATTGATAAACCTAAAAAATGATGTAAATTGGACCTATTAAAAATCAATTAAGCAAAAGACTAATCAATTTATTCAGGCCTCGATATACGTGCAAATGTTGATTTTTGGGCATAGTGTAGATTAACTTAAACTAAATCTAATGTGACTTTATGGTGAAAAACTAAATCGAATGTGACTTTATGGTGATTTTCGGAGCAACAAATAATTTAATATTTAATTTAAAGAACACAGTGGGCAAAACATGTCAAATTCCACAAGAATAATAATATTAAATTCTATGAAGCTTACAAAAATATGACACGTGTCACAAAGATAATGCACAAGTTAAACTACAACATGCAATTTTTGGAATTTAAAAATGATGATAAATGGATGCCTAAATATGTATGCAAACACAGGGACTAGAATGCAAAATAGAAAAAAAAATTGATTAAATTAAAACACGCGTAAAGGGACTAAAATGTAAATACCTATAATGCTGGGGGTATGCATGCAAAATTTCCACAGAAACACGTGCTCCTCACGTGACGTGCCTGGTAGGGACTGATTTACAATTCTTGAAATTTGCAGGGGCCTCTGTGAAATTTACCAACCTACACGTGATGGACATGTGAGGAGCTAGGTTCGGGAGGCGTAGGAGGCTCGGACGTCAGCTCGGAGGCTCTCGAGGTTTGGGCGCTGCTTCGGTACTGCTTCAGGTGCTCTGAGCCTAGGGTCGGGTAGGAGGCTCGGAGGGCGTTAAGTGGCAATGGTGGGGTCGTTGGATTTGGATAGATCCAATGACTGCAGGTGCTGGTTATGTAGCGTGCCTAGGATCCGTCAGACCAGTATGATTCAACGGTGGCGATGGCTTCTGGAGCGAGGCGACGTGGCGTGACGCTGGCCGTTGGATCAAGATGAATCCAACGGAGGCTGGAGCTGCTGGCGAGGGACGACGTGGCTGTGTGGACCGTTAGATCTTCCTGATCCACGGCGGCTGAAGCTCGAAGGTGAGGGTGACCTATCATAATGAGGACCGCTAGATCAAGTTGATCCAACGATGACTGTGCATCGTCTCCTCCGGGCCGCTGCCTCCTGCAGCGGACTTGGCGGGGCTCCGATGAAGGGGATCTAGCTCTTCTGCCTTTCCCCGTGGCCGATGAAGGTTACTGGAGTCTCCTGGATAGCTGGAATCGATCGTGGAGGCATGGCGGAGCGTCCAGCGTGTCTGGACTGAGCTAGGGAGGTCTGCAAGCTAGGGTCGATGGAGTTCAAAGCAACTTCGGTGTTGCGTCCGATCAGTGAAGAAGCGTCTCCTGTAGTGTTAGTGGTTGCACAAAAATGGGAGCTCGTGCTCATGGGAGTTCGTGAGTGTGCGAGAGTCCTGTGGCGTGAAGCGATGAGCGACCGGTTGTCTTCCTCCGCCGTGAGGGTGGAGCTATGATCGGAGATGGGTCTATATGTTGTAAGGACGAACAGATGGTGGCGCGAAGGTGAGATCTCCAAGGCAAAGCTCGATGGAAGGTCGGAGAGATATGTTGTCGATCAAAGACATCGAGAAAAAGGCGAGAAAATTGAGACGAAAAGAGAAGGAAGACCGGAGGGGAATGGATGAAGCTACCTGGGGATGGAGGCTCACTGAAGAGGCTCCGGTTGTCGCTCGAGGGTCAATAGCAGGCCCGAGCTCGTGCAGCTCGACGGCGGAGCTGCTACACAGTGAAGAAACACCGCGGATCTCGCCGAAGGTGGAACCTATATTCGCTCACTTCGCAGCCCAAATCACTAAAACTGATGGGTAGATAGGAGCTCTAGGGAACCTCTTGCTAGGGCGGATGCCAAAAAATAATGGAAGAGATGTGAATATAAAGAGGAGGAGGAAGTTCGAAAAGAGATGGAGAAAGTGGGGAGAATGGTGGAGGAAGTGGAGAAAATGGTGGCTTGGAGTGGAAGACAAGTAAAGAAGAAGTAAAAGGGAGAAAATAAAACAAAATAAAATATAATAAGTAAAATAAGTAGGCTACTAAAAATAAAGAAGAGAAAATAAAGGTAAAATAATAAAATAATAAAAATAATAATAAAATAAATAAATAAATGTAGATAATTAATTAATTAACAAAAAGTATAAATAAATAAATAAATAAATTCTGAAAATAATAAAAAATGAGGTGACATGTGGCAGCTCCAAGAGCTACCACGTGTCGCTCCCGGAAAATTCAAAATTTAAATGTAAAGAAAAATAAAAAAGAAATAGCAAAAGGGGTTAAATAAAAAAGTGGTCAACATAAAGTTACTTGTCTCGATGTGATCTACAACTTTCGTGAAGGACCGAAAATCATATGAAATCATCTGTACAAAGTGTATTTTTGGTTGGTACCTTATGGATATAAAATACCGCATTTTATCTTTTGTAATTTTTTTGTCATTTTAAATAAGAGAAAAATCAAAATAGAGAAATTATGAAAGAAATATTTACAATTTAATATATTTTTTTGGATTTTTAATAGTAATGAAAAAAAGATAAAATACAAGGGTAAAAAGGTAAATATGTACAATATACAATAGGGGGTCCAAAACCCAAGTTTTGCATACGAGCTCTGACTTTAATGAAATTGTTCTCATTTTGAAGGTCTCTGAATGTATATTATTTTAAAAGTGAGTAGACCTATATCGGAGGTTGTATGCGAGGGATATGTCCATTTTAAGGCTCCTAGTTTCAAACTTGGAGTTGGGTTTTATTGGTCAATTTTACCAGTTAGTATTTTTGATACTTCTTTATTTTTTGATACTTCTTTAATTAGTGTCAGTATCATATACACTATAGAGTTAGTTTTATTGGATTCGAAGTTAGTGTAAAATATATACATGTGGGTATTTACATGTGATTTTTACAAGTGAATTGGGCTTCTTATTTAATGCAGATATGAATGCTAAAATGCAGATATTATTTATGCATGCATGAATGCTAATTATGCAATATAAGTAGAAATATGCATCTAATTACCCGAGAACAAAGCTCTATTTCCAACTTTTAGAGTGATGAATCACATATTCATCTGAACTACAGGTCAGGCATGCAACCTGTAGGTTTGTTGGAAGGAACCCGTATTAGTGTGACCCGACCTAGGTGGTACACGGTTGCCTTATTTTTGATAAGTCACACGAAATGAATGATTTGCAATGCGTGGTACCGGGTGCCAATATATTCGGGTTGAACGACGGAAGATGTTGTCGTGCCATGTGGAGGCACGAGTGATAACGGCTGGGTTACGATAACATGTTCTTAAAGATGCTGGTTTATGGGATTAAAGGTTAACCTAAGGTTTTAAGCTACTGAGTCCTCGAAGACGGTGTGCTTCTTTGTTTGCCAGGCTCAGGGTTTGGAACCCTGGATAATAAATGCAAAGGAAATTGTTAGGGTAGTATTGGAGTATTGGTTGAGGCGACGTGCAACGACATAAGCTCACCAGATCAACACAATCTCCAATCCCGAAGTGTCCACAGCTTCAGAGTCCATTAATGGTGGGGTTCCCCAGGACTAATCCCTGATGTGGAATAGAAGGAATATGACTTAAACTAATGAGAATGAATGAAACTTTTTGTGATAACAAGTTTTGAAAAATTACACATTTGTTTAATTTTCTCTTCTTCCTTACTTAGCACTCGCTAATTATTATCCTATGATTTATGGAAAACCCAATAGGTGTCTGTGACCCATCATATGGACTTTAGTAATCCAGCCAGCTAACATAGTCATCCAGTCAGCCACTCTGTAAGGTAGTTAGTAATCTTTTCGTATATTTCCTTTCCAGCTGATGTACATGTAAATGGTTATAGTGAGACAATGTATCATGTGGACTTTATTTTGTGAATGGAAAAGTGCTGAAATACTTCCTTCTGAGTATTTTTAATTGTAGTCTTTTTCTGAATGTTAATTGTGATTGCTGAATAAATTATTGCTGAGTAACCAGATCTGGATATGGGAGGATCTGACAGCCCGAAATTCTGGTCATGACAAATTGGTATTAGAGCTCGGTTACTCTAGTAATTTACCCAGTAATTGATAACTATGAGCGATATTCAGAAATAAAGGTTGTCTTAAGATCCTTTGATCTTAATAAATGATTGTAGCACCATTCACAAGTCGTTGCCCCGTATGTACATCATGCTAAGATGTATAGGACCTAACCTTTGGCCTCAATTCATCCCATGATCATGGCAAAGCAAGATGTGTCTTAGTAATTAATGGCTATGATGGTGATGCCTCACGAGATGGGACAAAGATAATGCCACCATGATAAATTTAAGTCATCCAGACTCGTGGATGCTAGAGTTTAGGGTTCTATTCACCCTCATGAGAAAGAGTCTAGATACCATCAATCTGTAGAATTTGTTTGCCCCTACTCCATTTGGAGGAACAGTTGAGGAAGTCCACTTCAAGAAAGACTGTCCAAAGTTGAGAGGATTAGGGTTCAAGCCAACCCCAACTAACAATATATCTTCCATCCCAAGAAATGGAGCAACAAGTAGAGGAAAACCAGGTAGAGGTCAGGGCTCACAAGGACCTGTTCCTACACAGAAACCACCACAAAGTGTTGCAGGCTCTAATTTACCTATCCCTAATGTCCAACTCGATGCAATCATTGAAGAACAAGCCTACAGTTCAGGCACTGTCGTACGAGGTACCATTATTTTTCATGCTTTTTCAGTACATGCCATGTTTGATTCTGGTTCTTCACATTCATTTATTTCTCGATGGTTAGTACCTACTTTGGGTAAGGTACCAGTAGAAGTACAAAAGTCCTATCTGATTAAGGGACCAATAGGAAAAGTATTTATAATCCAAGAAATCATGGATAATTGTGTAGTACTGATAGCAGGACATAAATTATTTGTTTCACTACTACTAATTGAAATGAAGGACTTTGATCTCATCCTGGAGATGGACTAGCTAGAAAGGCATCATGCATGCCTTGACTATTTTCAGATGACAACAACTTTTCACCTTCCTAACTCGATAGAGTTCCAGTTCACTGGAGAGACATCTTATGATAATGTCAAATGCATCTATACTCTGAAGGCACAACAGTTGTTAGAGCAAGGGTGCCGAGGCTATTTGGCTTATGTATCCACTACATCAGGGTCAGACAGAATGATAGAAGATGTACCTATAGTATGCGAGTTTCCTGATATATTTTTAGAAGAACTACTTGGGTTACCGCATGAGCGAGAGATTGAATTTGAAATTTCTCACACACTTGATACTCAGCCTATCTCTATCCCTTCATATAGGATGGAACCAGCTGAGCTATGAGAGTTAAAGGTAGTTACAAGAAATGTTAGATAAAGGATTCATTCGTCCTAGTACTTCATCATGGGGTACACCTGTCTTGTTTGTGAGGAAGCAGGATGGGTCAATGTGGTTGTGCATTGACTATAGACAACTAAACAATAGGACAATAAAGAACAAGTATCCCCTGCCAAGAATAGATGATCTCTCTGATCAGTTACAAGGTTCAACTGTGTATTCCAAGATTGACTTAAGATCTAGATACCATCAATTGAAGATTAAAGATGCAGATATCCCCAAGACAACCTTTCAAACTAGATATGGGCATTATGAAATTTTAGTTATGCCTTTTGGACTAACAAATGCCCCAGCAGCTTTCATGGATCTCATGAATAGAGTATTCATGGAGTTCTTAGATCACTTTATAGTCGTCTTTATTGATGACGTACTTATTTACTCCAAGGATAAGTACCAGCATGAACACCATCTCCGACAGGCACTTGAAATACTAAGGAAGAACAAACTGTATGCTAAATATAACAAATGTCACTTCTGGTTGTCTGAAGTATCCTTCTTAGGTCATGTTATTTATGGGGAAGGTATATCAGTTGATCCTACAAAGGTTAGTGCGGTGAGGAGTTGGGAACGCACAGAGACTATCACCGAAATACGATCTTTTCTGGGTTTAGTTGGGTTTTATAGAAGATTTGTGAAGGACTTTTCACGACTATCATTGTCAATGACCGGGCTGACTCAGAAGGAAGTCCCATTCATATGGTATGACACATGCGAAGCTAGTTTTTTGACACTGAAAGGATGCCTAACATATGCACCTATCCTTACTCTACCCTTTGGGAGTGAAGGATTTACAGTGTACACTGGCATATCTAAAGAAGGACTTGGAGTAGTTCTTATGCAACATGGTAAGGTAGTTTCTTATGCATCACGACAACTCAAAACACATGAGAGGAACTACCCGACACATGACCTTGAATTAGCTGCCGTAGTTTTTGCTTTAAAGATATGGAGACACTACCTCTATGGTATTACTTTTGAAATTTTCACCGATCAAATAATCTTGAAATATCTGTTTGATCAGAAGAAACTCAATATGAGATAAAGACGGTGGCTAGAGTTGTTGAAGGACTATGATTGCACCATCACCTACTACCCAGGTAAGGGGAACATCGTAGCAGATGCCCTTAGCAAAAGAAATTATTCACCTGGGTTGTGAGTGCTATCCACTTATGGGGTTTACTATCAACGTTGAGTGAATGGAAACCATTTGATAGTAGTGCCGATACTATAACTATTCCTCACCGATACAAACCAGAGATCTAGGATAGAATAAAGAAAGGACAGGAGGATGATCCAGTCCTTAAAGACTTGATACAACAACTTGAGAAGAATGAGATAGATGGATTCCATATACAAGCTAGGTTATTGTATAACCATCACAATGTTTGTGTACCAAACACACCCGACTTGAGGAAGGAAATCTTACGTGAGGCGCATTGTTCTAGATTATCCATTCATCCAGGAATTACGAAGAAGTATAAGGATCTTCATTCAAACTTTTGGTGGCCAGGAATGAAGAAGGATGCTGCCGAGTTTTTGAATTCATGTTTTACCTGCCAACATGTATAGGCTTCACACCAAAAGCCACCAGGATTGTTGCAACCCCTACCTATACCTGAATGGAAATGGGAAAGCATTTCCATGGACTTTGTTATTGGCTTACCTCAGACAACTGATGATAAAGATAGTATCTGGGTTATAATAGATTATCTAACCAAGGTAGCACACTTTTTTCCAATAAGCTTATCTTTCACTCCAGACCAACTTGTTGAGTTATATATTACGCATGTGATTCATCTCCATGGCATTCCAAAGGATGTAGTTTCCGATCGAGATTCACGATTCACCTCACACTATTAGGAGAACTTCATGAAAGCCTTGGGCACACAACTATGCTTGAACATAATATATCATCCACAAACAGATGGTCAATCAGATTGCACGATTTAAACTGTAAAGGATATGCTATGAGCATGTGCCTTAGAATGGAAAGGATCATGGGTGAACATTTGCCTCTTGTAGAATTCACCTACAACAATAGTTACCATACAAGTATTGCATGGCAACATTTAAAGTACTTATGGATGAAAGTGTACTACTCCTTTGTGTTGGCAAGAGGTCGGGTAAAGAACCTTTACGAGTTAGATAGATAGAAGACATGAGAAGCTGTAGAGCTTGCTCGAAAAAACTAATAACTGCTCAAAGTCACCCGAAAAGCTATAGTGATACCAGGCGAAGGGACCATGAGTTTGAGGTACGTGACTTTGTATTCCTAAAAGTATCGCCTACAAAGGAAGTTCAGAGGTTTGGCTTGCGTGGGAAGTTGGCACCCAGGTTCGTAGATCCTTTTGAAATTATTCAGCGGATTGGGAAAGTCACATATAGACTTGCACTTCCTCCACATCTTTCGGTAACATATGATGTTTTTCATGTATCAAATCTGAGAAAGTATATTAAGGATCATGACCATAAGATAAGCTATGATGATTTGCATGTTGAGCCATACTTGACATACCTAGAAATACCCGTGCAAATACTAGACATGGATATCAAGAAGTTGAGAAATAAAGAGGTACCTCTAGTTAAAGTGTTGTGGCACAACCAAGAGTTTGAAGAAGCCACATGGGAACCTGAGGTAGAAATGAGAGAAAAATGCCCGTACTTGTTTGAATGATAATACTATGTACTGTGTATATCTTTATTATAAATGAAATGACGTTCATTCTCTTTAAGGTTGTTATGGTTTCAATCCTCTTTAAGGTTGTTATGCCTGCATTTCTAGTCTTGAGGATGAGACTTCCTTTAAGGTTGTTATAATTGTAAAGCCTTGAACTTGGCCGTCTCTTGGGTCCTATATCATAAGATCCGTCTCGTCAAGAGGAAACCAACAGAATTTGTTTCGTGTGAATCGGACTTCGTTTAGATTTGTTATCATTTTTGGAAGACAGATAAGTAAGGAGGTTTAAGACGTCATTAAACCCGTAATGACCGTTATTAAGACTAATTAAACATGATTAAAGAAATTAATGATAGATTGATGACCACTAATGACCATTAGCAAATACTAATCAGTTGTTAGCCGAAGTTAAGCATGAGATGAAAAAGATAAATCGTGATTAGTGAAAGTTAATCATGATTAGCGTTAATTAAGCATCATTAATGAATCTAGAATACTCTGGAAAGTTCTACTTAAGCCTTAAGTTTTGGATAAGAATTGGCCAAAACCATAAGCAGCTAACCGCAGTTAAGGTCTAAACCATGGTTTGCTAACCATGGTTAGTGGTTTTCTGGAGCCTATAAATACCCCCTACCCATTCATTCTCTATGATTTCCACTACCACCACTACCCCAAGGGCTAGGGTTGAGAGGTCGGGAGGAGGAGAGAGAGGCAGGGAAGGAACGCTAGTGAAGTGCTGTCAGGAAAACGAGGAGGAGGAAGGTACGATCCTCTCTTATTTTGCTTCGTAAGCTAGGTTTTCGATTCATCTTCTTTTTCCAGCTTTGTTTTTTATTCATATTTATTTCCAATTCATTTTCTATTGTGATTCGAGGAGAAATCTGTGTACCACACTACTTAGGTGTGGGCAGCTATGCACGTCAGTGAACCCTGTGATTCGTCACAGTTTCACTCACGTAAGATGCACGGTGTATACCGATTCTCCATCGCTTATGGTTCTATTCTTTCGATTCCGATTTTATAGTTATTTTGATGGAGAAATATGAGTTATACCCTACTTAGGTGCGGGCGGCTATGCACATCAGTGAACCCTATGATTTGTCACACCTTCACTCACCTAAGATGCATGGTGTCTACCGATTCTTCATCTCTTGCAGTATATTCTTTTATATTCACCATTGTTTCCCTCTCGGTGATTTTATAGAGGAAACTCTTTCCGTTTTTATAGAAATATCTTCCGATATAAGGGGAATTTCAGTCGAATTATTTTTAGAAATATGTCCCGATATAAGGGGGGACCTCTGCCAAAATTTTCCTAGAAATATCACCCCGTTTAAGGGGAAGCTCTGCTGAAATTTTAAGAGAAAAATATGTTCTTCACGTTCTTCGTGTTCTTCGTGTGTTCTTCTCGTTCTTCTGTTCTTCGTTTGTTCTTCGTGTTCTTGGCACGTTCTTAGTATTTTTGATATGAAAATGAAATTCGATCGTTTTAGGAGCTATAAATAATCCTTTTTGAAAAAGAATCTCAATAAAGCACTGCATACGCGAGGGAGAGCTCGATTAGCTAATTAAATCCTTCCTTTTGCTGTTGGAATTTCATATGAGATCGTTGAGATTTCTAATTTTATGATCCTTGCTACGAATAACCCTAATTTGGCTATTTTTGAGAAAATATGAAAAGTTACTTTGTGTTTTCAACTAAAATATGGTCTAAGCATCGAATTGATTCAGTGACGTGGAAAGTTAGGGTTTGGAAGTTAAAATGAGCATAAATATGAGTATATAAATATATGAATTAATATATATGTGAGGCTATACTCAATATTGATGATTATGCAAATTAAAGACTTAATGAAAGAATTACATCATGGGAATTGATGTGTATTAAGTTGGATCCTAAAAAGGATCGTGTGTTACGTTAATAAATGACTAGGAGTTGAACTACAGGTTGAGCATGCAACCTATAGGTTTGTCAGAAGGAACCCGTCTTGGTGTGACCCTACCTAGGTGGTACACGGTTGCCTTGTTTTGATAAGCGCGCACGAAATGAATGATTTTCAACACATGGTACCGGGTGCCAATATATTCGGGTTGAATGACGAAAGATGTTGTCGTGCCATGTGGAGGCACGAGTGGTTTGATAGTGGCTGGGTTACGATAACATGTTCTTAAAGCTGCTGGTTTATGGGATTAAAGGTTAGCCTGAGGTTTTAAGCTACCGAGTCCTCGAGGACGGTGTGCTTCTTTGTTTGCTGGGTTGAGGGTTTGGAACCTTGGATAATAAATGAAAAGGAAATTGTCAGGGTAGTATTGGAGGATTAGTTGAGGCGACGTGCAACAGCACCAGATCAACGCAATCTCCAATCCCGAAGTGTCCACAGCTTCAGAGTCCATTAATGCTGGGGTTCCCCGAGACTAATCCCTGACGTGGAATAGAAAGGAATACGACTTAAACTAATGAGAATGAATGGAACTTTTTGTGATAACAAGTTTTGAAAAATTACACATTTGTTTGCTTTTCTCTTCTTCGTTACTTAGCACTCGCTAATTATTATCATATGATTTATGGAAAATCCAATAGGTGTCAATGAGCCATCACAAGGACTTAAATAATCCAGTCAACTAACATAGTCATCCAACCAGCCACTCTGTAAGGTAGTTAGTAATCTTTTCATGTATTTCCTTTCCAACTGATGTACATGTAAATGGTTATAGTGAGACAATATATCATGTGGACTTTATTTGTGAAGGGAAAATCGTTGAAATACTTCCTTCTGAGTATTTTTAATTGCGGTCTGTTTCTGAATGTTAGTTGAGGTTGCTGAATACATTATTGTTGAGTAACCAGATCCAGATATAGGAGGATCTGACGGCCCGGATTGGGGTTGTGACACTCGCCTTCGACTATATTCCATGTTTTGGGTGTGTCGGTCTATTATCTCCTTTAGGGGTGTGATATAACTTGACAACCTGGCCAGATCACTCCTTTGATTGAGGACTAGTAGAGTCACACCTGAGTGTCAGAGCGACACACCTGTGTGTAACGAATTACATGATTGTTTTCTCACCAATTTAAACTGAAAAGATAATTGGCTGGACTTTTATGGCCTTCACTATATGAAGTTAGTGGACTTGGGGTTTTGCATTGTGTATTATATTGTATGCATTCAAACTTTATTACACTTACATACATATGTCCAGGTTCGTGAATCATTATCCAATCTCCTTTTCAAAGATGTCGGGATATTGGTATCCACACCAAAACTTTGTGGGTCAATCTTATATGACCATGTTCCAACCATCTTCGTCATCATATTCATATTAGAGAAGCCTCCCTTTGAGTCGATTAATCCCCAACCATCATTCCCTTCACCCTACACCCCACTTCTTTCAGGTATGAGTCGCTCGTACTCAAAATGGATATTATGTGGACATAATGGGGTGGGAAAATTCGAGGATGGATATGAGTGTAATCGAATTTGAAAGAGCAACACAATCTCCGATTACGATTGATAATTCACATCTTGAACCATCCAATACTAGGGATGACTCTCGTTCCAAGTAAGACCACTTTTCCTTTGACCAAACAAGTGAGATTTAGAGTCAAGGAAATAGGACTCATGACATAACAGCGATCGTAGAGAATAATCGTTATTGGCTCAGGATTATTTGCCAGAGTCACGACATGTTGAGTATGGTTATTCATCTCTAAGTCATGAGACGATAGAGGATGACATTACTCAAAATAAATGAAGGGCCAATGCTTTAACTGAACAAGTTGATAATGACATCCAAATAGTTAAAGAAATAATTAACAACTAAGGAGGAGTAATGGCCCCACCGAGCGAACCCGAGACACATCACACGCAAAACTTTTAGACACAAAAACCACATGCACCTAACATCACTCACCAGTCCACTGACTATTCTACTGACTCTATAAAAATTTCAAAAAATAAAAAACCCAGAAAGCTAAAAAAATAGACAACACCGATATGGAAGCATTTTCTAAAAGTCTGATCTTAAAGCTCCCATTAATCAAGGCCATATATTATGTACTCGATCTTCAGAGATTTGTGACGAGTCGACTATTACCTAAGACGATGGGAAAAAGATCTAGAAATGAATTTCATCTGATCACCATGGCTAGTTCAATGGTGATGCCTAAAAAGAGTAAAATCCGTAGAGTCAAACGGTTGACTAGGGCCACTTGTGAAATCGAGAACACCGAGTTTACTCATGTTCGGATTGACAACGACTCCGCCCTGAACATCAGGCCGACGTTTGTATTTGATCCACCAAAAGACTAAGATGAATTGTTTCTGTCGTCATGAATTTCCAAGGTGGTAAACATAGAGTGGACTTCATTGTCATGGATATTGTGCACCGAGAAGAGTTCACCCAATATTTTGGGAAATTCGTTCTTAACCTCTACTAGAGCGACTATAATTTGTGAGACCCGAGACATAAAATTACCCAACTTAGATCAAATTGACCAAACTCTCGACTGCAACACCTATCATGAGACAACGGAACAAGAAACTGATAGTGGTGACCAAGAGGAGGTGATGAATCTACGTTTCATCATCTTTATTCTATCATTTTGGCCTTAAAAACCCTAGTAAATGCGTGTAAATAGGCTTAATTTGGGCATTTTAGCATTCATGCATCATTGTGTAAATATTGTATAAAATACGATTTTTAAAGCCAAAATTATAGAATAAAGAAAAAGAAAAGAAAAAGAATAAAATATTGTAAATATTTTATGACCCGAAACCCCGAGACCTAGGCATCTTGATGACTAGGTCGACAAGGAATAAAGTAGGGGGAGATAAGGGCCAAAATACCAATAAAAATCCCTTTCATTTCATTCATTCTTTATTCATTTTAGGACCTATTTTTTGTTCCACTTTTTATACTTCAAATAAAGAAACTTTGAACATGAAAGTTGTAGATAATTTCGTATAGAAAAATATAAAATTGATTTCACTAATATATAATATACAGATAAAAAGTTATGATCTGAATAAGAATCCAGAATCCCAACATCCCAGACCCGTATCTTGCAAATAAAAACTCCAATTGCATCAAACTCACCTTTAATTGTATATAATTTAAAATAAGCTATTTAATGGAGGTGGTTCGCATTTAGCAGAGCTACGATTTGAAAGTTGAGTTTTGGACCCCTATTGTATACTTGTACAGATTAAAATAATCATTTTATTTATTATTCTTTATTTTTATAATTTTATAGTTTTATAATTTTGTAAATATTACATATAATATATTTTGTACATTAAAATAAGAATAAAAACTTCAAGAAAATACAAAAATAAAATACCTATATATTACATAGGTATAATACCTATAAGTATACCCCTATAATTTATACTTCTATTTTATTAAGTGTACAAAATACTTCATAAAAATAAAATAAAAATATATTTAAGTATTCTATAAATTTATAAAATAATAAACAAAAATAAATAAATTAAATTTACAAAATAAAAATAAAACAATAAAATATATAGGTATACATACCTATAAAGGGTATAAAAGGAAACTTGTAATTATTAATCTTATAAAAATAAATAAAATTCATAATAAAATAATTCATAAAATAATAAATATTTTTTATTAAATAATTAAAAAATAATGAATTCATTTACTAATTTAAAATGATTTTTTAATAATTTTTAGAGGTTTTTCCTGGTTGGTCCACGTGGACCAACCAGGTGGTCTGGACAGTTGACCGCGAGTCAACTGTCTGACCCTCCTCTGCCAGAGCGTCAGAGCTAGTTTTTGTCCGCTTTCACGGATTTTTCTAGGATGCCTCATATCTCCTTTCACGATTCTTCCTTCACGACTTTTGTAGCCCAGATATCCATGATACACGCCCAAGGCTTATCTTGGGGCGTGTATCATTGACGCGTCTCTTTCGCCTCGATATTTGAGCCTCCAGAGCCACTTCGTCAAAACTACCTCCAATCTTCCCTTTTCCTCTTGAACCCTCTTGGACCGTCTCCTTCCATCTCTAGGACGTGCTCTGGATTGGGCTTGGTGACAGCAAGTCCTCCAGCCCCTAGAGGCGTGGTTGGGAGACCGTGAGGTGCTCCACCATCATCTCTGGCCAAGGGTGGCCGTCGAGGTACCCACCTTGGGTTTCTAACCCTTGAGGTTCTGTTTTTCCTTTATTTTTCTTACACGTTTTTGTCCCAGTAGCCTTAGCTTCTATTTTCCGCATTTCCATTTGCCTGAGACCAACTTCGTTCACCACCACCGTCGGCGAGCTCCGTTTTTAACACTCTCCGCTGCAATCCACAGTCTGGAGGGGCGAGGCATTTTACCCTCGCCCTCCGTAACCCCTTTGCAGGTTTTTGGAGCGTGAAAGGCACCTGGGGGAGTTTTGACATTTCGCCGGACCTCCTGGGCTTCCTCCTCTTCTCCGACGACGTGGAGGAGTTCTGGGGCACCACGCGGCATTTTGTTTCCTCAAGGATATAGAGAAGCCCTCCAGGATCGACTTGGCCCCTGTCTGGAACCTTTTCGCGCACGATGAAGGGAGATCGACCCTAAAGAATCTCATTGCGGTGGGGTTTTTCCCGGATCGTCCTCCCCTCTCCGTGGCCGTTGATCTGGCCGTGTTCGTCCAGGAGAGCAGCTGCCGTCAGATGTGAAGCCCTATCAGCGTTGATCTCAGCCAAGGACCTAATCTGGGCCGCACAGCGTGAAGGGGTATCGGGACGTCTGGTCGCGCCACGTGGCTTAAGTGACCACTCTACAGCCGCGCGATCATCCCCTAAGCTGGGTATTTTGCAGACCTCACCCAGCCAATTTTGTTTATTTATTAAGTAGTTTATAAACTTTCTTAGGCCGTTCATAGGTTTTCGTAATATTTGTAAGCAGCCCCCCATAGTTTTGTAGAATCACGTTTTAGTCCCTACCAGGTCACGTGCTCAACGCACGTGACTTGGCAATTTTGCAGGGTTACTCTTCTACTTCTGGCCGCTTGTTTTTGTAGTCCATGAACATTTTGTATTAGTTATATTTTCTTGGCAAAATAGCATTTGGACCCCCAAGTTTTTAGGTAATTGCGTTTTGGTCCAGGCACACATGCTCGTCACGTGCGTCTTGGACATTTTGCAGTAGTTGCCCTGTAACTTTCGCTATTCATTGTTGGTCCACAAAGTTTTTAATTCATAATATAATTTTTTGGGAGAATTGCATCTTATCCCTCAGACTTTTACATATTTGCACAAATGCCCTTGCTAGCAATCCATTTTCTTGCTGTTGTTTCTATTTAATTCACGCATCTATAAAATCCTAAAAAATCCACAAAAATCACCATAGACTCCTGTTGCATAGTAGTTCCAAGCCATATTTTTATTTCCATTTTTAGTGCATTTTATTATTTATAAAAAATCAAAACTCTCATTTTCAGCACTATTTGCATTATAAAATCCATAAAAAATATAAAAACACTTCAGAAAATTCCCCAAAAAATATATTTTGTTTCTTTTAGTGTGTTATAATTTCAGACCAAAAATTATTAAAAAATATAAAACAAAACTCCTAAAAATCATAAAACTCCAAAAACCCTCATAAAAATATTAAAAATCCATAAAAATCCTAAAAATACAATCTTTGTGTTTGCATTTTCCTTATTTCATTATCTTTAATCTAAAATTAATTTGGAGAATTTTTGTTACTGTTTTCTATTTTATTTCTCCATTCTAATTTCAGTCTTTTATTTTCTTCACTGTTTTTAGTATTTATGACTTTAAAAATACCAAAAAAGTAGGAAAAACCAGAAAAATCACAAAACATTAGAAAAATCTAAAAAGCCCAAAAACATTTTATTTCCTAATTTTTGCTTATTTTTACTTATTTTTATAAATACTTTAACCCTCTCTTGCTTACTTTGTATATATATTCTATAATTGAAAAAGAAAATATAAAAAATATAAAAAGAAAATATGAAATCAGAAAATTAAAAATCAAAACATAAAAAATATAAAAATTAAAAATTAAATAAAAAAAATAAAAATTTCAAACCCACAAAAAACTGCATACTTGTAGGCACTTAATCACACTCACTCTTTGCACTTGCTCGATCTATCCTGTGTGCTCCCTGTGTTCGACACTCTACATACTTGCACTATACACATTTCTTGTAGAGTTAAAATAAATTTGACTCCACATTTGTTTTTCATTGCTTGATTTATATATTGTGGGTTCATTGTTGACTTTAGTCAGGATTCATTGAGCGTCACAACAGCGACTGTTGTTTCCGCCTTGTGTAGACACATTTAGACCCCGTGAATTTCGGTTAAATCAAATGGCGCCGTTGTTGGGGAGCAACAATGCGTAGTTCAGCTTTTTGCTCGTGCTTGTGATTGCTTGTCTACTTTTACGGCTTTATTTATTTGCTTTTTATTTGATATATCTTTTGAGCAGTCTAACCCCTCTCTTTGTTGACTTCGTGCGAGGAACCGCGGATCGAGGGAGGCTCTCCACCCGAGGAGCCTACGCACCCAAGTGAAGCTGGCATATGCCAGCCAAGCACTGAGGAGACGAAGAGGAATTTTGAAGACCAAGCTCTACTTTAGTTGTAGCATTTATTTCCTTGCATTTATTTTTGTAATTTGTACTGAGAGAGAGACTCTATATTTGTTATAATACAAGTACCCCCGAACTTTGGACTCTTGAGCCTAATTTCCAAGTGATTGTTCACTTGGGGGCTCACTGCGGCTTTTCTCGCGTTTTCCTTCGCATTTTTTTATTTTGTTTTCCCAGTTTTGATTTTATTTCTTTTGCGTGATTGAGCCCTTAGCAGTAGGAGTTGCTTGACATAGTCTTAAGGCCAAACACCTAATATCTTTGCCTGTGCCTATACTCGTTTGGACTTAGTCTAAACTTTAAACAGTCGCCTCATCATCTTCGAGCCTTCGCGCTGCGAGCCCACCCCGCCAAGTGCTGCTCCTGAACTTAATGTGTCGAGAGGAGGAGGGGTGAGCCTAGATCGGACTCCTGGATTGAAGATCGGTGACCGACTTGTGGTTATTCACGATAATAGCAATTTCTGAACTTAGGGCGATTTCATCGTCTTTGCATTTGCATATAGATAGGTTTCAATTCTGCTGAGCATCTTTGCATGTAGAGTGCTGGAGGCAAGGTGAGCATTTATGCTTTATCATACATCATTGTTTTGTCGCTTGCATTGCTTTTCCGTCTCTCTACCTCTGATTTTGATCATCTAGGTGCTAAGTAAAATTGACTCCTCGATAGGATCGTGCATTGTCATTAAAAATCCAAAAAAGTGATAACTAATAAAATTGGGACTGCTAACATTACTTGACCCTAAAAATCAACCAAAAAGAAAAATCTTGTATTGGGGCGAGTAATCCCCTCATTGTCTTCGTTTTACATTGCTCGCGCACACACTAAAGATAGTGCCCAAATCCCATATAGCCCCCTAAGTGTTTGTGCAAAATTTTGGACTTCTCACCTAACTCTAAAACAGACAAGATAAAAAGATCGAATTTTCGGTCTCTACCGAGTTGAGTAGGTGAATTGCGGGTTTGTATTATCTTCATTTTTGTTTGTGAATGTTTTGTGTGTGTTCTAGATCATCCCTGCACATTTGCGCCTTCTTCTCCACTCTCTTGACTTGACCGTCGTGTTCTCCCAAATATCATCTCCTTTTGTTTCGAGATGGACCCCTGGAGCATATTTTATCCAGACTTTGCGGATCCTTCGTTCACTCCAACCGGTCCACCTCACTTTTTCCAGGAGGACTTTGCTCCTGATTTTTGTACATATCTGACCAACCCACTATTTCAGGATTCGGACTTTGACCTTCACCAATCATTTCCACCACCATCTCTTACACATTTCGACAATCCGCTCTTCCTTGAGTATCCTGATCCGGAATGTGATTTTTGCCCACACCCACCACCCACATTCGACACACCCAATCCTGAGATTTTGGAGTCATCTTTCATGGTATCCACACTTGAGACTTTGAATCAGATGATGGAGCATATGAATTCGAGGATTACCGACCTTACTAGTTTAAATAAGAACCAAAATGTCGCTCCATTCTTTGAGTATATGGAATCATGTGAGGATCTCTATGAGAGCTTGCAATCGCTTAAAACACAAAAAAATGAGAAAATTTCAAAAATCCAAAAAGATTTCGGGAGACACATGATCGAGTCAGACTGTGAGGAGAGGTACCACTTGCCAGAACCTTTGACCACACAACCTTTCACACCCAGTCCCACCTTTGACCCCGAGGATGCCGTTGTACAGACTGCTCTTGGCATTCCTCGTGTAGATGATGATTCCACCTTCTCCCTTGTATGGAGGAGGTCCAAAAATTCAAAAAAATGTTGACTAAATCCGAAGTGGTGGCCACCATACATGAGATTATCCGTGCCCCACTTCAGCAGGCCATGACTGATCTATCTGCTCCTATTCCCAAGAAGAGAAAGCGGAGGAGCAGATCTGAGCATCACATTCTGACCATGGCCACTGCCCACACCATCACACACCGTCCCATTCCTCGGAAGAGGAACACTGCCACACCTTTCATTAGCTGCACCATCTCTGACTTCACATGTGATCATACTCTCCTAGACGGCGTGCTTCGATTAGTATCATACCCTTCTCGCTGGTACAATCTCTTCACTTAGGGCCTCTCAAGAAAACCAGGGTGATTGTACAATTTGTTGATGGATCAATAAAGAGGCCGAAGGGTATCCTTGAAAATGCCGTCATCTCGATTCAGGGCACGAGCTACCATGTTGACTTTGTTGTTTTGCCCATGGAGACCTCACTGGGGAGCACTCTTCAATCATCCTGGGATGACCATTTCTCGCCTCTGCGAGGGTTGTTATTGATTACAGATCAGGAGAGATTCACTTTTGTCCTGCTGATGAGAGCAAAGTATCGATCACCGCACCCACTGTCGACCAGAGACCTGCACCTGATGTGACTTCACCTATCTTGGCTGACCTCAAGGACCATGACCTTGATGATACTATCAGAGAATTTTGCTATTTATTGGATTCCACTGAGACCCGAGAATTTCTCCCTGTTGAGGAAGACTCGGAAAGCATGAACCTCGACGTTCCTTCTTCTGGGACTTGGCGTTGTGTTGATGACATCCGCGGGATTTACACGATTGACACCATTGAGCTGAGGGCAGATCTAGAGACTAGACAGGACGGACATGACTCGACTACTTTCACTGATGAGTCCGCTCCTGTTCACGTAGATACTGATGAGACTAAGGCCGAATTTGTTCTGATTGCTTTTATTCAGGAATTCAGTCCTTTTGATGAGAAAGATGATCCGGTTGAGATTATAGAGGATGAACAGAGTTCAACTACTTCCACTGATGAGTTCGTTCCTTTTGGTTTTGACCTGGATGACACCTTGCAGGACGACTCTGAGTACACTACTTCCGATGATGATGAGTTCGTCCCTTTTCACTTCGACATCAGCGAGACTCCCAAGGCCAGACCTAACCACAGTTCTTCCACTCCCACGTCTGTGCCTTCACACCCTAGGTCCCCTGAGGACCTTCACTCTGTCGATCCTGATCGGTTTGTGTCATCTGAGGACCCTGATGTCGACCTGCACCACACTAGATCCATTCCTCATCGGTCCCGCAAGAAGGTTTGCTTTCTACCTTCTTGATCACGTGTACATCCACCTCTGTTATATATCCGTTTTTGTTCATCTTCATCCATCTTCCGTATTGCTCGGCCACCCATTCTCGTGTTTGGCTTGCTTAGGACGTACTTTGTCCTAAGTATAGGGGGTGGACGAGCCGAGTGTTCATTCATCGTTCCGTTTCATCACTCCTGTTGTTGCCTATACTTAGGGCTTCTTTTACCCTAAGTATAGGGGGAGTGGTGTGTACATCCTCTGATCCGTATCCATCTTCATATCTCTTTTCTTCTTTTCTTCTTTTCTTCTTTTTATTTTCTATCTTCTGTATCTATCAATAAGGTGTCTCCCCTTGTAGACAGTCTTCTATACTTAGGACGTACTTTGTCCTAAGTATAGGGGGGGGGTGTGCACCCCGAGTTTTCATTCTTTTAGATCCTCTCCACTGTCTCCTCTTCTTGTCTATACTTAGGGATATCTTACCCAAAGTATAGGGGGAGACAGTCCGAGTACGATCTGTTCATTCCCACCCTTGACCCTCCCTGCCTTGTGTACAGTCTGCTATACTTAGGATTATTTGATCCTAAGTATAGGGGGGACGGTCAACTTCTCATTCGTTCATTCATTCCTTTATTCATTCGTTTATTCTTTAGATTTTCCTATACTCAGTACGAGTTATGTCTTCTCTTTTCTCTCTGATCTATGAGGACATAGCTCAAGCTAAGTATAGGGGGGTCGTATATACTGTGTATATACTTTAGCCATAACTCGTACTTTCGTATTTTCTTAATAAATATGGCTAATAATTTTGTAAAATTCATTAAAACCTTAATAAAAAGATGTGATTATTCCTCAAATTCTTTTTGTACTCAATGATAACAAATCAGGTGAAAATGTTTTTTTGCAAAATGTTTGAAAAATAGTTTGAAAATCTTTGTGAAAGTATTTTGAAAACTATTTTGAAAACGTTTTGTTACATGTTTTCAACCTTTGTAAAAACATTTTCGTTTTGAAAATTCATTTTATTTGTGTGAAATAAACTGTTTGAAAAATTATTTGCAAATGGTTTGAAAAATAGTTGCAAAAATATTTTGAAAAATCTATCTATACTGTTTGAAAACCTTTGCAAAATGATTTTCAAATGTGTGTACATGTTTGTGAATTGTTTGTAAAAATTATTTTGGACTATAGTTTTTAAAA
Organism: Ottelia alismoides; assembly: GCA_037367405.1. NCBI lineage: Eukaryota > Viridiplantae > Streptophyta > Magnoliopsida > Alismatales > Hydrocharitaceae > Ottelia > Ottelia alismoides. The sequence goes on along the minus strand of JAZKJV010006842.1, from coordinate 171,610 downwards.
ATTGTTTGAAAAACATGTGTCAAATAAGTTTGAGGAATATATACATCACACCTAAAATTCTTTATTATATATGTATAAAATTGATCACTTACCCTTGTGATTTCTTAAAATCCACTTCTTGTAAATATAAGAAGCATCCCCGTGTAAATATTTGTACCTAGCTTTTAGACAAAATCTTTTTGTTTTCAAAAATCCCAAAAACATTTGCAAAACTAAAATCCAAAAACATTTGAAAAAACTTTTTGAAAAATACAAAAAATGCATATGCATCATCATCTATTCAAAAATCCATAAAAAGTTCAAAATCCTTGAAAACTGCATCACAAAATATTTTCTGCATCGCATTTGCATAGCATTAGCATTTTTCGGATTGAGTTTGATAGTTGAACATGTCTAAATAAAACCCGGAGATTGGAGCTTGATTGGACCTTAAAATCTACCTAATAACAGAAACCTTATAGGAATTGGGTTTGAGGTACTTCAGGTCTAGTAGACTTAATTCTTTGAGGATCACGAGACTTGGTTCAATGGATTCTTGACTGCCTAAGTAGAGTATTTTGGAGCACACGCACGACTCTTGTTGGTAATGACTAAACTTGGACACCTGCACCTTTCACATGGCTTAACTCAGTTGGAGTGGTGAGGGGATTGGATTTGCCGGTATGAGACGCACACAAGTGGAAACACTTGTCCTCCTCTAGGGAGGGAAGTGCACCCCAACCCGTCCAGTGATGAGGAATTCTAAAGACAGGAGAGTGTGGGTTGCGATAAAGCTTCAAAAGAGGGATAGTCTACTGGCTCAAGAGGAAAAACTCCCTATGTAAATGCTGCTGTATATAGTATTTCAAAAAAAAAAAAGACAGGCCTGTACAAAAATAAAATGCCTGCAAAAGTATGTGAATATGTTGTAAAGTCAATAAGTAAGCTTGAGTTCCAAAGTCAAATCATGTAAGCCTGCAGCTGGATGACTTGACTACACTGGTCTTGCATCCTAGGATAGGTAGCTACACTGGCTACCGTCCATTCTTCTCTTCACCCCCTCCTCTTGAGCTGGTTGCCACTTGAACTTAGAAGGGAATACCCCGCTCCTCGAGGAAGGAGTTGTTGGATCGGAGAATCATTGGGTTGTCGTACTGGAGAAGTCAATCTCTTTGTCATTCTAGTTGGGGAGAGCCACTATCACTTACACTGTACGAGTCAGATTCATAGTCGTAAGGGTTTGCGTATGAGTTGAGATATTTCTGACCTAGCTATTGAGGAGACTTGAGCAGAGTTTTGGGATTCTCAGGGACTGTTGGATTTCAAATCTGGTCCTCATTAAGGTTCCGCCCGCACTAAAATTCCAAAGGTCCGACTTAAGCTCCAAACTTTGATTTTCTGAAGACAAGTTTGATCATTAAATTTAATCCACATTTCTTCTTTTTCTTTTCTTTGTTTTCCTGTTCTGCACTTATTGCATAAGTGTTTGCTAGGGACTAGTAAAGGAAAGTATATGGGGATGATGAATCTACGTTTCATCATCTTTATTCTATCATTTTGGCCTTAAAAACCCTAGTAAATGCGTGTAAATAGGCTTAATTCGGGCATTTTAGCATTCATGCATCATTGTGTAAATATTGTATAAAATGCAGGTTTTAAAGCCAGAATAAAGAAAAGAAAAGAAAAAGAATAAAATATTGTAAATATTTTATGATCTGAAACCCTGAGACCTAGGCATCTTGATGACTAGGTCGACAAGGAATAAAGTAGGGGGAGATAAGGGCCAAAATACCAATAAAAATCCCTTTCATTTCATTCATTCTTTATTCATTTTGGGACCTATTTTTGGTTCCACTTTTTATACTTCAAATAAAGAAACTTTTAACACGAAAGTTGTAGATAATTTCATATAGAAAAATACAAAATTGATTTCACTAAAATATAATATACAGATAAAAAGTTATGATCTGAATAAGAATCCAGAATCCCAACTTCCCAGACCCGTATCTTGCAAATAAAAACTCCAAATGCATCAAATCACCTTTAATTGTATATAATTTAATATAAGCTATTTAATGGAGGTGGTTTCACATTTGGTAGAGCTACGGTTTGAAAGTTGAGTTTTGGACCCCTATTGTATACTTGTACATATTAAAATAATCATTTTATTTATTATTCTTTATTTTTATAATTTTATAGTTTTATAATTTTGTAAATATTACTTATAATATATTTGTACATTAAAATCAGAATAAAAACCTCAAGAAAATACAAAAACAAAATACCTATATATTACATAGGTATAATACCTATAAGTATACCCGTATAATTTATACTTCTATTTTATTAAGTGTACAAAATACTTCATAAAAATAAAATAAAAATATATTTAAGTATTCTATAAATTTATAAAGTAATAAACAAAAATAAATAAATTAAATTTACAAAATAAAAATAAAACAATAAAATATATAGGTATACATACCTATAAAGGGTATAAAAGGAAACTTGTAATTATTAATCTTATAAAAATAAATAAAATTCATAATTAAATAATTCATAAAATAATAAATATTTTTTTATTAAATAACCAAAAAATAATTAATTCATTTACTAATTTAAAATGATTTTTTAATACTTTTTTAGAGGTTTTTCCTGGTTGGTCCACGTGGACCAACCAGGTGGTCTGGACAGTTGACCGCGGGTCAACTGTCTGACCCTCCTCTGCCAGAGCGTCAGAGCTAGTTTTTGTCCGCTTTCGCGGATTTTTCTAGGATGCCTCGTATCTCCTTTCACGATTCTTCCTTCACGATTTTTGTAGCCCAGATATCCATCATACACGCCCAAGGCTTATCTTGGGGCATGTATTATTGACGCGTCTCTTTCGCCTCGATCTTTGAGCCTCCAGAGCCACTTTGTCAAAATCGCCTCCAATCTTCCCTTTTCCTCTTGATCCCTCTTGGACCGTCTCCTTCCATCTCTAGGAGGTGCTCTGGATTGGGCTTGGTGACAGCAAGTCCTCCAGCCCCTAGAGGCGTGGTTGGGCGGCCGTGAGGCGCTCCACCATCATCTACGGCCAAGGGTGGCCGTCGAGGTACCCACCTTGGGTTTCTAACCCTTGAGGTTCTGTTTTCCCTTTATTTTTCTTGCACGTTTTTGTCCCAGTAGCCTTATCTTCTATTTTCCGCATTCCATTCGCCTGAGACCCACTTCGTTCACCACCACCGTCCCCTCGCTGGAGCTTGCTCCAACGAGCTCCGTTTTTAACACTCTCCACCGCAATCCATAGTCTGGAGGGACTAGGCATTTTACTCTCGCCCTCCGTAACCCCTTTGCAGGTTTTTGGAGCGTGAAAGGCACCTGGGGGAGTTTTGACATTCGCCGGACCTCCTGGGCTTCCTCCTCTTCTCCGACGACGTGGAGGAGTTCTGGGGCACCTCGCGACATTTTGTTTCCTCCAGGATATAGAGAAGCCCTCAAGGATCGACTTGGCCCCTTTCTGGAACCTATTCGCGCACTACGAAGGGAGATCGACTCTGGAGAATCTCGTCGTGGCGGGGTTTTTCCCGGATCGTCCTCCTCTCTCTGTGGCCGTTGATCTGGTCGTGTTCATCCAGGAGAGCAGCTGCCGTCAGATGTGAAGCCCTATCAGCCGTTGATCTCATCCAAGGACCTAATCTGGGCCGCGCAGTGTGAAGGGGTATCGGGACGTCTGGTCGCGGCACGTGGCTTAAGTGACCACTCTGCAGCCGTGCGATCAGCCCCTAAGCTGGGTATTTTGTAGACCTCACCCAACCAATTTTGTTTATTTATTAAGTAGTTTATAAACTTTCTTAGGTCGTTCATAGGTTTTTGTAATATTTGTAAGCAGCCCCCCATAGTTTTGTAGAATCACGTTTTAGTCCCTGCCAGGTCAAGTGCTCAACGCACGTGACTTGGCAATTTTGCAGGGTTACTCTTCTACTTCTGGCCTCTTGTTTTTGTAGTCCATGAACATTTTGTATTAGTTATATTTTCTTGGCAAAATAGCATTTGGACCCCCAAGTTTTTAGGTAATTGCGTTTTGGGCCAGGCGCACGTGCTCGTCACGTGCGTCTTGGACATTTTGCAGTAGTTGCCCTGTAACTTTCGGTACTCATTATTAGTCCACAAAGTTTTTAATTCAGAATATATTTTTGTGGGAGAATTGCATCTTAGCCCTCGGACTTTTACATATTTGCACAAATGCCCTTGCCGGCAATCCATTTTCTTGTTGTTGTTTCTATTTAATTCACACATCTATAAAATCCTAAAAATCCACAAAAATCACCATAGACTCCTGTTGCATAGTAGTTCCACGCCATTTTTTATTTGTCATTTTGAGTGCATTTTATTATTTATAAAAAATAAAAAACTCTCATTTTCAGCACTGTTTGCATTATAAAATCCATAAAAAATATAAAAACACTTCAAAAATTCCCCCAAAAATATATTTTATTTCTTTTAGTGTGTTTTAATTTCAGACCAAAAATTATTAAAAAATATAAAACAAAACTCCTAAAAATCATAAAACTCCAAAAACCCTCATAAAAATATTAAAAATCCATAAAAATCCTAAAAATACATTCTTTGTGTCTGCATTTTCCTTATTTTATTATATTTAATCTAAAATTAATTTGGAGAATTTTTGTTACTGTTTTCTATTTTATTTCTCCATTCTAATTTCAGTCTTTTATTTTCTTCACTATTTTTAGTATTTTTGACTTTAAAAATTTAAAAAAAATTAGGAAAAAACCTAGAAAAATCACAAAAACATAAAAATCTAAAAAGCCCAAAAACATTTTATTTCCTAATTTTTGCTTCTTTTTACTTATTTTTATGAATACTTTAACCCTCTCTTACTTACTTGGTATATATATTCTATAATTGAAAAAGAAAACATAAAAAATATAAAAAATATAAAAAGAAAATATAAAATCAGAAAATTAAAAATCAAAATATAAAAAAAATATAAAAATAAAAAATTAAATAAAAAAATAAAAATTAAAAACCCACAAAAAAACTGCATACTTGTAGGCACTTAATCACATTCACTCTTTGCACTTGCTCGGTCTATCCTGTGTGCTCCCTATGTTCGACACTATACATACTTGCACTATACACATTTCTTGTAGAGTTAAAATAAATTTGACTCCACATTTGTTTTTCATTGCTTGATTTATATATTGTGGGTTCATTGTTGACTTTAGTCGGGATTCATTGAGGGTCACAACTACGACTGTTGTCTCCACCTTGTGTGAGACACATTTAGACCCCGTGAATTTCGCTTAAATCAGGAGGCCACATAGCCAAACACTTCACATGATCAAACCTCTCCATAGACTCCAGATACAACCTTGGGAGAGACACATGAGGACCAGAATATCGAGGCTACCCATGCTGCTACTAAGGTGAATGAGCTTGACTTAGACATATCCAATTCACCGAATCTGGACACAATCATTTCGTACTTCCTTGATCATTACCGTGATCCGAAACCTAAGTCGTCAAAGCCCAAACCAACTATGAGCACCTTATAGGATATATACAATATACAAGGTGACTCCTTTGATCTCACAAACTCAATTTAGAAGGACAACATCCTCTAGTATGGTTGCTAGTGGAGGGAAGAAGCACTACAATCCTTCTCCTCCCCATTCTTCAGGTTCTAGCAAATTGACTACGTACATAACTATAGACATGGATTATTATGAGGATTCCTCCTCAAGGTCTGGTAGATGTACCAATGTAATCATATATGACCGGACGGATACCTCTTCACAAGAATATTCATCATCTGAGGTTGAGCTGGTTTAACATGTCAGTAAGCAACAACAGAGAAAAATTAATTAGAGTGCCTCCACCGAACACTATTATTCTTTTGCGGATGACTCCTACAGTGGTTGGGAATGTTCTTATTCACATTCTTCACATCATTATTCCCTCCGACTACATGCCTACAAGAAGTTTTGTCGAAATCCTCCTTGAACTTATGTACATTCTTTCCTGATATCGTCGGTTCCCTTTATACTTCTTCTATACTTAGGTAAAAGCCTAAGTATGGGGGGGGGACCGATGATTTACCCTATTTATATGCATCTTCTTTCCTCTTTCCCTCGACTGCCTCATTTTTTCTCTCTTCTATACTTAGGCTGACGAAGAGCCTAAGTATGGGGGGAGTTGACTTCTACCTCTCTCATTTTTTCATTTGCATCCTTCTATACTTAGCAGGTGAGTGGCATTTGTGTACATACTCTACACTACATTGTACTACATGGTATTGCATTTTTTGTATATAAAACTAACATGTGGTGTGGGTTTAAAAATTGCATAAAATATGTACAACACTTGTAAAAACGTATACGTGTGCATAATTATAAAAAAAATAACAAAAAATATTGCTAAAATTTTTTACAAAAAATTACATCTCATGCATCTGTACTTCATTCAACATTCCATGCATTGGCATTGGTGAAAAGCCTTTGGGTTATGAACCGATCCGTGAACAAAAATTGATAGTGGTACTGACTTGACCTTAATCCACTTAATTTTTAGAGGAACTTCACTGAGAAATAGGATTTTAGAAGCTTCAGGTCTTGGATTTAATTCTTTAAATTCTGCATAACAATGTTCGGACTTCTGCTCTTAGTGTCTAACCTGGCCCCCTCATTCTGATTACGACTCTTGAATAGGGAATTAATCTGTAATATAGCACTATGCACTTAGTTCAACTCATATGGGGTGTTGGAAGACTGCGTGGGTCTCTATTCTGATAGCGTGGACATTTAATGACTGGAGTGCGGGTTAAAATAAAGCTTTGGATGAGGAATGGACCGCTAGCACAATTCTTCTAAGACCCCAAAATATGGGCGGAGTAAAAGATTCTATATCCACCGGGCACAAAAAGATCCATGCAGAGCAGCCAAAATCATACCAAAAGAAACCGACTACTAAATATATAATCGACCATGAAGGTCCAAGCTTCATATAGCCTGCATATCTTGGTGGAGACTTGGTTACACTGGCCTAGCTCCACAGGAGATGTGACTTCACCGATCGCACTCTAGTTCTTTTCTCATTCTTCTAAAACTTCTCCCTCCATATTCGTTGTGAACTAGCAAGTACCTTAACTTAGAAGAAAATACCTGACTCCCCGAGGATTAGAGACTAGAGGAGAGGTTTGCGCGATAGTTTGACATTTCGAATGGGAAGAGCTAACACCCTTCACACACATGAGACAATTGTTCAATATTCATGGGGTATGCTTTGGGAGGAGGATTGATCTAAGATGATTTCTGAGCCATATCTATAATAATCATGTATAGAACTTGGAGGATATTGATTTTAAAATCCTAATTCTCATAGGAGTTCCACCAAACAATTAATCAAAAGGTCAGGTCGGGCTCCATTTTCATCCTTTGCTCATGATCTTGGATGAAAGCCTATCTCATTTCACCTTTTCATTTTTAGTTGCTCAGGGACGAGCACGATTTAAGTATAGGGGTTGTTGAATATATGATTCATCACTCTAATTAGCTAAAAATAGGGCTTTGTCTTGAGAAATTAGGTTCATTCACATGTTAATATCATAAAATTAACATTCATGCACTTGTAAACAATTTGCATAAATTGGGATCCATTTCTGCATTCGTAATCATATACACATTTTTACCTAATTTCACAACTAATTCATGATAAATCCAATTGACATATCCATTGTGTACATATCACTAACCTTAATCCATGAAAAATCCTAAAAAATACTAACTTGTACATATTTGAAATAATCCCAAACCTTAATTTTGAGGACAAAAAGTCACAAACAGTAATATCTCTCTCAATCCAATCTCATTGTACTCACTTTTAGATTGACGTACATCAATTATCTACAAATCAAGACCAAATTCAAAAGAATCGGAGCCCATTTGTGGAAATTGGATTTTGGGACTTTACCATGCATTGTACATATTCACTGATTTTAACTCATTATTTCTTTTTCACTTCTTTATTTCATTTCATATTTTAACTAAATACATCAAATTAAAAATTTTAAAAATAGAAAAGTATGAAAAAGAGACATTTTGAATTGAGCTCACTAATTGATTCATCTATACATATATCTCAATTTCTAACTCAAAAATAAAAAAATATATTTGAGTCCATTAAATCATTCCACATCATGTTTATTTCATTTAATTACATCCTTTAATTTAAAAACCCATAAAAATACGAAAATACAAAAACACAAATAATAATAATCTCTCTAAAAATCTAATCTATAGATTATTTAACTATTAATTTTGAACCCTCATATTACCTCTCTGAATTCGACCTTGGGACTTACCCAAGTAAAATAAATAATTTGATCGCATCAGGATTTGATCTTCCATATCATTCTCTCGGTGCTGTTATTTTGATGACTCTAGAATTGCCCGGCTACAACAATGATACAGAATTAGGAAGGGTGATTTTAGATGTTCGTTAAATGATGAAGTAATGTCAAATAGTGTGTTTATATGAAATATTAAGTGTTAAAGATGAAAGAATGTAAAATCAGCTTTAAGTCGACACTAGGAACATCAAATACGATAAATAGTGCTCAAGATATGAGTAAACAAAGTTTCAAGGGCATATATGTAAGAAAAATAATTAAAATCTTTGCAATTTTACCCTTCGGAGGGGCCTTCTTGTAATAGTCCAAAGCCGCTTGGGCTCCTCTACAAATTTTTATTCGATAAGGTATACTTGTGACTCTTTAAAAATCCGAGGGTGCTGCTGCAAATTCGGTGCATGTGGCACACACATGAGGGGCTCTGTTGAGATTCTAGATATGTAAGGGATTGCCATTACAAAATAACCTAAGATCACGTGCGACAGACACGTGACTTGGGTAGGCTCGGTTGACACTTCGTCTCCAAACTTACATGTGGTGGTTTTAGCCACTTCAATTCACCTGAGGCGCTTGGCTCAGATGGTAGCCTAGTGATAGATATGTTGCATTAGATTAAGCTTGATCATATGGCTGAAGATTCGACGAAGAGGTACTGTAGCGATAGATTGCGTTCTTGATCGAACAGTAACTGTAGCCTTAGACCTTGGAAGGGCTTCTTCTTTGAGTTTGATTGAGCTCGACGATGGTCTTCCCCCTTCCTCCCCTTGGTAGCTAATAATGAGGATAAATAGAGGGTCGCACGGTCTCACAAGGCAAGAACGCGGTCGATGCGTTGACCGCTCAATAAACCCCAGTTAATCAACATATAACCCACAACAAGAATAAAGCAATGAAATAGCAAAAATGTGGAGTTAAAATTTATTATAACTCTACAATAATAGTGTATAGGTGTAAGTACGTGTAGAGGTCGAATACTAGGAGCAAATGGTAGAAGAAGGGCAGAAAAAATGCAAAAAAACTATGCCTTTCCTCGTCCATTTATTGTTTTTGTGGGTTTTGATTATATATATATATTTTTAATTTTTAATTTTCTATTTTATATTTTCTTTTTATATATTTTTATTATTTTTTCTTTTTATAAACAATATAACCTATATAAGGCTTTATATATTCAATATATAGAAGTATATTTATAAATACTAATAAATATAGATAAAAATCACAAAATACATTGTTTTTGGGTTTTTAATATTTTTTTAATGTTTTGTTATTTTCCAGAATTTTTTTTCTAATTTTTATGTATTTGTAAAGTCAAAAATATCCCACATAAGGGATTAATAAATTCGATCCAAATTAAATTGGGTGTTAAAATAATAAATAACTCCCAAACATATCCAAACTAATTTTAGTTTATAAATATTTATATAAATAAAATTATAAAAGAGAAAAGATATATTTTTGGATTTTTAAAGGATTTTTTAGATTTTTATAAGATATTTTAGGGTTTTTCTGTTTTTAGGAATTTTGTCTTTCCATTTTTAATGATTTTTGGTCTGTAAATAAAATAGGTCAAAATATGCTATATGTATATTTGGATTTTTTAAAGATATTTTTAATATTTTTTTGGTATTTTCTAAGTTAAATAAGGAAGAAATATGCTCCTTTATATAAATAGGTTAAATGCCCAAAATGCCAAACAACCATAGGGTGTGAAAATTCATGATGAAATGCATTTAATCCCATTTTTGTGAATTTTTTGGAGCACATTGGCAATTTTTAATAAATAGATAAAATACATAAAAATCAAAGTCCTGGTAGGGGCATAAATGCAATAAAAATAAAGGAGAGGGGGCTCGGTGCAAATATGCCAGAAATATACAACGTAATAAAAATTTCATTGAACTATTTCGCAAATACAAAAACAACATGATTAGATACACAATTTACCCAGCACATGGGACTACACGTGAAGCGTGCTGGAGGGACTAATATGTAAATAACAGAAAGTTCAGGGACCTCCAAGCAATTTTCACAAAAATATATAACATGCATTTCATTTTATTGGACTTTTTAGGAATACAAAAACTCGTAGGGGTATCCCTGCAGTTTCGCCAGCTTACGTGGGACAATACGTGAGGTGACGTGGACTGGATCCAAATGCCATTTAAAAAAATATAGGTGGTCAAATGCAAAATATTCAATTATTTATAAATGTTAACTTTTATTTACAGGACTAAATAATAAAATGCAAAAGCAGGGATATATATATATGCCAATTGCCCCAAAGGTGCGTGGATCAGACAGCGAGGCTTCATCACTTATCCATGTGTCAAGCATTCGACGACCGATGACGCTCCACGCTGGATGCCCAAGATGAGATCGGCTGGGCCGATCTAATAGTGAAGATGTGGTGTGATCCAATGGCTTTGATGCGACCTAGGTGACGCCTTCTTCATCCGACGACAGCTGCTCCTTGTGAAGAACGGGGAAGAACTCGTCTTCCCCGAACTTTGATCGCTGATCTCTCCTCCTACAGAAGGTCTTTGGCGATGGCGTTGGGGTCCACACCTCCGAGGAGGTCTTCCGTAGCTAATGGTGGTCGCAAGGAGGTCCGGGAGCCCGTGTAGAGACCTGGCGAGCTCGAGGAAGACGCGAGGCTCCAAGAACCTCTTCGATCTTCAAAATCGACTCCCAGTGGAGTCTTTTGGGCCTCCAGCACCTGCAATACAACTCAGCAAACACAATCAAGATGCTGAGGGCTCTTATTGGTCAAAATGGATGGGAAATGGGCATGGCGGAGGTCTCCGGTGAGGGTGGTGGAGGTGGAGACCCGATCTCCAGATCCAAGATGGATCTGGGGGAAGCGAAGTGCTTGGGTGAAGAGAGGCAGAAGGGGAATGAAGTGAGGAGGTTAGGTGGTTGGAGAACGACGTAGAACAGGTGTAGAGGTTCGCCAGAGCGGAGCTCCGGTGAACTACGAATCGACTAAATTGGCCTACACCTGTGGCCTAATCATTAAACTAAAGACATAAATAAAATGCTAGAATTAAAAGCTACCTAGAAATGAAAATGGCGCAGCTCAAACCTGGGTATTGGCCAGGGAGCAGGACGATCGCCGGAGCTGGTCGCCTGGGTGCACCTCTGCCCCATCGACCGCCGCGAGCTCAGTGGATGCTCCACCTATCACATGGAGTCCTCGCTTTGGCCTAGTCATGTGGTTTAGGGGGATAATGATGATCAAATTTGAGAATGGAAGCAAAGGTCCGTATTTATGAACATTAGCGCACCCTTATTTGACCGGCTGGTTGTGAAGAATCGAAGCTATGTACACTAGATACAAGGACTGGGCGTGGATGTACAATGATGGAGGATCAAATGTCAAGAAGACATCGAGGGCGATTGATTGATAGATCAACCAGGGAAAAGGCATGAAATTGCTAGAAAATACATGGGCATCACTTCAGACGAACAGAGGGTTGAGTTGACCAGCGGTTAACCAATCCTGGACGTTGATTAGTCCATACAGACCCGCTAAAAGATAAAATAATGGTTTTTATTAGAAAATAATTATTAAAAAATAATAAATGATTTTATTAATTTTTGATTATAAAATAAAAATATTTATTATTTTATGTAGTATTTTATTATGATTTTTATTTATTTTTTGGCTTTATTTATTAGTAGTTAATTTTCTAATAGTGTATTTATAGATGTATATGCCTATAGTTTATACATTTTTAATTTTATGTTGTATATTTTATTTTATTGTGTTATCCTTTTATTTTATATATTTATAAATTATTTTTTTGATTATAATATATTTTTATTTTATTTTTATGATGTTATTTGTATCTTTAAATAAATAGATATGTGTATTGGATAGGTATATTTATAGGTATTTTACCTATATTTTATATACATCTTTTTTATTTTAATGAATTTTATTGAATTTTATTTTAGTTTCATATTTTTTTTATAGAATATAGATAATATTTGCAATATTATGAAAATATGAATGAATAAATAATTAAAGAATAGTTTCCCTTTTATTTATATACAAGTATATACAAAGGTATTTTGTCCATGTATTTATAGAATTATTTATTTTAGGTTTTCTTTATGATTTTATTTTGGTTTTAAAATACATGTATGTTATAAATAATAATTACAAAAAATATAAAAATATGAATTTGTAAAAAATAATGAGTAATGAATAAATTGAATCTTTTAGTCGGTATAATATACAACGAGGGGTCAAAAACCTAACTTTCACATAGTAACTCCAAAAAATGAAACCACTACCATTAAATAGCTTGTGAAAAGTTATATACAATTAGATATGATTTTGATATGTTTTGAGTTTTTATTTGAAAGATATGGGTTTGTGAAGATGGGTTTCTGGCTTTTTATTTTATGCATAAAATGAACACTGTATATTATTGTTGTATAAACTCAAATTTGTATTTTTTACATTATTATCTACAACTTTTATGTTCGAAGTTTCTTCATTTGATGATTAAATAATAAAGAATAAAATAGGTGTCAAAACTACTTAAATAATGAATAAAAGAATTGGGTTTTTATTCCATTTGGGCCCTTATCTCCCCCTACTTTATTCCTTGTCGACCAACTCAATTCTTAACTTGGTCTCGGGGTTTAGGGTCATAAAATATTTTCAATAATTTATTCCTTTTCATTTTCTTCTCTTTATTCTATAATTTTGGCATTAAAAACCTTATTTTATATACAAATAATACAATAAATAATGAATGCTATTTTGAACAAATAAATGCTATATACATACATTAGCTAGGGTTTTTAAGGCCAAAATGATAGAATAAAGAATGATGAAATGGAGTTTCATCATTCTCCTACACTTGCCTTTGCTAGTCCCTAGCAAACACTTATGAAATAAGTATAATAAGAAAAGAAAAAGAAAGAATAAATGGAATTGATCTCAATAATTAAACTTATCAGCACAAAATCAAAGTTTGAAGCTCAAGTTAAACCTTGATGTGAAAATGTGTGTGGAACCTGGTTGTGAACCAAATTTAAAACACAACAGCCCTCGAGAGTCACAGAACTCGATTCAAACCACCTCAATATCCAGGTCAGAACTAGCCTACATCATACGCAAGCTCTTATGACTATGAAGCTGACTTGTACAGTGTGAGTGATAGTTGCTCTCCCCAACCGAAATGACAAAGGAACTGACTTCTCCAGAATGACAACCCAATGATTCCCCAATCCAAAACTCTGTCCTCGAGGAACGAGGTATTCCCTTCTAAGTTCAAGTGGCATCCAACTCAAGAGGAGGGGGTGAAGAAAAGAATGGACGGTAGCCAGTGTAGCTACCTATCTTGGGATGCCTGACCAATGTAGTCAAGTCATCCAGCTGCAGGCTCACATGGTATAACTTTGATGCTCAAGCTTTCTTATTTTCTATACAACATATATACATACTCCGACATGCATCTAATTTTTATTTGTAGGACTGTCCACTTTTTTAGAATTTTTTTCAACATACTATTTATAGCAGCATTTACATAAGGAGTTTTTCCTCTAGATCCAGAAGACTATCCCTCTTTTGAAGCTTTATTGCAACCCACCCTCTCCTGTCATTTGACTTCATGGCAACTAGACTAGGTTGGGGTGCACTTCCCTCCCTAAACGAGGACAAATGTTTCCACATGTGTACATCTCAGACCGGCAAATCCAACCCCATCCACACTTCAGCTGAGTTGAGCCAAGTGAAAGGTGCAAGTGTCCAGTTAGGTCAAGACCGACAAGAGTCATGTGTGCGTCTCGAAAAGTTCTAGCTAGTCAGTTGAGGTGACTTGAACCTAGCCTCGAGTCTCAAAGAATTAAGTCCTCATGGACCTGAAGTCCCTTAACCCTAGTTGCCATAAGGTTCCAGTGCAATTAGGTGCAGTAAGGTCCAACTAAGCTCCAATCTTTGACTTTATTGGACTAGTTCAATCATGAAGCTCAATCAAGAATATGATTACTATGTAAATGCTATGTACAATGCAGAAAGAATGATGCAATTTTTCAAAGAATCTTAAAAAGAATTTTTACACGAAGAATTTTGGCAAAAGAAAGTTTTGGAGTAAAAAGTATAAAATATGTACAACCATTTACACGGACGTGCCACTTTTTATTTATTTACAAGACTTAAGAATTTTAACGAATTTATATGTTTAAAGTTGTTTTTATTTATTTACAACCATTTCAGAATCATTTGCAAATAGGTTTTTAAAGCTTTTATTTCACACAAAGAAAAGAATTTTGGCAAATCAAAATATTCTTAAAAAGGTTGAAAACATTTCACAAAAAGTTTTCCAAACGGATCACACCATTTTTCAAATCATTTTGCAAAAATATTTTTAGCCTGATTTATTAATCAGTATATACAAAAAGAATTCTTGAGGAATAAATGTTGTTATTAATTGATTTATAATGAATTATGTATATATAGTATTTTTAGCCATATTTAATAAAAATAATACGAAAGTACGAGTTATGGCTAAAGTATATATATAGTATATACGACCCCCTATACTTAGCATGAGCTATGTCCTCATAGATCGAAAAGAGAAAGTGAAGACATAACTTGTACTGAGTATAGAAAAGCCTATACTACAACGAATGAAATGAAATAATGAGGAGATAAATGAATAAGAAGGTGACCATCCCCACTATACTTAGGATCAAATAATCCTAAGTATAACAGACAGTACATAAAGCAGAGAGGGTCAAGGGTGGGAATAAATAGATCACGGCTCGAGCTGTCTCCCCCTATACTTTGGGTGAGATATCCCTAAATAGCAGAGCAAATCAACAAGAGAGGATACAGTGGAGCGGATCAACGAATGAAAGAATATGGGGTGCACTGACCCCCTATACTTAGGACAACATACGTCCTAAGTACAGAAGACTGACAAAAAAGGGGTGACAAATTTTCTGGAGAAAATGAAAAATGAAAATGAAAAAAAGAAAAGAAGGAAAGACAGAGATATAAATATAGATGAAAAAGATCGTGGAGAATGTACATATCACTCCCCCTATACTTAGGGTGAAAGATCCCTAAGTATAAGCAATGACAGGAGTGATGAACAGAACGGAAAAAGAACAATACAGTGTGTACCCCCTATACTTAGGACAAAGTATGTCCTAAATATAGGCAAACAACTATGGCGAAAGATCTAGGGCACACAAGACATATGGAAGAAAGAATAAATATAAGATAAAACACACATATATAAAAGGTAGATACTAGTGAGGTATAGGACAATATCTGACAAGTGAATACCGTACTCTTTTATCGTCTCCCGGTGAGAACGGTGACACAGTCAGGAGGTGAAAAGACACCCGGGTATGCAATCAAGTGGGTGTCAGCTACCAAGGACAAGAGATTAAAAACTAAACCAGGGACCAGTAGCATGAATCAGAACATCGACTCATAAGGAAGGAATGAGTGAGTGGAGCCGATACTGTAAGACTTGGAGGAAGAAAGAACAATACAGACTCCTCCAAGTTAATCAAAGTCTCCAAAAGATATGAAAGGTGAAGAGCAGGAGATTCTCAATGTAGCGGCATGATATTCGATGATCGTAAAGTCAGAAAGATAGCAAGAACACACTTGAACACCATGATGCATGGCTCAACCCTGCGAGGGCCTCAAGGTGAATGAACTCAAATGAGTCACAGATCTCAAAATAAACAAAAGACTCGAATCCGTGCTCCAACAGAAAGGAGACACCAACAATAAAGCTAAAGATCTAGAAAACGATGTACCCTCCCACAGATAACCCTCAGGGAGTAATACATGCTAGTCAATGAATATATAGAGATCACCCTTGCGAGGGTCATCAAGGAGATGGACTCCAAAGGAGTCAATTCCATCAGATGGATCATCAGAAGCGGTCACGATAGGCGATAAATCGGCTACCCGTAGAAGAGACCAATAGAACTAGAAAATGTGACATCGTCCCGCAGATAACCGTCGGGGAACGTGCTGCCAACTAAGCATCGAATAATCAGAGAAAGAAGGCTCGTCCTTGCAAGGACCGTCAAGGAGAGCGAACTCAAAGGAGTCCAGTCCGATAGGTCCCCAGGATCCGACAGATCGGATACCACAAGAAGGCAGTGGGTACCAGGAATAAATCAGACGACTCGGTTCCATGCTCCAACAACTCAGAGACACAATCAGTAAGTGGAACCGAGCGTAAGGAGAGTATTGCATTTTCCCGCAGATAGTCCTCGGGGAACAATGCAAGCTAAGAAAAGAATAGTCAGATAAGATCCCGTCCTTATGAGGGTCATCAAGAAGAGAGGACTCAAAGAAGTCTATCAGAATAGTCTCTGTAGACGACGGATCAGCTACCCAGCAGAAGATACCACGAATCTAGCAAGGTGTCATAGTCTCTCACAGATAACCCTTGGAGAATACTTCGGACTAGGCAAGGAATAATCAGAAATGTAAAGCTCATCCTTGCGAGGATCGTCAAGGAGAGAAGACTCAAAGGAGTCAGGGAATTTGGCCTCGTAGACCTACAAATCAGGCGCACAATCAGCAAGGAGGACAATCAGTCAAATCAGACGACTCGGTTCCGTTCTCCAACAAGGTGGAGACAAAGTAAGTGAAGGAAACCGAGCATAAAGAATGTGTTGCATCCTCCCGCAGATAGTCCTCGGGGAGGTATGCAAACTAGGTCAATCAAGTCATGGGATTGCTGGCATCACATCTCAGGTCCCCAAAAGCAATCAATCAATCATCAGGAGGGCATAAGATCGTGTGAGGGATAGGAGATCCAATCTCATCAAAAGCAATGCGGTCCCTCGAGTCAATCCAATCAGTTGAGATGGCACGAAACAGAAGCACAAATCCTCAGAGTGCCACAGGTGGATGATAGTCAGGAGATCGAAGGTGGCTCGGAAAAGTAGATGAATGAAATCATGTGGATTTCGATCATCGTCACTATGAAGCACAAATCATGATAGTCCATCTAGCTCAGAACTCAAGACAGGTGGAACTTCAAAATAGATCGATCATTCATAGCTCATGATATCATCCTTAAATCATCAAAATATGTCACATCCTCAATCCGGTGTGCGTGATAAAAAATCCTCAATAAAGAATCACACCTAGTAATCGTGCATCGTCAAAGTCCTCAATAACGTCCAAGCACATATCGGAAGTCAAATCTACCAAGAGTAGGATATAAATCTCTACATCCTCAAAACATGCCCAACTTACTCCAATAATCAATGTAAGTCGAAATCCTCGATGCGGGCTACATATGTAAGTACATCAATCCTAGTTAAGAGAGGGATGATACAGGGGATATGAGGAGGGTGGGCGAGATAAAGATGGACACAGTTAAAATTGTGGTTCAAGGATAGGGTCTCCTTGGACCGGACTAGATGTTGGGTGATATGGGCAAGGAGAACAACCGCAAAATCTAGCTAAAAGGGTGAGGCTCAAGACCTAATATCACAACTCGATGCAAATGTGGAGGTGTAGGTATAAGAGAGATAGAGAGACTCAAGATGAAAAATAATGACTAACACGGATGGGACCGCAAACTCAAAGAGATGGGAAAATGCAGATGGACTCCAAGTTACAAGCAATACACAAGGCAAACCCCTAGTTCACCTACTTAACACAGTTAAGACTAAGATGGTCTTTTATCTTTTCTTTTTTTAGATTTAGGTGATCATCACAAATTTGTACACACTGAAGACAGGCTCGGGATTTGGGCACTAATCCTTAGCGTGTACGTAGGAATAAAGTGCACATACAAGGAGGGGGTTGCTCTCCCCAATACAAGGAGTCCATTATATTTTATTTTAGAGATCTGATAGAGTTAGCAGTCCCACTTTTATTTTGATTATCACTTTTTTTGTTATTTTTCAATACACGTGCCTAACGGTTTCCAATTCCATTTAGCATCCTAGGTGAGTAAAAATCAGAAGGAGAAGATCGGAAAAGCCATGCAAGTTGGAAAAACATGATGCGTGCAAAGTAAGAAGACTTACAATGCTTCCCAACTCTCTCCATGCGAGATGCAAAAAAGAATTGAAAGACTATGCTACATGAGATGCAATCCGATGAAATCGCCCTAGGATAGTAACTGCTATTATCGTGAAGAACAAAATGCCAATTATTTAGAATTAAACCCTAAGGTCCGATCTTAGAGATGTCTCGGTGCCCGCCACAACAGATCCTACCAGCGTTGTATGACGGCTCTCATGGCATGCTGGTTCGAATATAACTAATTAACAATTATTATTTGACTAAGTCCAAAAGTGAATCTATAGGTACATGCATATATATTAGGGGCTTTGGACCTTAATCTATCGAGCAAACAATTCCTAAACTAGGGCTCATTCACACAAAATAAAAAAAATGAAGAGCGTCAAAACCATCGAGCCCCCCAAGGGAACAATCCCTCGGGCACTGGACCTTGAGAAGTTGAAGTGTGAAGAGTCGGAATTATTACATTTATAGAGTCTCTCTCACACAAATATACATAATAAATAAAATGCGGAAAAGTTGTCTGTCTGTAAAAAAATTCATCTCTATATGCCCTTGATGCTCTCTCCCGTCAGCCGAGCAAGAAAGGCTGACTCCGCCTTGCTTGGGTGCACCGGTCCTCCTAAAAGCTCCTCCTTCGCACAGCAGTCCCTCGCATCAAAGCCAAACAAAGAGAGTAGTCAGAACAATCAATCAATAATATCAAATGAGAATAAATAAATGCTAGAAATGAATAAATAAATAAATGTATGAACAAGAGATAATAAAAAAACAAAATAAGCTATAAGTATGTGACGTTGCTCCCCGGCAACAGTGCCATTTGATAACGAGGATAAATAGAGGGTCGCAGGGTCACACAAGGCGAGACCGCGGTCGATGCGTTGACTGCTCAATAAACCCCAGTTAATCAACAAATAACCAACAACAAGAATAAAATAATGAAATAACAAAAATGTGGAGCTAAAATTTATTATAACTCTACAGTAATAGTGTATAGGAGTAAGTACATGTAGAGGTCGAACACTGGGAGCAAAAGGTAGAAGGAGGGCAGAAAAATGCACAAACATTGTGTCTTTCATCTCTTGTCAATTTATTGTTTTTGTGGGTTTTTGATTATATATATATATATTTTAATTTCTAATTTTCTTATTTTTATATTCTCTTTTTATATTTTTATATTTTTTTCTTTTTAAAAACAATATAACCTATATAAAGCTTTATATATTCAATATATAGAAGTATATTTATAAATACTAATAAATATAGATAAACATTAGAAAATGCATTGGTTTTGGGTTTTTAATATTTTTCTATGTTTTGTATTTTTCCAAAAAATTTTGCTAATTTTTATGTATTTTAAAGTCAAAAATATCCCACATAAGGGATTAATAAATTCGGTTGAAATTGATTTGGGTGTTAAAAATAATAAATAACTCCCAAAATTACCCAGACCAATTTTAATATATAAATATTTATATAAATAAAATTATAAAATAGAAAAGATATATTTTTGGATTTTCAAAGGATTTTTTAGATTATTATAAGAGATCTTAGGTTTTTTTCATTTTTAGGGTTTTTGTCTTTCCATTTTTACTGATTTTTGGTCTGTAAATAAAATACGTCAAAATATGCTATATATAATTTTTTTGGCATTTTTAAAGATATTTTAATATTTTTGGGTATTTTTCTAAGTTAAACAATGAAGAAATAGGCTCCTTTATATTATTAATAAATAGGTTAAATGCTTAAAAATGCCAAACAACCATAGGGCGTGAAAACTCATGACAAATTGCATTTAATCCTATTTTTGTGAATTTTTAGGAGCACATTAGCAATTTTTAATAAATAGAGAAAACACACAAAAATCAATGTCCTAGTAGGGGCATAAATGCAATAAAAATAAAGGAGAGGGGGCTCCGTGCAAATATGCCAGAAGTATACAACGTAATTAAAATTTCGTTGAATGATGAATCCATGATTCATTAACTTGTCTGTCGTATTTTATCTCAAAACCCTTAACAAATGCATGTAAATATTCATTAATTTCCATCTTTTAACAAACCCTTAGTCATGAATAAATAGTCACTTTTAACTATCAAAATCATGTAAATAAATAAAGAACAAAGAAAAAGAACAAAAGGCATATTGGATATATGTATATATGTACAATATTACTTAAAAATAAATATAACTGCAAGGTATATTTATAGCCTAACCCCCGAGACCAAGTCAGCTTGGATTGGTCGACAAACCAATAAGTAGGGGGAGATAAGGAAAGAAAACTAAAAAAAATAAAATAAGCCACACTTCATACATCTTTCACTATTTATAAAATAAATACAAAACTTCAAAGAATTTTAATTAATTCATATGTACATATTTTTCACCAAACTCTTTTCCTAATTATTCCTAAAAATCTACATAAAAATATAAAAATAAGTTAAAAATATTACCCTGTATATATGCCAAGAAATCCAGCCTATAAATTGTCAAAATCTCAACTTCCGAACATCATAACTTCTTCATACGAACTCCAATTTTACTCTACTCACCTTTAAAGTTCATAAAATAATATTCCCTAATTAATTAAGGTGGTATCATCGAATTCAGAGTCCGTTTGCAAAAAGTCGGTTTTGGGACCAAATGACAACGGGGTTTCTGGGCTAACTATTTTATGTAGCACACATTATTTATAGTTTTCTTAATTTTATAATTTCTAATTATTTTCATGATCTTTTATTTTAACCCTAAATTATTTTAAATTTTTTGGAGGTTATTTATTATTTTAATAAAATAAAAAACCTTAAATTATAGGTAAAAATGAACTGTATAACTTATACCCATATTTATTAATATATGTAAATTAATTTATTAAAATCCCAAAAAATTCACACAACTTTTATTTATTGTTATAATTATAAGAAAATACATAATTAATTTTTAATTATTTTTTTATTAAATTAAAAATCGAAAACCTATTTTTATATAGATATTTATTAATATAATATTTATATTTTGAATAATATTTATTATTTATAAAAAGTAATTATTCCATAAATCAGATAATTAATTTATTTACATTTCTTGTATTTATACCTATATAAAATAATGTTATTTATTATTTAATAATGAATTTACAAGTAATTTTAGTATCTGGGCCAACCAGGTGCTCACACGTGTCAGCACCTGGTCCATCTTCCTCAAAGAAGCCAAACTGAATTCTTTTCCATTGCCTCATCTTCACTGAATTTTCTCGCACGTACCATAACTCCTTCATGCGATTTCAACCCTCGATCTGAATCTCCTAACAACCTAGATGCTCGTCTACCACTCGATCTATCTTGGGGAGCACGACACTTGTCTATTTAAACCCTCCAAGTTCGTCATTTTCCAACTAACCTTCCAACTACCCAGGAACCCCAGTTCCAGTAGCCGACCCCTTCCCTTTCTCGCCTCGTTCCGGCCATCTGTGGTGGTGACAGCGCCTAGGAGAAGCCACACGTGGAAGAGGGACGTCGGAGGAGGAGTTCCAAGGTGCTTCGCCACCTTGAATCGCAGCACAGCGCCGCGTCCAGCTCCAGCGAAGGTCGTCCGTCGAGCAAGTTACCAGAGGTAAATACACCTCTTCTCCCAGACTTATTCCTCCATCTTCTTTACTTTCTTTCTCGATTCTCATGCCATAATTAGAGTTGCTAAGTGCGACATTAGGATGCTCAATCATCACTTTTAATCGCCAGATCAAAAACAACCTTCAAATCGTTTCGAATCTATTCAAATCGCGACGCTTTTTCTCGATCATTTTCACGCAACTCTCAATAACTCTGGAAACGTGACTTTTCGAGCTTGCAAATGTATAACATTTTGGCCGATTCTTCGTGAATCGAGCACATAAATATCGTATTTGCAGGATTATCTTCCATCAGGAGCGCATTCAAGCTATCTGGAGTCTTCATCATCAAGGAAATCACTACTCAAAAGCAGCTGTAACAACTCTGATTGCTTCAGGTTACAGAGGACCGCCACCTTCTTCGAGAGTCCTCCGGCACTCGGAGTCGCCTCCGTCCACCTACCACCGCGGGCGAGCTCGAGAGGTGGAGGAGCCAACCCTCTGGCCCCGCCGGAGCTCCAAAGCCTTCATCAGCTGATCGTGATAAATCAGAGAAGACGCGAGCTTCGTCAGTTGTGTAACAGAATCAAGAACCGCAAGAACACTTCAGGTGTACAGAATCACGACAGGTGGCATGCTAGGAGACATCAAATCAGCGCCAACTCATTCTAATCAAGGCCGTCCAATGCGAAGTGGTAGAAAAATTGCAAAATAAATCCAGAGGGCTTCCAGAATTAATTCCCACTCCAAAGATTTCCAGTATTTGCATTTAGGTCCCTCTGTAGGGATCTAAATGTAAAACATCTTAGTTTTCTTTCATTTCAGTCCCTGTAAAGGACCCAGTTGTAATAATTTTTTATAGTTTTTCTTGCGCTTATACCCCTGGGCTGTAGGGGATTATTTTTGGACCTATCTTTTGACCTTATTTTTTGTTGATTTTTTAGGGTAGTTACGCAACTACCCCAACAAGATTTTCAAGTACTTCTTCGTGTATTTTTTCTCGTAGTTTTATCGTGTTTTAATTCTTTGAAAACCGACTCCATTTTGTTTTGTTTTCGTGTGTAGTTCGAGCCCGTTGCTCGGCTTTTTACCTACTATATCATATCATCTATTTTTACCTATATTCCACCTATTATATAATAAATAAATCTTGCAAAAAATATCCTTTTTGAAAATTAAATAAAAATTGGAAAAGATTAAAATCAAATAAAAAAAATTAAAAAAAATAAAATAAAAATTGTAGCCTTTCTTTGATCGCTTTCAGAAGAGATAAAAATAAATCACAAAAATATTTTTCCCTTAAAAAAATCAAAATAATCTATTCTGCCACCTTGAGTTCAACCCAGGCACACTTACCTGGATAAAAAAATAGTGTAAGTTTTCTTTAGAAAATCGAATTTGTTTGATCGGAGCTAGGATCCGGATTGCGGCTTTCTACATTGACAACTTTCTCTTTTAAAAGCCGTAAACCGACTCTAGTGACCCACTATCAAAATGGCGCCGTTGCCGGGGAGGCGTTAGAGTATTTTGATTTTTTTACGTATTTTTGTGATTTGATTTTCTCTCTTCTTTTTGTTCGGTTTTTCGTAGCATTTCTTTATTTTTTTTGTACGATTTTTTGTACGGCTTTTCTCGACTCTTTTCTCGATCGTTTTCATACGGTTTTTCATACGACTAATCAAGTTTGTAGGGCCTGCAGGATCAGCCGGCTTCTTAGGAAGCCGAGTCAGTTGAAAGAGCAGAGGCCGACTCCTTCTTTACGAGTCGGCTGGAGAGGGTAGAATTTGAGTAGTGTAATTTTTGTAAAAGAGAGAGAAAGAGAGGGAGAGAAACTGTATTGAACTCTAGTAGAAGGGGTCCACTAAGGACATCCCGACGTGTAAATTCCCCCCATTTCTTTTCGGGGTCTGATTTGCCGGATACCGTGTATTCGAGGGATCAGGGCACCTACTACGGTTTTGTCGCCTTATTGGTTTTTCCGTAGCTTTTTCTGATAGATGCATGCTTAAGTCTTTTTTTTATTCTATTTGATTTTGCCTACATAGTTAGTTCTAGGACTCGCAACCTAGGTGCATGATTTTAGGATTTTTATAAAAAGAAAAAAATCGGTAGACGTTGTTTGAAAAAAATCTAAAAAATTACAAAACCACAAAATAAAATCAGGACTGCTAAAAATATCTGATCTAAAAAAACCGTAACGATTCATCTGACTTGGGAGAGTAATCCCTCCACATCATTTCAGAGTGCACGAGCGAGAGTCGACCCATAAGGTTAGAGCCAAAACCCCGTATCTCCCACGAAATACTACTTAGTCTATATACCTGATCACTGTTCCTCAGTGGATACTCTCGGGTAGCCGGAAACGGTCCGGGTTTACTTAGCAGAGTGGGAGGTTTAGAGGACACTGCGCAAGGCTCCATCCTCAAGTAACACGGGTAGCCGGAAACGGTCCGTACTTACTCCCATACTGGCTGAGTGCGAGTGATCTTCTGTAAGGACTCAGGCCATTGTTTCGGAGAAACTATCGAGCACCTATCAGCTCGCTCAGCCCGCGATAACCACAATACTTGTTTGCTAATTACCACCCTAAAACTGACAAGATAAAAGACCGAACTCTTACGGGCATCATCGGGTTCAGTTGGTGAATACGGGGTTTGCTTTGTATTCGCTTGCGGGGCATGAGTTACCGCAGCTTTCGTATTTATCCCTCTTATTTGAATCGTAAATCGTGCTCTCCCGATCAAATCTCTTGACATCGAAGATGACGTCTCGACGACTTTTCTGCTCAGACTCCGTGAGCTTTCGACCGTCCACCGTCGAGCGTACATCTTCACAAGCTCGGGATGACTCTCTTCCCGAGCTGGTCCCATCTGATCTCGAGGAGAGTCAGACCCAGACTCCCTCGCTTCCTGGCCAGAATATTGAGGCAGACCCTTGCCTCAATACATTTAGATCTCCAGCCGATTTTTTGCTGAGTTCTTACGAGAGCTTCTTTTTCATAGACGATCAGATGGTTCACGACAAAGGACCAGCAGCAGACGAGAGGCCTCCATCTGAGGAGCATCATGAAGGAAGACCAGATCCCGCAGATATCACGACAGGGATTCTCGATACGCTTCAGCAGATGAATCTACAGATTCGAGATCAATTCAGAGTTCAGAATGAATTGCGGGTTGAAATAGCCGCGCTGCGAGCAGGGGCCGGGAACTAGTTACCGCCTGCAGTGGTTCCCGCGACTTTACGGGATGAGTATGACCCGGGCGCAAGAACGCTCCATCACTGGATTCGGCTACCGCCGAATCAAGGGCCATACGAGCTGAAAACGTCCTTCATTTCTTTGCTTCCCAAGTTCTACGGGAATGCCGCAGAGGAGCCGTTTAACTTTTTACAACAATTCGAGATGATTTGCGGTACGACTTGTTATCCAGGAGTTACGCAGGAGGCTGTACGCCTCAAGTCCTTTCCGTTTGCCTTAGCCGATAAGGCTCTTTATTGGCTAAGTCATCTGGGACGGGAAATCTCTACATGGGACGATCTAAAGTCCACTTTCCTGCGTAAATATTTTCCTCTGGGGAGGACGAACATGATGAGGAGTCAGATCTCCAACTTCACGCAATTTCCGCATGAATCTTTCCATGAGGCATGGGACGGATTCAAGGTCCTTACGGAGAGATGCCCGCATCATGAAATACCGATGAAGGTGCTAGTGCAGAATTACTTCGGAGGACTCCAGCCGAACATCCAGGGACTTGTGAGTGCTGCATGTGGCAGCAGTTATTTAAACAAAGACGCCGAGTCAGTCTGGGCCATCTTCGAAGGGATAGATGAGAACTTGAGAGTCGTTGACTCTACTCGGGCATTTCAAAAAGCCCCCCAGCCACCACATCACTGAGAGCATCAAAAGGTGGCTAACATCTCAGACTCTGAATCAAACACCAACATGGGATTCATTAGCGAAAAATTAATGGTGGTGGACATGATTCAGAAGCAAGTCCAAGACTTACAACCACTGCAAGAGTTGGAGAAACTCTCATCTCTACCTCAGCAGCTGAGTGATCTTTCGAAGAAGGTTTCTGAGCTCCAACTTCAGTATCAGCAGAGTCAGTCTTCTTCGACCACACATCCTACACGGAGCATCGCACCCGCTCCACCCACCCGTCAGATCCACTACGTCCAGAGCGAGCCCGAGATTCCGCAGATCGATTGGCATGAGGAACAATCTCATGCCAATTCCGTCCAGATCACCAGCACTGCAGAGATGGAGGTGGAGCAGCAATCCACTCTCGAGATTAATGGGATTTGGTATACTCCGATTCAGCAACCGAGTATACCGAATCAGTAGCAGCCACTGTACGGTCATCCGTAGCATGGACGTCCGCATTTCCAACACCGCCAGAATTTTACGCAGCAGCAGTCTCACCCGAATGTTTATCATTAGAGACCACATTCATATCAGTATCCTGCTAACCATTCACAGACATATCCTTATCAGCAGCCGCAACAGTCTTCCCCCACACCTCAGAGATACTCTCAGCCTTCCACCTCTCAGCAATACACACCAAGGAAGGAGAGAGGAGCAAGCCAGGGCCACCACACCGAACCCGAGATGTCTTCACAGGCATAGGCACTCAACCAGATCATGGACATGCTGATTACGCTCCAGATTGTGCACAAGACTGAGATGGAGCAGGTTAACCGTCGTCTGGACGAGTTAACCGCACCGGAGACTCCTCTTCCAGCCCAGCCTCAGATGAACCCGAACAATAAGAGGAGGCATCCAGATCAGGTAGACACTACAGGTAAGATCTCGTTTCCTGAATTTTTATCTAACTTCATTCGTCTCAGGAGCAGTAGATCACCACGAGCACTTGCTGGAGTAGAAGAGCGGACACTTGACGAGGAGCACGAGCAAATCCATGAGCCACAAGAATATGATGTCGAGGAGGAGAACCAGCACAATGTTGAGGACCACTTTCTAGATCCAAGAGACGGGAGCGATGCCGATACAATAGATATGGACACTGGCGAATCAGACGATGACATCATGCTAGATCAGGCAGAGAATCCCGAGAAAAACATTTCTTCCCCTGTCTTAGAGAGTTTTGTACATAATTCTGAAACTCTCGATGTACAAGCTGATTCTAATATCAATAAAAATTCTGATTTTCCGACTCCTAACTTTGTTCCTTTTCCCAATGCTTTGTTTGGAAAAGGAAAGAAAAATACCAAAAAGAATGTTGTTTCTCCAGAGACTGAATGTCTACTTAAAGATCACATATTTTTGAAGATCCCGCTTCACGATGCCTTAGATCATTTTCCTACGCTTAAGAATCAATTGAAAAACCGATGCACCACGCGTAGGAAAAAGAGATCCCGAACAGAGAAACATGTCTTGACTAAGGCTACATCTTGTGCCATACAGAATAAGTTACCGAAGAAGAAGAAAGACTCAGGTGCACATTATGTCAGATGTGAGATCGCAAAAGCCGAATTCGACCGCACTCTATTAGATAACGGTTCCTCGATCAATCTAATACCCTCTTCCTTACCCGATAAGCTCGAGTTAGGTCCTCTTTATAAATCTCGCAAGATCCTTCAGTTTGCTGATAGATCCGTAAAGAGACCTAAGGGTATACTAAGGAACGTTATCGTAACCGTGCAGGGTCTGTAATTCCCAGTGGACTTTACGGTCCTGGACATGGATTTCCCTACATAGTTACATCTTACCCTGATCATACTTGTGAGGCCTTTCTTAGAGACCGCAAAGGCTCTCTTTGATTATGATACAGGGAAGGTATCTTTTCGCGCCGAGGGTGAGAAGGTACATATAGAGATGATGAGAGAGTCGAACACAGCTAGTGATGCATGTTCTGATTTTTTGAGTTCTTTAGCCTCCTGCGATTACATGGATGAGGTCCGTCTTGACGACCTTGAAAGATATCAAGTAGAGACCCAAGAGTGCGTAACAGAGGACGGGTTCGAGACTATAGGGGGCGATTCTTCGGAAGGTACTTTATATTTTAGTCTGGATGATGAGAAGCAAAGGGATCAAACTTCTGACGAACATATTGCAGACTTTTCAGATTCAGAGATTTTACAAAATTCCTCCGTTTTAGATGATTCAGAGACAGGGTTTCATTTAGCTGAGCTATTTTCCTCTGATCATTCTGAGGAGTCGGATGATGTCTTGAACATCTTCTATAGTCCGACTCTAGAGCACATTAACATGGTGGATAATCAGAATGCCGACAAATCCACAGCTGATACAGATCCCATTACTCATACAGATGAGGTTTCAGCAGATCCAGATTCTACCTTACCAGAATTAAAAACTTTGCCACCAAACATGAAACATGCTTTCCTTGCGGGTCCACATCAACGATTTCCGATCATTATCAGTTCATCTTTGACCGACGATCAAGAATCTCTCCTGATGGAGATTCTAGAAAGAAACCGCAAGGCTATTGGGTGGACTGTATTCGATCTCCGTGGGATTAATCCTGCTTTGTGTTCGCATCATATCTATCTCGATCATGACAGCAAACCCTCCAGAGAGTTTTAGCGTAGGCTGAATCCGGTTTTACGGGAAGTTGTCAAGAAAGAGATTACGAAATGGTGTGACATAGGGTTCATTTATCCTATCTCCAACTCTGAATGGGTTAGACAATTGCATGTTGTCCCGAAGAAGTCAGGAATTCAAATGGTTAAAAATGAGAGTGGAGAGGAGATTCCAAAGAGAGTAACCACGTCGTGGCAGGTGTGCGTTGATTACAGAAAACTGAACACCGCGACGAAGAAGGACCACTTCCATTTGCCTTTCATAGACCAGGTCATAGAACGGTTGGCAGGGAAGGAGTACTTCTGCTTCCTTGACGGTTACTCTGGATACAATCAAGTATCAATTGCTCTTGAAGAACAGGAGAAAACCACCTTCACATGTCCGTTCGACACGTATGCCTTTAGACGGATGCCCTTTGGATTGTGAAACACTCCTGCTACTTTCCAGAGGTGCATGCTTGCTATTTTTGCGAACATGGTCGGTGATTTTCTAGAGGTTTTTATGGATGATTTTTCGGTCTATGGTGAGTCCTTTGACGATTGTTTAGCGCATCTAGACCAGGTTATACAAAAGTGCTGTGAGGTAGATCTCGTTCTGTCTTGGGAAAAGAGCCATATTATGGTTACTCACGGAATCGTGCTGGGGCACGTCATCTCCCAGCGAGGCATGGAGGTTGACCCTGCCAAGGTGGATGTCATCAAGTGACTCGAACCACCATCCACCATCAAACAGTTACGATCATTTCTGGGGCATGTCGGTTTTTACCGACGGTTTATCCAAGACTTCACCAAGATTGCCCGACCGCTAACTGAATTATTAGGTAAAGACATCGAGTTCTTGTTAAATGATAAATGTCTTAATGCCTTCCTCACTCTGAAAGACAAAATTATCAGTGCTCCTGTCCTACAGCCGCCTGATTGGTCTCTATCCTTCGAGATCATGACGGATGCTTCAGATTTTGCGGTCGGGGCTGTATTAGGACATAGGAGGAATGGACTTCCCATTGCCATCCACTATGCCAACAAAACCTTAGACGATGCTCAGAGAAATTACACAGTGACAGAAAAGGAGATGTTGGCAGTAGTATTTGCGTCAGATAAGTTCCGATCCTATCTTCTTGGCTCAAAAATCACAGTTTATACAGATCACTCAGCTATCAGGTTTTTAATGGAAAAGAAGGATGCCAAGGCACGCCTTCTTAGGTGGATTCTATTACTTCAAGAATTTGATTTGGACATTAAAGATAAACCTGGGGTAAAGAATGTGATAGCTGATCACCTCTCCCGATTACAAACAGATCAGACTTCAGATGAGTACACGCCAGAGATCGTAGAGAGATTTCCTGACGAGAGCATCTTTACGGTCACCGAACTTCCATGGTATGCATATATAGTCAATTTTCTGGTCACACAGAAAAGTCCCCAGGGTTGGCCAAAGAATCGAGTTGATAAAGTAGTTTCTGAGGCACGATACTACCATTGGGAGGATCCGATTCTTTTTCGTGAAGGACCGGATTGTGTTTACAGGCGTTGTATTCCTCAGGAGGACTATAATAGTGTCCTCACCTTATGCCATTCTTTAGAGTCAGGAGGACATCACTCAGAGAAGAGGACAACGCAGAAGGTACTTCAGAGCGGATTATGGTGGCCGACTCTTACTAGAGATGCCTACACATTCGTGAAGAGTTGCCCATATTGTCAGAGAGCTGTAGGGACAGTCAGTGCTAGAGATGCAATACCAATGCGATGCGTCATTATTTACGAGATCTTTGACGCATGGGGCATAGATTTCATGGGACCGTTCCCTTCTAGCAATGGCTTTGAGTACATTCTTCTCGTTGTAGACTATGTTAGTAGATGGGTGGAGGCTATACCCGTACGAACCGCAGACAGTAAGATAGTTTGCAAGTTCCTAAGTGAACACATTATTTCACGGTTTAGGATTCCACGTATTCTTATTTCTGATTGGGGTAGCCATTTCATTAATAAGGAGGTGAAAAAGCTAGTGAAGCAATATGGCATTGATCACAGAGTAGCTTCTCCTTACCACCCATAGACGAACAACATGGCTGAAGTTTCAAATAGGGAGGTGAAATCAATTCTCCAGAAATTAGTACGACCAGATAGGAAGAATTGGTCACTGCTTCTAGATCAGTTTCTTTGGGCATATCGTACTGCATACAAAACTCCCTTAGGTACTTCACCATTCAGACTAGTTTATGGAAAGCCGTGCCATTTGCTTGTAGTGATCATGCACAAATCTGAACGGGCAATTCGAGAAATCTTACTGGATGTACAGAAAGCAGGAGCCAAGAGAAAGATAGATCTGAATGAGCTTCTAGAAATTCGAAATTAAGCATATGAGAATACACTCATTTATAAAGACAAGGTCAAGAAATGGCATGACAGACATATTCGACATAAGATCTTTGTCCTGGGGCAGAAAGTCTGGTTGTTCAATGCGAGAT
Source organism: Ottelia alismoides (assembly GCA_037367405.1). Lineage (NCBI taxonomy): Eukaryota > Viridiplantae > Streptophyta > Magnoliopsida > Alismatales > Hydrocharitaceae > Ottelia > Ottelia alismoides. Next base: position 140,549 of record JAZKJV010006842.1, on the reverse strand, counting down.
TGAGAATTTTTCTTGGCAAATTAAAAAGCAAGTGGGAAGGACCGTATATAGTCAGAATGGTGCACGACAATGGCAGTATAGCAATATCAGATGTGTCACCTGTTGCAAAGCCGTTCGTGGTTAACGAGCAGATGCTGAAGCACTTCGTTGAAACTACTGATCATCTGGCACGTACTGAAGTCATCTATTTTGTACAGGGTTCATGATCATCCTTTCACTTCATCTTATCATGTACAACTTCTTTTAAGCCATTCGATTATGGAGATCCACAACACTTGTATATTCTTCGTAGACCACAATCGTCCTCATTTTTGCTCGTCTTTTATGCTTAAGATACCAGATCCTAAGTATAGGGGGGACCGATTGTTCGCTGATTCACGTTTTATATTTTTGTTCTAATTCTTTTGTATAACCTTTCTTTTCACAAATCACTGGTCTCCAATTTTTGCTACACTCTTTTCTATACTTAGGATGCCTTATCCTAAGTATGGGGGGGACTGAGTGATTTCGATGATTTCATATTCTTTATTCGTTTTGATCTTTCGTTGTATATTCTTTTTACTCAGTCATCCTGTTTTTGCTCTTCCGTTATACCTACGATGACCTGATTGTAAGTATAGGAGGGGTTGACTGACTTGTATTCTTTATTCTTTTTCACCCACTTTTACTTAGCACGAGTTATGTCCTCCTTTTTCTCTTTTGACGCTATGAGGACATAGCACAAGCTAAGTATAGGGGGGTGCGTATATATTGTATATATGCTTTTGTCCATAACTCGTACTTTTATGTATTTTCTATATCTATAAAATCCATAAAAGTGGATAAGGGCTAATTTAAAATCCATTTATATATTTATTTATTATTTATAAAATCCTTTTAAATAAGTAAAATATGTTTAAAACTTTTATTTAAAACTTGTAATTAAAATATGTATTTAAAATTTGTATAATACTTATTTAAAATCCTATTTATCAAAACATGTGTAAAAATTATTTAATCCTTGTAAAATCCTTTGTAGATAAAATCTGTAAAATACATTAGATATTTAACTCAAATAAAATATATCTTGTAAAATTCATGGACAAAAACTTGTTTATAAAAAACCAGAAAATCCATAAAAAGTCCTAAAATTCATAAAAAATACAAAAGCCTTAAAATCCATAAAAATGAGTAAAATTCAGAAAATATACTTCACAAAAATATGGTTGCATTTGCATTCGCATTTTTCAGAATAAGTTTGATTTCTGGAACTACGGACTGAGTCTAGTCTAAAGGATGGAGCTTGATCACGGCTTTTAACTTTCGTTGTAAGGAGCCTGGTGAGGATATGGAATTTAGACTCTTCAGGTCTTTGACTTAAAACCTTTGGGTTCCATAAGACCTTATTCGGGAAATAAAGTCATATGTGCTTAAGTAGACCATTTGGTGTCATCCGTACAACTCTACACCAGTGAACCAATCTTGAACACATGCACTCTGCACTTAGCTCGACTCGCATGGAGTTACAAAGGGTAGTACATCTTGGTAGTGCGTTTCTATCCTTATCTTTGCGGCATTGATGTCTAAAGATGGGAGAGATTGGGGTTGCGATAGTTGCTTCGGATGAGGGAAGGATCTGCTGACACAATTTTTCTAAGACCTCAAAAAAGGGACGTAATAAAAAGAGGCTATATCCGTCGAGGCACAAAAAGATGAATGCAGTGCAAGCAAATTACAAAGTCAAAGCAAAGAAGAAGCCACCAAATAAGACCACAATGGTCCAAGCTTCCACCAAAAATACCTGCACATCTTAGTGAAGACTTAGCTACACCGATTGAGCTTTACAAGGAGATGCGTCTACACTGGTCGCACTCCACTTCTTTTCTCATTCTTCTACTTTCTCTCTATATTCGATTGTGGACATAGAAGAACTGAACTCAGAAGGGAATACCTCCCTCCCCGAGGAAAGAGTAGCAGGATGAGGAAGCCATAGAAGTGTATAGCCGGTATGGACGGTTTCTTCGTTTCTCTAAGCAGGAAGAGCTAAACCAGTTCACACACTGTACAAGTTGACTTCAAGGATGATAGAGTTTGCGATATGAATAAGTGAGTCTGAACTAGTCGATGAAGTGATCTTGAGTAAGGATTTTTGGAACTTGAGGACTGTTGAGGATAAAATCCTAATCCTAGTTAAGGCTCCGACAAAATGCTTGTTTCAGGTCCGATCGAGCTCTGTCCTTTATCTATTCTCATGAATTGGTTTAGGAAAACAAATTCATTCTAACTTTCTTTCTTTTTCACTTACTTTTCAAATAAGAGTTTGCTAAGGGAATAACAAAGTTTAAGTATAGGGGGTTGATGAATCCATGATTCATTAACTTGTCTGTCATATTTTGTCTTAAAACCCTTAACAAATGCATGTAAATATTCATTAATTTCCATCTTTTAACAAACCCTCAATCATGAATAAATAGTCACTTTTAACTACCAAAATCATGTAAATAAATAAAGAACAAAGAAAAAGAACAAAAGGCAGATTGGATATATGTACAATATGACTTAAAAAATAAATATAACTGCAAGGTATATTTATAGCCTAACCCCCGAGACCAAGTCATCATTGATTGGTCGACAAACCAATAAGTAGGGGGAGATAAGGAAAGAAAACTAAAAAATAAAATAAGTCACACTTCATACATCTTTCACTATTTATAAAATAAATACAAAACTTCAAAGAATTTTAATTAATTCATATGTACATATTTTTCACCAAACTCTTTTCCTAATTATTCCTAAAAATGTACATAAAAATATAAAAATAAGTTAAAAATATTACCCTATATATATGCCAAGAAATCCAGCCTATAAATGATCAAAATCTCAACTTCCGAACATCATAACTTCTTCATACGAACACCAATTTCACTCTACTCACCTTTAAAGTTCATAAAATAATATTCCCTAATTAATAAAGTGGTTTCATCGAATTCGGAGTCTGTTTGCAAAAAGTCAGTTTTGGGTCCAAATGACAACGGGGTTTCTGGGCTAATTATTTTATGTAGCACACATTATTTATAGTTTTCTTAATTTTATAATTTCTAATTATTTTTATGATCTTTTTTTAACCCTAAATTATTTCATAATTTTTGGAGGTTGTTTATTATTTTAATAAAATCAAAAACCCTAAATTATAGGTAAAAATGAACTGTATAACTTATACCCATATTTATTAATATATGTAAATTAATTTATTAAAATCCCCAAAAATTCACACAACTTTTATTTATTGTTCTAATAATTAAGAAAATATAATTTTTTTTAGTTATTTATTTATTAAATTAAAAATCCAAAACCTATTTATATATACATATTTATTAATATAATATTTATATTTTGAATAATATTTATTATTTATAAAAAGTAATTATTTCATAAATTAGATAATTAATTTATTTACATTTATTGTATTTATATCTATTTAAAATAATGTTATTTATGATTTAATAATGAATTTACAAGTAATTTTAGTATCTGGGCCTACCAGGTGCTGACACGTGTCAGCACCTGGTCCATCTTCCTCAAAGAAGCCAAACTGAATTCTGTTCCAACGCTTCATCTTCACTGAATTTTCTCGCGCGTACCATAACTCCTTCATGCGATTTCAACCCTCGATCTGAATCTCCTAACAACCTAGATGCTCGCCTACCACTCGATCTATCTTGGGGAGCACGACACTTGTCTATTTAAACCCTCCAAGTTCGAACTAACCTTCCAACTACCCAGGAACCCCAGTTCCAGTAGCCGACCCCTTCCATTTCTCACCTCGTTCCTGCCATCTATGGTGGTGACAACGCCTAGGAGAAGCCACGTGTGGAAGAGGGACATCGGAGGAGGAGTTCCAAGGTGCTTCGCCACCTTGAATCGCAGCACAGCGCCGCGTCCAACTCCGGCGAAGGTCGTCCGTCGAGCAAGTTACCAGAGGTAAATACACCTCTTCTCCCATACCTATTCCTCCATCTTCTTTACTTTCTTTCTCGATTCTCGTGCCATAATTAGAGTCGCTAAGTGCGAATTAGGATGCTCAATCATCACTCTTAATCGCCAGATCAAAAACAACCTTCAAATCATTTCGAATCTATTCAAATCGCGATGCCTTTTCTCGAACATTTTCACACAACTCTCAATAACTCTGGAAACATGACTTTTCGAGCTTGCAAATGAATAAATATCGTATTTGCAGGATTATCTTCCATCAGGAGCGCATTCAAGCTATCTGGAGTCTTCATCATCAAGGAAATCACTACTCAAAAGCAGCTGTAACAAACTCTGATCGCTTCAGGTTGCAGAGGACCACCACCTTCTTCGAGAGTCCTCCGCCGCTCAGAGTCGCCTCCGTCCGCCTACCACCACGGGCGAGCTCGAGGGGTGGAAGAGACACCCCTCTGGCCCTGCCGGAGCTCCAAAGCCTTCATTAGCTGATTGTGATAAATTAGAGAAGACGCGAGCTTCATCAGTTGCGTAACAGAATCAAGAACCGCAAGAACACTTTAGGTGTACAGAATCGCGACACATGGCACGCTAGGAGATGTCAGATCAGCGCCGGCTCATTCTAATCAAGGCCGTCCAACGCGAAGCGGTAGAAAAATTGCAAAATAAATCCAGAGGGCTTCCAGAATTAATTCCCGCTCCAAAGATTTCCAGTATTTGCATTTAGGTCCCTCCACAGGACCTAAATGTAAAACATCTTGGTTTTCTTTCATTTCAGTCCCTGTAAAGGACCCAGTTGCAACAATTTTTATGGTTTTTCTTGCGCTTATACCCTTGGGCTGTATGGGATTATTTTTGGACCTATTTTTTGACCTTATTTTTCGTTGATTTTTTAGGGTAGTTACACAACTACCCCAGCAAGAGTTTCAAGTACTTCTTTGTGTATTTTTTCTCGTAGTTTTATCGTGTTTTAATTCTTTGAAAACCGACTATGTTTTGTTTTATTTTTGTGTGTAGTTCGAGCCCGTTGCTCGGCATTTTACCTACTATATCATATCATCTATTTTTACCTATATTCCACCTATTATATAATAAATAAATCTTGTGAAAAATATCCCTATTGAAAATTAAATAAAAATTGGGAAAAATTAAAATCAAATAAAAAAATTAAAAATAAAAATAAAATAAAAATTATAGCCTTTCTTTGATCGCTTTCAGAAGAGATAAAAATAAATCACAAAAATATTTTTCCCTTAAAAAATCAAAATAATCTATTCTGCCTCCTTGAGTTCGACCTAGGTACATTTACCTGGATAAAAAAGTAGTGTAGGTTTTCTTTAGAAAAACGAATTTGTTTGATCGGAGGTAGGATTCGGATTGTGGCTTTCTACATCGACAACTTTCTCTTTTAAAAGCCGTAAACCGACTCTAGCGACCTGTTATCATCGAACTACTTCATAATTACAAAAATAACATGATTAGGCACGGAATTTACCCGGCACGTGGGACTACACGTGACACGTGCTGGTAGGGACCAATATGTAAATAATAGAAAGTTCAGGGACCTCCAAGAAATTTTCACAAAAATATATAACATGCATTTCATTTTATTGGACTTTTTAGGAATACAAAAACTCGTAGGGGTATCCCTGTAATTTTGCCACCTCACGTGTGACAGTACATAAGGTGACGTGGACTGGACCCAAATGCCATTTATATAAATACATGGGGTTAAATGCAAAATGTCCAATTATTTATAAACTTTAACTTTTATTTACAGGACTAAATAATAAAATACAAAAAGGCAAGGATATATATGCAAATTACTCCAAAGGTGCACAGATCAGACGACGAGGCTTCATCACTTATCCACATGCGTGACATTCGACGGCCGATGACGCTCCGCGATGGATGACCAAGATTAGATCGGCTGGGACGATCTAACGGTGAAGACGTGGCATGATCCAACGACTCTGATGCTACCTGGGCGATGCCTTCTCATCCGACGGCATCTGCTCCTTACGAAGAACGGGGAATAGCTCATCTTCCCTGAATTTCGATCGCTGATATCTCCTCCTCCAGAAGGTATTTGGCGATGGCATTGGAGTCCACACCTCCGGGGAGGTCTTCCACAACTAATGGTGGTCGCAAGGAGGTCCGGGAGCCCGTGAAGAGACCTGGTGAGCTCGGGGAAGACGCGGGGCTCCAGGAACCTCTTCGATCTTCAAAATCGAGTGCCAATGATGTCTTTTAGGCCTCCAGCACCTGCAATACAACTCAGCAAACACAACCAAGGGACTGGGGGCTCTTATTGGCCAAAATGGATGGGAAATAGGCGTAACAGAGGTCTCCAACGAGGGTGGTGGAGGTGGAGACCCGATCTCCAGATCCACGATGGATCTGGGGAAGCGAAGTGCCTGAGATGAAGAGAGGCGGAAGGGGAATGAAGTGAGGAGGTTAGGTGGTCGGAGAATGGCGAAGAACATGTGCAGAGGTTCGCCCGAGCGGAGCTCCGATGAACTACAAATCGACTAAATTGGCCTAAACCTGTCTAATCACTAAACTAATGACATAAATAAAATGCTAGAATTAAAAGATACCTAAAAATGGAAATGGCGCAGCTCAAACCTGGGTATTTGGCCAGGGAGCAGGATGGTCGCCGGAGCTGGCCGCTTGGGTGCACCTCCACCCTCCGTCAACCATCGCGAGCTCAGGGGATGCTCTACCTGTCACATGGAGTCCTTGCTTTGGCCGAGTCATGTGGTTTAGGGGGGTAAAGATGACCAAATTTGAGAATGGAAGCGGAGGTCCTTATTTATGAACATTAGGGCACCCTTATTTGACCGGCCGGTTGTGAAGAATCGATGATATGTACACTAGATACAAGGGTTGGGTGTGGATGTACAATGATGGAGGATCAAATGTCAAGAAGACATCGAGGGCGATTGATCGATATATCAACCAGGAAAAAGGCATGAAATCATGGGAAAAGACATGGACATCACTTTAGACGGTCAGAGGGTTGAGTTGACCAGTAGTCAACCAATCCTGGACGCTGATTGGTCCACGCAGACCCGCTAAAAGACAAAATAACAGTTTTATTAGAAAATAATTATTAAAAAACAATAAATGATTTTATTAATTCTTGATTATAAAATATTTTTTATTATTTTATGTAGTATTTTATTATGATTTTTATTTATTTTTGGCTTTATTTATTCATAGTTTTTTTTAATAGTGTATTTATAGGTGTATTTGCCTATATTTTATACATTTTTATTTTTATTTTGTATATTTTATTGTATTGTGTTATTCTTTTATTTTATATATTTATAACTTATTTTTGTGACTATAAATATATTTTTATTTGGTTTTTATGATGTTATTTGCATCTTTAAATAAACTGATATGTGTATTGGATAGGTATATTTATATGTATTTTACCTATATTTTATATACATCTTTTTAATTTTAATGAATTTTATTTTATCTTTGTATTTTTAATAGAATATAGATAATATTTACAATATTATGAAAATATGAATGAATAAAGAATTAAAAAAATATATTTCCCTTCTATTCAAATACAAGTATAAAAATAGATATTTTGTCTATGTATTTATAGATTTATTTTATTTTAGGTTTTCTTTATGATTTTATTTTGGTTTTAAAATACACGTATGTTATAAATAATAATTAAAAAAATATAAAAATATGAATTTGTAAAAAATAATGAATAATGAATAAATTAAATTTTTTAATCGGTATATTATACAATGAGGGTAAAAAAGCTAACTCTCACACAATAACTTCAAAAAATGAAACCACCACCATTAAATAACTTATGAAAAGTTATATACAATTAGAGGTGATTTTGATATGTTTTGAGTTTTTATTTGAAAGATATGGGTCTGTGAAGTTGGGTTTCTGGCTTTTTATCTTGTGCATAAAATGAACACTGTATAATATTTTTGTATAAAATCAATTTGTATTTTTATTTACATTATTATCTACAACTTTTATGTTCAAAGTTTCTTCATTTGATGAATAAATAATAAAGAATAAAATAGGTGTCAAAACAACTTAAATAATGAATAAAAGAATTTGGTTTTTATTCCACTTTTGGCCCTTATCTCCCCCTACTTTATTCCCTGTCGACCAACTCAATTCTTGACTTGGTCTCGGGATTTAGGGTCGTAAAATATTTTCAATATTTTATTCCTTTTTCTTTTCTTCTCTTTATTCTATAATTTTTACATTAAAAACCTTATTTTATATACAAATAATACAATAAACAATGAATGCTATTTTGTACAAATAAATGCTATGTACATGCATTAGCTAGGGTTTCTAAGGCCAGAATGATAGAATAAAGAATGATGAAAAGGAGTTTCATAAGCAGCCGACACACGGCCAAGGGTCATCGATGGATTTTCATGCTGTAGGATCTTTGGTCGAGCTTTAATCCCTGAAATGGAGCTGGCTCGATCTTGAAGGCTTAAATGTTAGTGTGATGTGCAAGGGAGATAATGATGGGTAGTGGTTCCCCATTTTTGTGGAGTACATGTTCGATGTTGATGAAGAGGCTGCGGAGAGAAGGAGGAGATGGTCGGAACTGGTTGATAATGAAGGGTAGATGAAGAACAGTGAGCAAAGAAATGAGATATAAGTGGGAACACAAAATGAAGAAGATGAAGAAGTACATGAAGAAAGGAAAAGGGGAAGGGTAGAGAATAAAATGGGAAGCGAGGATACATGATAATGTGCCTGGAAGTTGGAGAGGCTGAAGCCACCTCCGGTCATTGCCTCATAGGAATGACGAGTTCCTCGAAGCGCAGCTGCTTGCCGAATGGGCAGCTACATGACCGTGAGGCCGTGGATCATGCCTACTGGGAGGTCCTCACCAGAGAGAGGGTCATTGTCACCGACCCGAATCTCTGACTCTCTCTCCCTCTCTTGTAGTATAAATGATGACATATCATCACTCATGATAGGAGGAGATGGTTTTAAGTAGGCATTGAAGGATCACGAAGAATAGATGTAAGGATTGAGGTTTGATCGAGAGGATACCATGGGTTCGTGTTTGGTTTGGGATTTAGGCAGTTAGAGCCATAGAGATTAAGGAAGTTGATCTGATGGAGGTTGGGTTCTGAAGAGTTAGTATAAGAAGATATGGTTTCATGTTGGTTCTCTAGGCGATAGGGTGGTCGATTATGTTGATAAGGGATAATGTCATGGAAGAGGATAGGGTATTGGCCGTTGGGTTCCTTAGGGCCTGTTTGGTTGCTGGGTTGGACTGGGTTGGGTTGGGTTGGGGTACCCTTGTGAATAGTAAATTGTTCCCCTGTGAATAGTAAACTGTGAGGAGGATTGAGAGGGTTGGAAGGAGGGGTACACCGATGTACCCCAACCCAACCCAGTCCAACCCAGCAACCAAACATGCCCTTATAGTGGTTAGGGATTCAACAAGTGAGGGGGATGCCCCAGACGATAGTGGTTCGCCTAGAGAAGAAGAGAAGGGGCGGAGATGGGTGGAGTCGAGAAGCATGAACAGAGACGAGGGATTCTCAGGCGGAGGAGCACAATGGTCGGGTGGAGGGCTCGATAGAGTAGAGGGGAGATAAGAGGAAGAAGATCACACGTGAAGCACATGGGTGGGGGTTAAGGGCAATCACATGCTTCACATGTGAGTAGAAAAAAGCGGTTTCAATGCAAATCGTTGGATCTTAAATTGATCCAACGACCAAGAGATGGAGTTATTAATTGACGAAAGGGGTTGACCGGGTTAATGGGGCTTTTGATCAGGGTGTTAGGTGGCCCAGTAAGGAGATGACACCTGACATGTTACCCTTAACCAAACGTTTGGACAATGCAAATAATGTAGAAATAAATGAATTAAAAATAGCAAATGGACTAAAATGCAAAAATGCCCTACATGAAAAATGTTCACCCAGAGGCGAGCTACATTGTAAGGACTCGAGCGCAAATAAAATGATACATGCAAGATATGATTTTTTTATTATATTTACGTATAAAAAAACATCACTTTTTAGTTTTGTATTTTTCATTTGATTTTCTATAGAGGGATAAATGCACACAAAATCAAATATGATGTGAAATAATGTAATGGACTTGAATATAGTTTTTTTTATGAGTTAGGAATAATTAGAAAATGTGAGATATTTTCAAATAATATATAAAGAAAATAAAATGAAGAAAAAATGCCGAAAAATGAACAAAGAGAATACGAACAAGAAACTTGGGGGGGGGGCAAACTACCATTACACTGGCCAAGTGATGAATCTCCATTACATCACCTTTGTTCTATCATTTTGGTATTAAAAACCCTAACTAATGCATGCAAATAGCATTAGTTTGTACAAAATAGTACTCATTATTTATTACATTTATTGTATATAAAATACTATTTTAGTACCAAATTATAGAATAAAGAAAAGAAAAAGAACAAAATACCAAAGGTATTTTGTGACCCTAAACCCCGAGACCTAGGCATCTTGATGACTAGGTCGACAAGGAATAAAGTAGGGGGAGATAAGGGCCATAATACAATAAAAATTCCATTTATTAACTCATTACTTATTTATTTTTGGGACCTATTTTATTCTCCATTATTTATTCATCAAATAAGGAAACTTTGTACATGAAAGTATATTAAAAATATAATAAAATTACCAATAAAACATTAAAATAAAACAAGCGTATAAAAATAAAGGTAAAAATACCTATGTTACTACTTTTAAATAAATAAAAGTCGATCTTATTCTCTTATTATTTGTTCTTTTATATTTTTCTACTCTTGTAAATATTATTTATATTCTAGTAAAAATATAAAGCTAAAATAAAACCCAAGAAATTACATTAAAATAAAATAATGTACAAAATACATCGATAAATATACAATAAATATACCTATACAATTTATAACCCTATTTATTTTTAGATACAAATAACATCATAAAAATATAATAAAAATCTATTACCTTAAAATAATATATAAATATAAAAAATAATAGCATAAAATAATAAAATAAAATATACAAAATAAAAATAGAATAGCTAAAACAAAGATGAATATACCTATAAATATACCCCTAAAAATTGACTACTAATAAATAACCTCAAAAAAATAAATAAAAATCATAATAAAAAACTACATAAAATAATATTTTTTTTATTTTATACTAAAAAATGAATAAAATCATTTACTATTTCTAAATAATTAATTACAAATAAAAATCCTATTTTGTCCTGTAGTGCGCTTGCATGGACCAATCACCGTGCGACTTTTATTGACCGCCAATCAACTCCCTCCCTAGACGTTCTAACTTGTCAGAACTATCTTTTCCCATATTTTTCCATTTTCTCGCTCAACCCATCGATATACCACGCCCGCTTCCTTTAGAGAAATTCATTCTTCCAGGATACCGTTGTGCCTGCAAATCGCCTGGACTTAGCCTTGATTCTTTCCAATCTAACCATCAATAAGGGTGCATAAACATGTTTATAAATAAACTCCTTCATCTCCCTCTTCCTCTTTGGTCACTAGTTCGAGTCTTAGAGCCTCACATCTTCATCTATGGAGAATGCTCATGACAGTGGGAGCCTCCGGCGGTATCGGCTCCAGGAGGACGGAGGTGCACCCAGGCGGTGCTCCAGCCACCTCTGCTCCATGCCCTCATCGGCAGGTAAGAGCTGGGCATTTCTATTTCCGTAGATAGATTTCTATTCCAGCATTTCATTTTCACAACTACTTTAGTATTTAGACCATAGTTTTAGCTTAATACTCTCGATTCATAGTTCCCCGGAACTCCACTCCGGCGAACATTTTCATCGTGCCTCGCTTGGTCTCCGCTACACCTTTCACCCTCACTTCGTTCCCCGACGCCATCTGATCATCCCACGCTTCACTCACCCAGATCACCCTCTGATCTGGTCTCCCGGATCTCCACTTCCCCACATCGCCGGAGATCCACCATATCTCTCCCCTCTCGCCCATTCCACCACCGGAAGCTCACTAGAGCTTCACCATCTCTTTTCGTGACTAACCCCTATAGGAGAACTCAAAGGAGGAGCCTCTTCGAGGCTTATCGAAGCTTAGGGATGCCATCCCGGTCCAGCCCCTCTGCCTGAGCTCGCCGAACCTTCTCAGACAATTTGGACTAGACTAGGAGGTAAGGATCCTCCCTAGGATCATTTTGCTCCACCTCCGGGCCCCTAGGAGTGTGGATCTAAGAAGAACTAGTCGATCAAAGCTCACCAACCTCTAGTTCTTCGCCTGTTCTTCCAGGCGACTTCTCAGCCGTTCGATCACGCTCCAATGCTAGAAGCTCCAATTGCTGTCCGATTGGTGAGGCCAACACCATCAGATCCTAACCAAGGATCTAATCTTCACCATCAGATCTCAAACTGTCATTGGGATACGTGGGAGTGATACGTGTATTAGTGGATAGATCACAACCATTCTCTCCCTCACGTAAAGGGGTAAATTACTAAATCTATCCCTACCTTTTCATATTTTTTATTCAATATTGTAAATAAATTGTAATGTGTAAACAAAATGGAAAAATTGCATGTAGACCCTTGTACTTTCTGGATATCACATATAGGTCCATGCCAGGTCCCTCACATGTCGTCCCACGTGAGGAGACCATTTTGCAAATATACCCCTGGAGCATTTTGTATTTATTTTTGGTCCAGAAAAATGTAAAGGACATTATATATTTTTGGGTAAATTGCACAGAGACCCCTAGGGTTTATTTCATTTACATGTATGCCCCTACTAGCAATTTTATTTTTGTTTATTTGATGAATTTATTTAATATACATATTGTATGCAAATTGGTTTAGATAAAATGACTAAACAAGCTTTATGGGAGGATCTAGATAAGATTTTACAAGGAATCCCACAAAGAAAGATGATTTGCATAGGTGGAGATCTGAATGGACATGTGGGAAAAGATGCTTCAGGGTATGCTAGTGTCCATGGAGGACATGGTTTTGGGGATAGAAATGAAGAGGGAAAAGTCATCTTGGATTTTGTAAAAGCATATGATCTTTTCATATTAAACACCCTCTTCAAGAAGAGAGAGGATCATTTAATTACTTATAAGAGTGGGCCAACTAGAACACAGATATATTACTTTACGTTGAGGAGAAGAGATCGGGTGTGTTGTAAAGACTGCAAAGTAATCCCAGGAGAGAGTTTGACAACCCAACATTGCTTGTTAGTCTTGGATGTACAAATAAAGGGCTGGTAAAGAAAAGGAGGGTTCCTAAGATCACTAGAACTAGATGGTGGAATCTTCCACTGAAGCAATCAAGCTTCAGGGAGCAGGTTTTAGAAGACTTATCTTAGGATTGTAGTGGAAGTGCAAACGAGATGTGGGAGGCAGTAGCATCTTGTATCTGAAAGGTAGCCAAAGAGATGCTAGGCGAGTAAAAGGGAGGAGCTCCAGGTCAAAGGAGGCTTGGTGGTGGAGTGAAAGGGTGCAAGAGAAGCTAAAAAATAAAAGAGCACGCTTTAAAGCTATGTCTAAGGATAGAACAGAGGAAACCATCACAAACTACAAAATAGCGAAGAAGGAAGCAAAGAAGGCTGTAAGCGAAGCTAAGTCAAAAGCTTATAATGTTTTGTATAAAAATCTCGACTCTAAGGAGGGCCAGAAGGATATATTCAGGTTGGCCAAAGCAAGAGAAAGAAAGACCAAAGACCTTTCTCAAGTGAGATGCATTAAGGACGAGGAAGGTCACGTGCTTGTTACTCAGAAAGATATAGAGACTAGATGGGAGCAGTACTTCCATAAACTTTTCACTGGGAAAGGAAATAGAGAGATTACTTTGGGTGATCTATCTAGTAGTGAAAGTTACTTGAATCGTGTAAGCTATAGAAGGATACAAAGAAAGGAAGTAGATGAGGCTTTTAAGGTTATGAGACCTGGGAAAGGTGTAGGACTGGATGACATCCCTATAGAAGTATGGAATGTTTTAGGTGAGCGCGGTTTGACTTGGCTTACGAATATATTCAATGTTATTTGGATAAGCAAGAAAATGCCTGAAGATTGGAGGAGGAGTATCATGGTGTCTCTTTATAAGAATAAAGGAGACATTCAAAATTGTTCAAATTACAAAGGTATCAAGCCGATGAGTCACACTATGAAAATTTGGGAACACATGATCAAAAGAAGGTTGAGGCAAGTTTCCAACGTAAAAGAAAACCAATTCGGATTCATGCCAGGTCGCTCAACTATTGAAGCCATCCATTTGCTGAGGAGAATAATGGAGATTTATAGAGCTAAAAGGAAGAACCTCCATATGATCTTTATTGATTTAGAGAAGGCTTATGATTCTGTCCCACGAGAGATATTATGGAGAGTTTTGGAGAAGAGACAAGTGCCTGTCCTATACATTAACCTCATAAAGGACATGTATGATAGGGCTTTATCTTGTGTGAGGACCCCGTCTGGGAAGACTTGCTATTTTGACATCAACATTGGTTTACATCAAGGTTCAGCTTTGAGTCCATTTCTTTTTACTTTGATTATGGACGAGTTGACAAGTCACATTCAGGATGAGTTACCTTGGTGTATGTTATTTGCTGATGATATTGCGTTGATTGACGAGACTAGAGATGGAGTAAATGAGAAGCTTGAGGTCTGGAGACATGAGTTGGAGAGTAAAGGATTTCGTATAAGTAGGGCTAAGACAGAATATATGGAGTGCACCTTTGATGCAAGCAATGGTAAAGGAATTTAGGTGAAGATTGGTGATGATAACATTCAGAAGAGAGATTCTTTTAGATATCTGGGATCTATTTTGCAACATGATGGGGAAATTGATGGAGATGTTACTAATAGAATAAATGCAGGCTGGCTAAAGTGGAGAGGAGCCTCTGCTGTTCTCTGTGATAAGAAAATTCCTTTAAAAATTAAAGAAAAGTTTTACAAAGCAGCCGTGAGAACTGCTATGCTCTATGGATCTGAATGTTGTCCTGTGAATCATAGACATGTGTAGAGAATGGTTGTAGCAGAAATGAAAATGCTAAGGTGGATGTGTGGACACACACACACACGCAAAGATCGGATTCGGAATGATGCAATCAGAAAGAAAGTTGGTGTTGCTCCGATCGAGGATAAGATCCGAGAAAATCGCTTAAGATGGTTTGGTCATTTGCAAAGAAGATTGACTGATGCACCAGTTAGGAGATGCGAGTGTTGGGATGTTGATTCGGCTAAGAGAGGGCGGGGACAACCCAAGAAGTGTTGGAAAGAGACCATACGAAAGGATCTTTGTTTTGTGGATATAAGCCTGGGATTGACCCAAGATAGATTTGAATGGAGGCGAAGAATCCATGTAGCCGACCCTACTTAATTGTGGGAAAAGGATTTGTTGTTGTTGTTGATTGTTTTCCAAAAATCATGAAAAAATAGGTGTAAGTTCCTGATTGCTTGCAGTTTCACGCCATGATTTTTACTTGCAATTTTGGACCTTTTTGATATATATTAAAAATCATTTAGAGCACAAACAATCCATGTCTACTGTATAAAATACCAAAAAAATATAAAAATATTTCTAAAAAATCCCCAAAAAATATAATTATTTTATTTATGTCTTTTTAGCCTTCAGACCAAAGATCATTAAAAATGGAAAAACAAAACTCTTAAAAATTGAAAACCCCAAAAAACTTAATAAAATACATAAAATTCCTAAAAACTCCAAAAAATATATGTTTTTATTTTGTAATTTTCACTATCTTATCATCTAAATATTAAAAGTGATTTGAAAAAAAATTGGATTCAATTTTCTATTTGTAAATTCCATTTCAGTCTCGGCCTATTATTGTATCCTTGTTTTAAGATATTTTTGACTTTAAAAATATTAAAAATTAGCAAAATTCACTTAAAAAATCCAAAAACAGTAAAAAAATTATTTAAAACCCAAAAATATGTATTTCTATAATTTTTGTATATTTTAGTTATATTTATACCTATATTATCCACTATTCAATATATAATCTATTATACTCTACATTACTTATTATATAAAGATTTACAAGATATAAAAATCCCAAAAAATGCATATATAATATATATAAATAAAAAATTTAAAACAAAACATAAAAACAAAAAAAAAATAAAAAATTATAAAAATTTAAAACCCACAATATATATACATGATGAATGACATGCGCGTACATAGTGCTCATGGGTTGAAAATATCTATAGGCTACCTATGTTGCTCTCTATGGTTCGGCCTCTAGACACTTGCTTGAGATACATCTAGTTGTAGATAATAATAAATTTTAACTCACTTCTTGTGCCATTCATTAATTTGATTTATATTCATGGGTTGATTGTTGATTAATTAGGGTCTTTTGAGTGATCAACACATTGACTTTGGTTTCGCCTTGTGAAACTGTACGACCCTCGACTCTCTCTAGTTATCAAATGGCACCGTTGTCGGGGAGCAATGAGCATAGCTTATTTTTGTCATTTAGTTTGTATATCATTTATTTCTTATTATTGATTTATTAATGTAAATAATAATTGATTTATTTTGCACATCATCATTCAGTTATTCTTTGCATATAGCTAAGTTTGATTTCGTTTGATTATCTGTGCTAATATACATTTCTTTGTGACTTTGTTGTGAGGGCCTGCCATACGAGGACAACTTCTTAGGAGACTGATGCAGCCATGTTTGGTGGAGGTTGGTCTTCACCCGTTTACCAGTTAGAGAGGCTACAAAGGAAGCAAAGAGAGGAAATTTAGCATAGAGATAGCTTAGCTTAATTTATGTATTTATTGGTGAGAGAGAGATACTTAGTAATTTGTAATAATTAAGACTTGGACTCTACTCTCCACAACGAGGTCCAGTGCCTGAGTGTCTGTTCACCTGAGGGCCTCGTCGCAGTTTTACTTGTTTTCTCACCTTCTTTTCTTTTGTTTCATGCTATTTTGAGTTTTCTGCCTTATTTTTTTATTTTATTTTGTGTGCGTGGGCCCTTATCTTATATGCTGCTTACCTCGGTAATTAGGTCCAAAACTCAATAAGAATGCTTGTTACTATAGTCTATTACATTCGG
This sequence comes from Ottelia alismoides, assembly GCA_037367405.1. Lineage (NCBI taxonomy): Eukaryota > Viridiplantae > Streptophyta > Magnoliopsida > Alismatales > Hydrocharitaceae > Ottelia > Ottelia alismoides. Next base: position 123,481 of record JAZKJV010006842.1, on the reverse strand, counting down.
ATCTAGTCAATCTAATAAATGTTAGTTATTTGGATTTGAGACTACGTGCCGAGAGAGGTCGTATACAATGGTTGCAGGACCCGTTGTGGCGGGCACCGATTGGCATCGAAGACCAGACCATGGTCTCATCTCAAAAAATTTAACAATTGGTTCTTCACGATTAATAGCGTCTACTGTTTAGGGCGATTTTATCGATTGCACACCACCACGTAGATAGGTTTAAAAATTATGTTTTACATACCACATGGAGAGAGCTGGGAAGCACTGTAACTCCTCTAACTTAGCATGCATCATTAGATTCAATGGTGGGATTTCCACCATCGAATTGACTTGCATAACTTTTCGCTATCTCCATCTGATTTTGAGCACCTAGGACTTAAATGAAAATCTACAAAAACATTAGGCGCTTGTATGCAAACAGATCCAAAAAAATGAAAACCCAAAAAACTAAAACAAGGGGACTGCTAAATAAACTTTGACCTTAATTAAATTTGGTAATGGACTTTCATTGTCTTGGGTTCATGAAGCCCTCATTGTTTTCAGGTACATTAGGAGGGGACCAAAACCCCTCCCATGAGCGAGGTACGACCCGCTAAGGATTAGAGCCAAAAACCCAGTCTGTAACTACCTCATGTATCGCTTGGATTTCTGAAGTAATCGCGCTTCTATCGTACACAATCGAGTATGGTCTTGTCATCGATGGTGTTCCTGCGTTTTGTGGAACATTGATATGGTTTGAAGCATTGAGATTAGGACACGCCTTCACAGGGGTATCTATCTCATCAGTTTGTGTCTGAGTAGGTTCTTGCATGCTCATGAGTGATTTTGTTGCGAGCGAGAACTGAAGTAGTGGTTTCGCCTATCAGCTTCCTCTCTCTTTCTTTGGCTGAGTAGGGATCCAGGAAAGGTTACAAGGACCTCAAAAAGTGCAGACTACATGTTACAAAGGATGAGGACAAGTATGAGATACTTTTCCGACAGTACTCTCTCTCTTATAGGGTTAGCGTGCTAAGGACTTGTTAAAAGATATGTATGAAATAACAACTCTAAAACTGAAAAGATAATAAATAGCTAAACCTTCCTACTTCACATGATGTGAGTTGGTGTACCAAATTTTATATTGTGTTTGTATGGATCTAGATTAAGGTTCAAAGATCAAGTCCCGCTGCACAAATTTTGTCATATGTGTCTTCCTTTTGACCCTCGCTCAGTTTGAGCATTTCTACTATTTTACACTCCATTTTATTCCTCGTTGACCACCGTATCTTTCCTCCTACATCGATCTCTTTTTTGCTTCACGATGGCGATCTATGGATGGCTTAATCGAGACTTCATCGACACCCACATCGATTCCATAGACTCGACATCATCAATAATTTGAGGTGATTCCCGAGAACCCGGTCCGGACTTTGCAGGCCGATCTCTAGACTCCTCGTCTTCTTTATACCCACCCAATAAATCGGGATCACTTTTGTCCCGCCTTCGCCTTTGTGAATGATAGTCGATTACATTCTACATCATTTTTCATTTACAACACTCTGGGATTGACCCTAATTCCAGATTCAACTTGGCAGCTGGGAATGAATTTCAAGTGGACTGATTGGGACTTTTTCATTTCAGATAGAAGCCAACGCCAGTCCTGGATCTGAACATCGAGTTTATTTCTTCCGACTCAGACCCATAGATGGCACCTCAAGGAAAGGGCAAGGGACGTCCACCTTCCTAGCCTGAGCAGAATCAGATGCCAGATCATAACCAAGTGAATGCTTACTTGTTGGCCTCCATCTAGGCCATCCAGCAACAACTGACTGAGCAGGCCCTTGCACAGATTGCATTCCAAGAAATGTTGAATGATGTGATGAATCGATCAACGAGAGGAGGAGGAGATAGACCAGCAAGAGGAAGAGGGGACAGACCCAGTGATGATCCCGACGAGGAAGAGCCAGAATAAGGGAGGTAAAAACCCACGCTTAATGAAATAGATAATCCTGGAGACATCCAGATGACCGAGTGGATCCGCATTCCACCGGTGCATGCTTGATGACGCGCCAAGGCAACTCGGGTTAAGTAATATCTAATGGTCGTTGCAACCCGAATCGCGAGGCTCGATCAATCAAGAAAAATCAAGACCACATAAACCATACATTCAAGCACGAAAATCAATGTAGCAGTCTCCGCTATTTATTTAACTTGGTATAACGACCATGGTCGAATACAAGAAGCACACAAATGTACGAAGTAGTCGGTAATCAGAAAATAAAAGGCACATTTTTGTGGTTTTTAATTAGCTATTTTTTTATTTTCTAATGAGAAAACAAAAAAGATAAAGATAAAAACAAGCTTTAGCAATTTTTATTAAGACTGAAAATGCTCAAAAATTGGAAATAAAATGTTTTTGTGTTTTTACAATATTCAAATGTTTTTGGTGATTTTGTGGTATATTTCTGATTTTTATATGATTTTATAAAAATGAAACAAATACACAACATGAAGACAATGTACAACCTAGACTAAAAGGAAAATTTAAAATAATAAAAATGCCTAAATGTCCTAGTGATGATTTTTATGATAAAGTAAATAAAAAGACCTAACTACATCAACTGAAATCCTATTTTTTTTATTTTTTTAGAATTTTATATGATTTTTATAAGATTTTTAGTCTTTTGTGATTTTTAGGGTTTTTATAAAAGATAATACAACAGAAAATGTACTGGAATGAAAATGAACTAAAACAAACAAACAAACATGAATTTTTATAGAAATTTTAGACTATTTTTTATTTTTTTTTGGTATTTTGGAAAATATATAGGGCACTTTTTAAGGTTCTTGGTTTTTAGAAAACATAAAATATAATTAGGATTTTTACCCGACAGACCCTATAAACTTTGCCAACCACCTCCACGACCTTTGAAACAACCTAATTCCTCCCTCAACCTCGTAAACTTGCCAACTCTTACCCCCATGAACCCTCTGGGTAATATGTTTTAAGACCGTGGGTGTTCTTGGGGTAATTTACAGGGTCAGTGGGGTAATTACATCGTGCAAAAGGTTGTAGAGGCATTTTAAAACGTTTATAGGGTCTGCTGGGTAAAAATCCCAATATAATTTAAATCAAATCACAAAAATTACCATAATTATTGCATGTTAGCAGGAGCCAACTATAAGTTTTGTCGTATTTTTGGAGTTAATTTAATAATTATTTGATTAAAAACAAAATACACAACAAGCAGGGACCTAGGTACAATTATTCAAAAGTTACTAGCCAAATAATAATATCCAATAAAAACCCAGGGCTAATATTGCAAAAATCCCAGATAAACACAGGCACCACACGTGATCTCGGTTCACAGGGGTATAACTGTAAATATCATAAACTTTCATTGAATCCATAACAACGCAAGAGTTTAGGATAATACATGCAAATAACCCAACGAGTCACGTCGGAAAACACGTGCCTCAGATTTGGAGTGACTAAAATGTAAATATTAAAAATTGGAGGTCCAAACTACAAAGTGCTAAAAATAAAAATAACTACGACAAATATTTACAAGATAAGATACTAAATGCAAAACAAGAAAGGGCCTAAGTGCAAATTACACTTTATTAAAGAGAGATCCAACGACAGGAGAAGGCCCACTTATGGATGGACGTTTGAAATCTACTGATACCTCTTCGGCGATGGACGACTGCGAAGCAACCCTCAGATGGATCGGATGATCAGGGCTTCCCCGATGGTGGACTGTCGAGATTAAAATTGGGGGAGGTCCTAATCGAACGACTGAGACGACGCCTGGAAGAACGCTAAAGAACTCGCCTCCAACGAGCTTCGGGCAGCCAATATGCATGACAAGAGCGTCCTCTGGAGCTGCTTGGATGGGTGAAAGATCGACGTCAGTGGTCCGAAACTAATGGTGGGCTCAGGAAGAACCAAGACCAAAGAGAAAGTCCTGGCAAGGCGTAAAGACCTGGAGCTACTGTGCCTGTACAAGTCGACCTCCATATGACATCCGTTGATGCTCTTTCATGCACAGATGAACCAAGGGGTCGAGAGCAAAGTGTCTCGACCTGTTAAATCTCGAAAAGGGTGACTGGTGAATCGTGGCGTGACCCTCCGACGACGCGGTGGAGGAGGAGGGTCCAAGTCTCATTCCTGGGCAAACTGAGATGACTGGAGGGGCGAAGAACATGGAGGGATGTCTGGTGAAGGTGGTCGGGGTATAAGGACGGCAAGGGGATGCTCCGGCCTCGGTGACTGGAGCTCGAAAGTGGAGCTCTGCTAGGGATCTAAAACTCGAATTAACAGCGAAAAAGAACTAAACCTAAGTTACATGGTGGCTGCTATCGTCTGTGCTGGAGGTCAGGGACCTCCGGGGGTCATGGCCTCGATGGCTCGATGGGCCCAGAAGCTTAGCCCACCTCGCGGTAGAGTATGGCAGAGGAACCGTCGGATTAGAGGCGCACGACTCAAACACCTCGCTGCACGTACCCTTCTCACGCGCTGTCACTCACATGAGGTCGACAGAGCTCCTTGGATGAAGAGTGGCGGCCCAAGATGCTGAAGAAGAAGGAGCTCCAGGAGGTTTTATATGCGGCAGGGTCCAAGAAAGATGGAACGAGGGCGTGCGAACTGAGGGTCAGATCCCTAAGGATATCATCGGGTGTGGATCATGGATCTTTCCTCTCTAATTGAAGTTGTTGCACGAAGAGAAACTCGATCGGATAGGGTCTAGAGAATTCGGCAGAAAGTGAAGCAAACCGAGTCCGATCGAAAAAGGAGGCAGAGGGGTCAGTTGATTGGGGTCAACATAGCTGACGTGGCCCAATCAGAGGAGGCTTGGAATAAGGACAAAAGATGCTACACGACAAAATTGCTAGAAAAATAAATAAAATTAAATTAAAAATAATAAATGAATGTAAATTAAAAATGGATAAAATGTAAAATGTTTACTATTTTTCAAGGATTTTTCTATGATTTTTAATTATTTTCATGTAAAATAAAATAATGTATATACAATATATAGTGTTATATACATGTATAATATATCTAAGTATTTTGTACAATTATTTTTAATTTGTTATTTTTACACCAATCCCTCAATTTTGTATTTTATTTATTTTCAACATGTTTTTAGGAGTACAAATAATTTTTATTTTATTTTCTGAGTTATTCACAAGTATAGAATAAATAGGGAGTGAGACATATATACATGTATTTCGAACAAGAGAGAGAGAGAAAGGATTTTATTTATTTTTATTTTTGTTTTATTTTTAGAACTATATACAAGGAGGTAAAAAGAATATTTTATTTTTATTTTATCCAGAATAGTTATTTACATACATAAATAATATGTACAATAGAGTGGGCCCTATCTCTCTCTACTTATTTTGTTTGGCGATCAGGTCAAGTCTTGACCTTCTCTTGGGGTTCGGGTCACTCTGTATTTATTCTAAATACCTCCTTCCTTTTTCTTTTCCTTTATTCTTTTATTTTTGCACAAATACATGATAAATATACAAAGTTAACATATGCATGATGAATGCTAACTTATTGTATTTACACATATTTACATGATGCTTTGCCAAGATAAATAGCTAAAAATAAAAGAATAAAGAGTGAGAATCAGAGATTCATCACCCCCTATACTTTACCTTTGCTAGTCCCTTAGCAAAATCTTATTTGAAAAAGAAGCAAAAAGAGAAAGAAAAGAAAAAGAAGGAGAATCGAAGTTGATTATTAAACTTGTCTTCATTAAATTGAAGTATGGATCTTAGTCAGACCTTTGGATTACTAGTCTGTCGGAACCTTATTTGGGCCTAGGTTTAAGACTCAACAGCCTCTAAGTTCCACCAATCTATGGTCAAGTCTCCTCAATAATCCAGATCAAAACAAGTCTACATGCACAAACTCTAATGACCATTAATCTTTTCTTGTACCATGTCAGTGATATATAGCTCCCCACCTCAGAAGTGACAAGGCAACAACATCCCTCAACAAGGTAACTCTAATTCCCTAGTCCAGCAGCTCTTTCCTTGAGGAGTAGGGTATTCCCTTCCAAGTTCAAGTTCAATCGGCTCAAGAAGAGGGAAAGAAGAGAATGGACCATGACCAGTGTAGCCATGTATCCCTGGGAGCCTAACTAGTGTAGCTAAGTCTCCCGCTGCAAGCTTCATGAGATGAGAAGGTGTAACGTAAGCTTTGCTTTATTTGGCTATATCCACTCCAGCAAGTGTTTTATTTTCTATCAGACCCACCATTTTTTTTGGAATTTTCTTTCTTTTGCACATTTTTTGATGTGCATATGTACAACATATCTACATGGTGCATCATATATACATAAGGACTTTTCCCTCTTGAGCTAGGAGACTATCCCTCTTTTGAAGCATTATTGCAGCCCACAACTCCAGTCTTTAGAACTCAATACTGCCAGACCAAGTTAAGGCGCACTTCCTTCCCTAAAGGAAGTTGAGAAGTTCCGCCTAGAAGTACTACCCTCGTATGCTACCCCAAACCAAAGGAAACCGCCTCCTCACCACCTTATCTGTAGAGAGCTGAGTGTAAAGTGTTGGTGCAAGTAAAGTCATTGTCTGTGAGAGTCATGTGTACGTTGTTAAGTGTTCTACATAGGCTTATCAAGATGACATGTGATCATAACCTAGTGGACTCAAAGAATTAAGTCACCAATGGACCTGAAAAGTCTTAACCCCAAATCCTATAAGGTTCCTCTTAGAATTAGGTGGATTAAGGTCTTAACCAAGCTCCATTTTCCAATTTAATTCCAGACTAATTTAAATGTCAACTATGATTCAGAAGAATATACAAATATTTACAAAACTTTTTTTATGCAAAGTTTTTGAAAATATGCAAAATTTTGAAAATGTTTGAATGCATGCATGAATGTAGAAGTTTTGCAACTATTTACAAATATTTACACAAGGTTTTTTGCAAACTTTTGTTTTTCAAACCTTTTACCAAAAAAATTGTACTCTATACATAATTTTTATACACAAGTATTTATACAGATTTCACAAGAAAATTTTTTTACAAACATTTGTACAAAAATAATTTTTATAAATAACCATGTATGTGCAAGAAAGAATTTTATGTACAAGAAAAAAATTAAAATTTTTGCATTTTTTAACTAAAGGATTTTAGCCATTTTATTTATTTAACATACTCACACAAAGTACGAGTTATGGCTAATGTATATATGTAATATATACATCACCCCCTATACTTAGCTCGAACGATGTCCTCAAAATGAACAAAGAGCGATGAAGAAGACATAACTCGTGCTTAGTATAGGGAAGTGAAATGAAAGGCTATACTACAACGACGCAGAATGAAGAGGGCTCTATGGTTTCCCCTATACTTAGGATCAAATAATTCTAAGTATAACAGACTGTGTACGAAGGGAAAACTGAGTGATAGAATGTACAAGGTAAGCAATGACTCGTCTTGTACCCCGTATACTTAGGGTAAAAGATCCCTAAGTATAGAAAGGAATATGAACAACGTGGAGGACAAGCGAGGAAATATAAGAAATGAAGACAAATAAATACAAGATGAAAGGAATGACATTACTCCCCCTATACTTAAGGTGAAGGGCCCTTAAGTATAGGTAATAATATGAGTAATGAAACAGAATGAGAATGAACAACTCAGTGTCTACACCCCCCTATACTTAGGATAAAGTACATCCTAAGTATAGCAAAAATAATCCTACATGATACCTGGGGAGTGAAATAAAAAATAGAAGAAGCAAGGAACAAATCATAACAAAATACATATATGCAAAGTAGACAATGCTGAGGTGCCTCTCAACAATCGCTAGGTTTTACGCCCCTAGATGGGCGCAAAGGTTAGGACAATGCAGTATCAAGGTTCAGGACGACATCTGTAAGGCGAATGGCTTACTATTGTCGTAGTCTTGGTAGAAGAACAACGACGGGGTCAACAACATAGAGGATGACACCCAAATAAATAATCATGCTGGTGTCTGCTACCGGGTGAAGACATGGGAAGATGAAATCATGCTCCGGTAGCAGAAAAGAACTCATCAGCTTAAAATCAGAATGGAGTGGAAGGGCCAAGCCAAAGAAGTAGAACGTAGAGAAGGAAGGATCAGTCATGGAATCCTCCACGTTAATCACCATCTCAAAAAGGTACGGAAGATCATGATTTGGAGACGCACTAAGAGAACTAATATCCGATGCATATAATGGAGAAATATCAGCAACATCATCGAATAGTTCAAGGATCGGCTCATCCTCACGAGGGTCATCGAGGTGAGAGAACTCAGACTCAACATGATCAGAAGTATCAGAAGACTCAGTCTCGTGATCCGACAGATCAGATATACTCTCAGAAAGTGAAACCAAGTACGCAGCATATGTGGCATCCTCCTGCATATAACCCTCGGGAGTAATGCTAAATCATCAGTGAGGAAAGGAGGATCAAAACCTAACTGGGACTCTGCGCCACTGTCAAGTACCCACTTGTCGCACACAAATGTCCCATCGACTGAAAACGACCTCTGAATAATATGAAAACAAGAAAGGGTACTGGTCAGCAACGCAGAAGCTGTAGAAGTGTCTGCAACTGATCCTCGAGCTGTGGCCATGCTTGCTAACATCAGATCCTCAAGGAATATATCAATTTCATCGACGTGGAGGACACAAGGCTCAAATATGGGAATGTCTGTACCTGTCAGCTCAAAATGGTGTCCCTCATCGAGCTCCGGCTGCTGGGCTGGGTCAAGATATCCATCTGAATCAGAGAAGTACCTCTGTAGAGTAGAAGCTGAATGAGCTGGGAATGGAAACTGAAATGGTTGGACTGACGTCTGAAACATCGTGGGCTCCTCCTCCATATCTTGGAATATCAAAAAAACTGATATCCAAGACTCCTGAACTGAAAAGTATGGTACTGACTCGAACTCTGGCTAGAAGACCAACGAGAATTCGATCAATCTTTGGGTCCGAAAACCCACGGTGGCAGTCATCTCATCCATCGCCTGTACTGCAGTAGAATCCATGTCCTCAATATGCCGTGTAGTAGCTGAGTCCTCATGAAATGTAGCACACCTAACTGGTACCGCATCACCCTCGTATGCTATCCCGACTAATGCATCTCGTGAAGATGGGATGTCTGTGAGTGCTCTCAAGATGGTTGCAAGTAAATCAATGTCGGAACTATGGTGTGCAGCACCACACGAAGTAACTACCAGTGCAATCTGCTTAGCGGTCATCAACATCAAAGAGATCTCAACAAGGTCAGTCGACGAAAGTCCATGATCTGGAAATCTCCTCAAGAGGTCAAGAAACCACAGCCATGAATCATACAATGGCTCTTGGAGGCCTACTGAAAAATCCGTGATGAAAGACCGCATCATATCTGCTCTACGCTGGGGGTAAATTCTCTGTAAAAACTCTAACCTTAACCCTCCCCACGTAGCGAACTTCCTTCCCACTCGTCTGTGCCATATCATGGCTCTGCCCTGGAGTGAAAATGGGAAGGTCTTCAACATCGGCTCCTCAGAAGTGATATCTGAGTATACATGGGTCACACAAAACTCCTCAACCTTAGAAAGATGAAGATATGGCTCCTCGTGCACTTCCCCTGAAAACTTCAGTAGTCTCTGAATGAACTCCAAATCCAAAATGAAGGGACTCAATGTAGAAGATGACTGTGCTTCATGATCGATGTGCTCATCCATTATCTCAGCATAGAAGTCGTCTAAAACTCGCAACTACTCCATGTGATCACCAATGGAATGCACTCTCATCCCAGCAATGAAATTGCCCGGTTCTCACATCTGGTTAGTCTAATCTCTGCGGGCGTCAAGCACAACATTGCCAGAAGAAAGAGGGTTTAGAGAAGGAGAAGATGAAAGGTCGGTCGGAGTTCTGACTTCCCACGAGAGTGGACGGGAATAAGATGAAGAAGCCGCGAGATCCGGCAGGAAAGGTGGGCGACCCATCATCTAGGGATAGAAAAGGAGAAGGAGAATGAAGGGAGGGAGGGAGGGATAAAGAGAGATGGAGTGAAGACAAGAAAGGGGACATGAGGGAGGGACCTGGAAACAAACAAGATCGGCAGTCAAACCCCCAATTCACCTACGCAACGTGGAGCTGATGACCGTAAAGGTTCGATCTTTTATCTTGTCAATTTTATTTAGATGATGATTCAGTCTAGTAGGGCAATTAAGCGAGATGGTAGGAACCTGATGCGCCCAAGAGACTGGACCAATCCCAAAGATAGATCTTTCCCATCCAATACAAGTTGCAGACCGTTTACCGACTACCCGATCAACTCGCTCTACTAAGGATATCGCGGCCTGCTTTACCGGAGATCGGAGCAATCCTCACTGGAGAATGACTAACCCCAAGACCAGTAGTCTAACAAGAGTTCAGGTATGGCTCTAGCCTAGTGTAGGGGTCACTCTCTCGCGTAAGCAAACCAAACAATGAGGGTATGACTCTGCCAAGACAAATTTTTAAAGGAGGTGTATTTTAGGGTCAAGTTTGTTTAGCAGTCTCAATTTTATGGTTATCACTTTTTATGGCATTTTTCAATAAGCAAACAAACACCTAATGAAATTTTTGATCTCCTTATTATTTTAAGTCCACAAATAGGGGTAGAAGTTGAAAAAGCCGATGCGTGATCAAAACTTATGATGCATGCAAAGTAAGAAAGGCGTACCTGACTTCAACACTCTACATGCAAGGTGATCCGTGCATAAATTTAAAGACTGAATTTAAACTAATCTAAATGATGCAAGAAGAAAACGACCTTAAATGAGCAATTTTGAATCGCGAAGAACTGTAGTTAACTGGTCAGAGAGAGAGAGAGAGAGAGGTCTAAGTCCGATCTCTGATGTCGATCGGTGTCTGCCACAATGGATCCTGCACGCGTTGTATACGACCTCTAGTGGCACGTGACCTCTCAAGAAACCAAGTTAACTTTTTTATTAATGATTTATTAAGTAGGTCTAATTATGAACTATAGGTGCATGCAAATAGTTAGGGATTGGGCCTTAATCAGTTACGTCACATCAAAGAAATTCCCAAATCTAGGGGCCAAATTCTTCGAGAATCAAAGAAGTATAAAAAGTAAAGGAAATCAAAACCGGTGAAAAATCACGGTGAGGTCCCCCGAGCACAGTGGTGCTCGGCGAAACATACCCAGATATATGCAAAGTGTCCAAGCAAGTGTCTGAGTGTCCCTGTATTATTATAATAATAATAAGCTGAAAAAAATAACTATGCTATTCTACTCTCTAAAAGCTATCACTATTCACCGCTCCTGCTCCTGCCTCTCCTCGTGTACGGGTCTTCTCCAAAGCATCCTCGGGCGGTTCCTCGCACAAAAAGTGAAACAGAAACGGGTCAGAAAGCAGTTATAACAGCTAGAGGTGAAAATAATAAAATAAAAATAAAAAGAAAAATGAAAATCGACTGCTAAGCCATGCTCCCTGACAACGGTGCCATTCTGATGACGCATCAAGGGAACTTGGGTTAAGTAATATCTAAGGGTCGTTGCAACCCAAATCGTGAGGCTCGGTCAATCAAGAAAAATCAAAACCACATAAACCAAACAATCAAGCACAAAAAATAATGTAGCGGTCTCCGCTATTTATTTAGCAAGGTATAGCGACCATGGTCGAACACAAGGAGCACAGAAATGTACGATGTAATCGGTAATCAGAAAATAAAAGGCATATTTTTGTGGTTTTTAATTTGCTAATTTTTATTTTCTAATGAGAAAACTAAAAAGATAAAGATAAAAACAAGCTTTAACAATTTTTATTAAGACTAAAAATGCTCAAAAATCAGAAATAAAAATGTCTTTGTGTTTTTAAATATTCAGATGTTTTTGATGATTTTGTAGTATTTTTCTGACTTTTATATGATTTTATAAAAATGAAACAAACAAAAAATAGGAATATAATGTACAACCTGTACTAAAAGGCAAATTTAAAATATTAAAAATGCCCAAATATCTCGGTGATGATTTTTATGATAAAGTAAATAAAAAGAGCTAACTACGCCAACTGAAATCCTATTTTTTTTTGATTTTTTTTAGAATTTTATGTGATTTTTACAAGATTTTTAGTCTTTGGTGATTTTTAAGGTTTTTATAAAATATAATGCAACAGAAAATATACTGGGATGAAAATGAATTAAAACAAACAACAGAAATTTTCATAGAATTTTTGAGACTATTTTTATATTTTTTGGTATTTTTGGTTCTTGGGGCACCTTTTAAGGTTCTTGGTTTTTAGAAAATATCAAATAAAATTAAATTAAGTCATACCATAATTTTTACACGTTAGCGAGAGACAACTATAATTTTTGTGGTATTTTTGGAGTTAATTTAATAAATATTTGATTTAAAACAAAACATACAGCAAGCAGAGACCTAGGTACAATTATTCAAAAGTTACTGGCCAAATAATAATATCAAATAAAACCATGACTAATATTGCAAAAATCCGAGATGAACACACACACCACACGTGATCTCGGTTCACAGGGGTATAACTGTAAATAATGTAAACTTTCATTCAATCCATAACAACGCAAAATTTCAGGATAATACATGCAAATAACCCAAAGAGTCATGTGGGACAACACCTGCCTCAAGAGGGACTAAAATGCAAATATTAAAAACTGGAGGTCCAAACTGCAAAGTGCCCAAAATAAAAATAACTACGACAAATATTTACAGGATTAGCTACTAAATACAAAACAAGAAAGGGCCTAAGTGCAAACTACCCTTTACTAAAGAGCGATCCAACGACAGGAGGAGGCCCACTTATGGATGGACGGTTGATATCTACTGGTACCTCTTCGGAGATGGACGGCTATGAAGCGACCCTCAGATGGATCAGACGATCAGGGCTTCCCCGATGGTGGATGATCGAGATTAAAACTGAGGGAGGTCCTGATCGGACGGCTGGGATGGCGCCTGGAAGGATGCCGAAGAACTCACCTATGGCGAGCTTTGGACGACCAATACGCACGACAGGAGCGTCCTCTGGAGCTGCTTGGATGGGCGAAAGATCAGCATCGGTGGTCCGCAACTAATGGTGGGCTCAGGAAGAGCCAAGACCAAAGAGAAAGTCCTGAAAGGCGTGAAGAACTGGAGCTGTTGTGCCTGTACATGTCGACCTCCAGATGAGGTCCTTTGACGTTATTTCCTGCATAGATGAACCAAGGGGTCGAGGGCAAAGTGCCTCGACCTGTTAAATCTCAAAAAGGGTGACTGGTGAGTCGTGGCGTGACCCTCCAACAATGCGGCGGAGGAGGGTCCAAGTCTCATTCCTTGGCTAACTGAGATGACTGGAGGGGCGGAGAACGTGGAGGGAAGTCTAGTGAAGGTGGGTGGTCGCGGTCTCGGGACGGCAAGGGGATGCTCCAGCCTCAGTGACTAGAGCTCGGAAGTGGAGCTCTGCTAGGGATCTAAAACTCGAATTAACAACGAAAAAGAACTAAACCTAATCTACCAGGTGGCTGTTGTCGTCTATGCTAGAGGCCAGGGACCTCCGGGGGTCATGGCCTCTATGGGTCGACCGGCCCAGAGGCTTAGCCCACCTCACGGCGGAGCATGATGGATGAACCATCGGATCAGAGGCGCGTGACTCAAACACCTCGCTGCACATACCCTCTCACGCGCTGTCACTTACGGGAGGTCGACCGAGCTCCTTGGACGAAGAGTAGCGACCCAAGATGCTGAAGAAGAAGGAGCTCCAGGAGGTTTTTTATGCGACAGGGTCAGAGAAAGATGGAATGAGGGCACGTGAACCGAGGGTCGAATCCCTAAGGACAACATCGGGCATGGATCATGGATCTTTCCTCTCTAATCGGAGTCGCTGCATGAAGAGAAACTTGATCGGATCGAGTCTAGAGAATTCGTCAAAAAGTGAAGCAAACCGGGTCTGAGTGAAAAAGGAGGCAGAGGGGTTAGTTGACTGGGGTCAACATAGTTGACGTGGCCCAATCAGAGGAGGCTTGGAATAAGGACAAAATATGCTACACGACAAAATTGCTAGAAAGATAAAGAAAATTAAATTAAAAATAATAAATGAACTTAAATAAAAATGGATAAAATAGAAGTGTTTATTATTTTTCAAGGAATTTTTCTACGATTTTTAATTATTTTTCTAAAAAATAAAATTATGTATATACAATATATAGTGTTATATACATGTAAAATATACCTAAGTATTTTATACAATTATTTTTATTTTGTTATTTTTACACCAATGTCCCAATTTTGTATTTTATTTGTTTTCAACATGTTTTTAGGAGTACAAAATTATTTTTATTTTATTTTTATGAATTATTCACATGTGTAGAATAAATAGGGAGTGAGACATATATACATGTATTTTGTACAAGAGAGAGAGAGAGGATTTTATTTATTTTTATTTTTATTTTATTTTCGGAACTATATACAAGGAGGTAAAAAGAATATTTTATTTTTATTTTATCCAGAATAGTTATTTACAAACATAAGTAATATGTACAATAGAGTAGGCCCTATCTCTCTCTACTTATTTTGTTTGGCGATCAGGTCAAGGCTTGACCTTCTCTTGGGTTTCGGGTCACTCTGTATTTATTCTAAATACCTCCTCCCTTTTTCTTTTCCTTTATTCTTTTTTTGTGCAAATACATGCTAAATACACAAAGTTAACATATGCATGATGAATGCTAACTTAATGTATTTACACCTATTTACATGATGCTTTTCCAAAATAAATAGCTAAAAATAAAAGAATAAAGAGTGAGAATCAGAGATTCATCAATGCTCAATTCGAAATCAAGCCTCAATTCTTGGCCCTTCTACCATCTTTCCATGGGAACACTAATGAAGAGCCTTACATTCACCTACAGCAGTTCTCACGCATCTACCATACTACCCACTGCCCCAACATTTCCTTGGATGTAGTGAAGATGTTGGCGTTCCCCTTTAGTCTACAAGACAGGGCCCTATACTGGGTCAATCATTTGGGAAAGGTAGTGACGACATGGGAGGAACTGAAATCTGGCTTATTGTACAAATTCTATCCTCTTGGTCGGCTCAACCAGATGCGAGCTAGGACCAGTAACTTCTCCTACGATGCCCATGAGACCATCCATGAAGCCTGAGAGTGGTTCACATACCTGTAGGAGAAGTGCTCCCATCACGAGATACCGAGGACCAGTCTGGTCCAACACTTCTTCGAGGGACTGAATGTAGAGAGCCAAATGCTCGTCGACGCAGCCTGTGGGGGATCTCATTTCAACATGGATGAAGATTTAGTTTGGCAGATTTTCGAAGAAATGGATGAAGGAGAGTCTGCCCTCTCTTCATCTCGAGCATATCAGAAGAAACCACATATAATCCAGAAGAAAGTATATATGGATGCATCTCATGAGGCGGAGAGAGATGAGAGCTCCAATATCAGCATCATAATGGCCATCCCTCAAAGGTTGCTATTATTGAGAAGCGATCACAGGATCTCGAGAAGCTCACTGTAATCGAAAAGAGGACGCAACACCAAGACAAGATAGACCAGATCACTAAGCAGTTGGAGTTGCTGGTGAGTACCATTAGTTCTGTCTAGTCGGCAATACCATCGACAGAGTCTCCCACTGAGAAGAAGGATGAGACAACACCACATCAATAACCTTAGCTGAATCAACAGCCACTGGTAGTCTAGCATGTTTACTACGTGCAGGCACCCAATCAGGGCCCTCTACAGCAGCAGATGGTAGTATACCAGCCAGATTTTCTTCGATCTTCCGATCCAGCCTTTGCACCACCACCCTTGATTCAAGAAGTCAATGGTGTATGGAGCAATCATGCACAGCTAGCCCATCCTACCAGACACCCACATGGCCAGCCACAAGCCAACAAAGCCTAATACCAACTCTAGGGTGGTCGATATCAGAAGTCCTCTCAGCCTCCACCTCAATATCACCAGCCTCCACAATACCAACATCAATGGAGATAGAACCAGCAATATGCCCAGCCACAGTACCGCTAGCCACAACCATATCACCAGTACGTGGCTGCACCATCTCATCAGTACCCTCCTCCCTCCTACTAGCAGTACCCGCTTCCTCCACCTCCTTAACCATGTCAGTAGTCTCCGCCTCAGTCGCACAACAATAAGCCACAACGTGGTCTACACGCTGAACCTTCTGAGGTGAGTCCGATGAACCCTATCCTTGATTGCTTGACCCAACCTATAAAAGGCCTAGCAGATATGATGAAAAAGCTCGACGACCTGACTGCCACCAAAATATCCATTCCGATGCAAGTAGAAGCGAATCCCAATAGCTTCAAAAGAAAAGAGTATGTAGATTGTGATGTCCACTATGTACCCGTAGAGTCAGATGGTTGTAATATTGCTTTATCTAATGATGTCATTCTCTAGAGCGATAGGGATATACTTCCATCTGCTGCAAGTCATGGGGAAAATAAAGCTTTGACAGGTGAATCGTCATCTTCTACATCAGCCGTGCCAACTACAAGGACATGTGAGGAAGAAGAAGAAGGAGGAGGCATGCGAGTTGCCAGTCACATCCAACACCATTAGCAAAAACACTAAAATAATCAGAAAAAGTCAAAAAAATCAAAAAGATGTCCGCAACCGAAGTGAAGCTGAGCCACCCATGGATGAGCCATCAACCGCATCCAATCCTACGCCAGCCTACGGAGCAGAGGCCCCACTTTTTGCTTGTCCACCAGCACCAGCATCTCAGTCTCCATCTTGTACTCCTTTTTGTGGTCTGGATGTATAGAATATTGTGGACAAGGATTTTTTCTAAATAAGAACTCTATTTCTAATTTCAATACTATAAATATTCCTTTTCTCGAAGCAATAGAAAATTCCAAAAAAATGCAAAAAGAAAAAGTTCATTATATGATCCCGGTGTTGTGGATATAATTAATAATTTGACTATTGATATTCCTTTGATGAAGGCCATGGAATACATGCCCGCTGTAAAGAAAAGGTTTGAAAGAGGCATGTACAAATAAGTGGCAGCCAATAGACAACAACAGACGTCGACAAGTGGAGAAGCACGTTCTCACCATGGCCACAGTTGCAACCATGTACAATCTCCCACACAAGAAGCAAGACAAAGGGAGCACCTTTGATCAGTTGTGAAATTTTGATCAAGTCTTTGAGCGAACCTTGCTAGAAAGAGGTTCTTCCATCAACCTCTTGCCATCTTCATTATTGCAAGAATTTGGGCTAGGTCCTCTCAAGCAGACACATATGATCCTTCAGTTTGCTGACCGATCCATTAAGAGACCCCGAGGTCTTTTGGAAGATGTTGTGGTGAAGGTGCAAACATGCAGTTTCTAGTTGACTTTGTAGTCCTTGATATGGACTCCCCCGTACCCTTACTCTAGACTCCTATCATCCTAGGCCAACCATTCCTGAACACTTCAGAAATGTGGTCGATTATGGGTCTGGAGTGATGCGGTTCTCACAGCATGTTACCTCATTAACCATACGCCCTCATCGATGTTGGGGGAAAAGATACCTTTCTCCTCTATTTTCCCTGACAAGGAGTTGTTCTCCCTTACCCCTCGAGTTTTTGGGTCCGTTGCATTCGTCCATCAGTTGTCTCCAAAGATTGACAAGCTCTCTCCTAGGACTGTCAAATGCATTTTTGTCGGGTATTCCAAGACTCAAAAGGGTTATCGTTGTTATGATCCATTACGTCGGAGGTATTATGTCAGTGCAGATGTCACGTTTTTTGAGTCAGTCATGTTTTTCTCTCCTACAGGTGACAGGTTGACACCATCAAACACATATGATGAGATTTATATTCCTCCTCCACCCATGTATCCTGTTAGAGCAAAGGATACTCTGTTGTGTTTATTCTATAGAGCCCTAGGGTCTCTTATATAGAGAGGAAACCCTTGGGTAAATTACATAGATGTACATGAGATAAATAAAAAATACATAACGGTAAATCATAACATAACGTAAAACCTCTACACTCCCCCTCAAGATGGAGCATAGATATCGATCATGCTCAGCTTGGAAGAACATCTCTGGAAAGGTCCTCTGAGCAATGGCTTGGTAAATATATCAGCAGTCTGGTCCTCTGAACTGAAGTGTGAAGTGGAAATCAAGCCCTTCTGGATCATGTCTCTAGTGTAGTGACAATCTACTTCAATGTGCTTTGTTCTCTCATGAAAAGCTGGAATATTTGCAATGAACAATGCTGCCTGGTTGTCACATTGAAGCTGCATGGGTAAAGAGACATTTATATTCAAATCTTCCAAGACTGCTCGAACCCACATCAGAAGCAGACTGTGACTTCATTGCAGAGATCAGAGACACACCGCTCTTTTTGAATGACCCATGGACATAGGAAATCCTCTCTCTTGAGGAGAACCTAGAAAGCACAATCGATGCAAGCTTTGATGACATTTGGGAGAAATAATATTATTTGTTGATGCAACTCTTCAATTCGGACAAGTCACTCGAGCCTGAACACAATGACATTGCAGATCTTTTTGGCACATTGTCAGAAGATCAACAGGACACTGAGGTCTGCACTACCTTCAGATTTTAGGCAGATCATCCTCCAACCAGCACCATTTCAGAAGTGACCAAGAAGCCGGCCAGATCAGAAGCTGAACTAAAGCCACTTCCAGCAGGCCTGAAGTATGCTTTCCTTGCGGGTGCAGAAAACATGTATCCCATCATCATCAGCAGCAGGCTGATCTCGGAGCAAGTATTTCAACTTCTCGAGGTTCTAGAAAAGAACCACAAGGCACTTGGTTGGCATGTTTCCAATCTTCGCAGGATAAATCTTGCTCTATGCTCACACCACATCTACCTGGAAGAAGACGCCAAGCCATCCCGCGAGTTTCAGAGGAGACTGAACCCAAATCTAAGGGATGCCATTATGAAAGAAATCACGAAATGGTGTGACACCTGTTTTATTTATCCCATCTCCGACTCCAAATGGGTGAGCCCACTACACGTAGTTCCAAAGAATCATGACTCACTATGGTTACAAATGATAGAGGAGAGGATATATCTACTTGGGTACCAACATCCTGGCTTGTATGCGTTGACTAACACCACTTAAATGCAACAACTGAGAAGGACCACTTCCCCTTGCCATTCATTGATCAAGTTCTAGAAAGACTGGTTGGCAAGGAGTTCTTCTGCTTTCTGGATGGGTACTCCGGGTACAACCAAGCGGCAATCTCCCCTGAAGATCAAGAGAAAACAACCTTCACTTGCCCGTTCGGCACTTATACTTTCAAGAGAATGCCCTTTGGACTGTGCAACGCACCAACGACATTCCAAAAATAAATGCTTGCAGTCTTCACCGAGATGGTAGGTAGTTTTTTTGAGGTGTTAATGGATGACTTCTTTGTCTATGCTGATAGTTTCGATTCTTGTCTTGAGCACCTGGACAGAGTACTTCAGAAATGCCGTGAAGTCAATCTGGTATTATGATGGGAAAAGAGCCACTTCATGGTCACAGAGGGATTGTGATGGGACACATCGTTTTCGAATCTGGCATGGAAGTCGACCTGTCAAAGGTGAATGCCATTGCCAATCTAGAGCCACCTCAGACAGTCAAGAATGTGAGGTCATTCCCGAGGCATGCAGGTTTCTACAAAAGATTCATCTGTGATTTTAGCTGCATTGCCCAACCTCTTACATAATTATTGTGCAAGGAGACATAATTCAATGTCGATCATCAAGTTCTCCTTTCATTCAGTCAGCCGAGGGAGCTAATCACTCAAGCTCCAGTCCTACAGCTACCAGATTGGTCTCTTCCTCTTGAGATTACGACAGATGTATCAGATTTTGCAGTTGGTGCTATTCTGGGACAGAGAAAAGACAAGGCGCACTATGCCATTCATTATGCCAACAAAACATTAGATGAAGTTCAGAGAAATTACATGGTGACAAAGAAAGAATTGCTGGTTGTGGTATTCCCCCTTGAGGAGTTCAGATCCTATTTGCTTGGATGAAAAGTCATGATTTGCATTGACTACTCTGCTATCAAATATTTACTGCAGAAGAAGGATGCCAAGCCCGGACTAATTAGATGGATCCTTCTCCTCCAGGAGTTCAATCAAGGACAAGCCTGGAGTTCAGAATGTGGCAGCAAACCACCTCTCTTGAATAGAGCCGCAAGATCCTCAAGCCGCAAGATCCTCCACTGAGCAGTGCACCCATCACAGACACCTTTCTTGAAGAGTCGATTCAGGCCGTAGATTCACTCCCTTGGTATGCTGATATTGTCAACTACTTCATCTCAGGTGTAGTTTCACATGAATGGATGTAGATTCGGAAGGACAAATTCTTGTCAACGGTCCATTTCTACCAATGGGAGGAACCTCTCTTATTCAGAGAAGGAGCAGATTGTATTGGCATAGGTACGTTCCTCAGGCAAAGCAGCACAGTGTCCTCGAGCATTGTCACTTGCCCAAATCTGGTGGACACCACTCTGGAGACAGAACGACAACGAAAGTATTGCAGTGTGGCCTCTAGCAGCCTACACTATTTAAGGATGCAACAACATTTGTCAAACGATGCACCGACTGTCAACGATTGAAAGGCATCCTTATAGATAAAGATTACATGCCCATGAAGATCATTCAGATAACAGACGTATTCGATGATGGAGTCATCGATTTGATGGGACCTTTCCCCAATAGTCAAGGATAGGAGCACATCCTTCTTGCCGTTGATTATGTAGGTGATTGGGTTGAAGCTATCCCTGCTCTAGCCGCAGACAACCGTACAATGTGCCGCTTTCTGAAAGAAAATATCATCTCACAATTTGGGATTCCGAAGATACTAATATCAGACGGGGATAGTCACTTCATTAACAGAGAGGTCAAGAAACTAATGAAGGAGTATGACATCGAGCATCGAGTCACATCTCCTTACCATCCTCAGACTAATGGTATGGTAGAACTATCTAATAGAGAAATCAAGGCGATACTTCAAAAGCTTGTTAAGCCGGACAAGAAAAATTGGTCCCAGCTTTTGAACTCAGTCCTTTGGGCATGTCACCTTATCGCCTTATATATGGGATGCCATGCCACCTGCCAGTGGAATTGATTCATAAATCATTGTGGGTAGTTAACATTTGTAATTTGAACTCACAAAAAGGTGGTCAGAGGAGGAAAGAGGATCTGAACAGACTCTTGGAATTTCGAGATTATGAATATGATAACAAATTGATGTACAAGAAGAAGGTTAAATGCTGGCATGATCGACACATCAGATGAAAGACCTTCGAGACTGGATAGAAAGTGTGGTTATTCGATGCAAAGTTGAAGATCTTCTCGTGCAAATTGAAGAGCAAATGGACAGAGCCATTCAAAGTTCAAGAAGTGCATGACAACCAAAGTATTGTGATATCAGAATTGTCTCCTGACGCACAACCATTTGTCGTCAATTGCCACCTTATGAAACCCTACCTCGAGCATGATACTTTCCTGACCGTTGTTGACTCTATCCAAGTACTATGCTCTAAAGATACATTCACACCAGTAGCAACATCAAAAGATTCAGATAATGCCACTCAAAACCTTTTCCTTTAAGTTTTTTGTATTTTATTCTTTTATTCTTTTCTTCTTTTTGTTTTCAGTTTTCGTTACTCATAAAAAATATGTGTGTATCACCCCTTCTTGTCAGTCTTCTATACTTAGGGCGTACTTTGTTATAAGTATAGGGGTGTGTGCACCCTGAGTGATTCCATTCTTTGATCCTCTCCACTGTCTCCTCTTCTTGTCTATACTTAGGGAAATCTTACCATAAGTATAGGGGGAGACAGTCTGAGTACGATCTGTTCATCACCCTTGATCATCCTTGCTTTGTATACAGTCTGCTATTCTTAGGATTATTTGATCCTAAGTATAGGGGGATGGTCGACTTCTCATTTGTATATTCCTTCCCGAATTCGTTATTCTTTAGACTTTGCTATACTCAGTACGAGTTATGTCGTCTCTTTCTCTCTCCGATCTATGAGGACATAACTCAAGCTAAGTATAGGGGAGTCGTATATATTGTATATATACTTTAGACATAACTCGTACTTTCGTGTTATTATTAATAACCATGGCTAAAATACTTTATAAAACACAACACATATCCTAGTAAATTCGTTAAAACCACATAATAAAAAAATGCATAGTACTCCTCAAATTTTGTATATACACTATTAATAAATCATGTGAAAATGCTTTTGTAAAATGTTTGAAAAATAGTTTGAAAATCCTTTTGAAAAATCTTTTGAAAGCTGTTTGGAAAATACTTCGTAAAATATTTTCAAACTTTGTAAAAAGATTTTGATTGTAAGAACTTCCTTTCTTTGTGTGACATAAAAATATTTGAAAAACAATATTTGCAAATGCTTTTGAAAATGGTTGCAAAAATATTTTAAAAAATCTATATATACTATTTGAAAAACCTTTGCAAAATGATTTTCAAATGTGTGTAAATGTTAGTAAAAATTCTTTGTAAATTTTTTTGGACTACAGTTTTCAAAATTGTTTGTAAATTCATTTTTAAATAAGTTTGAGGAATATATACATCACACTAAAATTCTTTATTAACTGTATATACATATCTATAAAATGGATTACTTATCCCTGGTAAATTCTGAAAAAAAACGAACTCTTGTAAATATGAGAGGCATCCCTGTGTAAATATTTGTACCTATTTATAACCAAACTCTTTTTCAAAAATTCCAAAAACATTTGAAAAACAAAACAATACAAAAACATGTGCAAAATCTTTTGAAAATCACCAAAAATAGCATTTGCATCATATTTTTTCAAAAATCCATAAAAAGTTCAAAACTTTGAAAATTGTACCACAAAAAAAGATTTTCTGCATTATACATATCATGTGCATAGCATTCACATTTTTCAGATTGAGTTTGTTTATTGAACAAGTCTAAGTAAAATCCGAAGATTGGAGGTTGGGTGGACCTTAAATCTACCTAATAACATGAACCTTATAAGAGTTGGAATTGAGGTGCTTCAGGTCTAGTTGACTTAATTCTTTGAGAATAATGAGATTTGGTTCAATGGATTCTTGACTGCCTAAGTAGAGTATTTTGGAGCACACGTGCGACTATTGTTGATAATGACCTCACTTGGACACCTGCACCTTTCACTTGGCTTGACTCAGTTGGAGTGGTGAGGGGATTGGATTTGCCAGTATGAGACACACACAAGTGGAAACATTTGTCCTCATCTAGGGAGGGAAGTGCACCCCAACCCATCCAGTGGCGGAGACGTCTAAAGACAGGAGAGTGCGGGTTGCAATAATGCTTCAAAAGAGGGACAATCTACTGTCTCAAGAGGAAAAACTCCTTATATAAATGTCGATCTATATATATTTCAAAAAAGCAAAAACTCCAAAAAAGTGGACAAGCTTGACCAAAAATAGAATGCATGCCGGAGTGTACATATTTATATAGTCAATAAGCAAGCTTGTGATTCGAAGTCGTGATATGTGAGCCTGCAGTTGGATAACTTGGCTATACTTGTCAAGCATCCAAGGATAGGTAGCTACACTAGGTACCATCCATTCTTCTCTTCACCCCCTCCTCTTGAGCCGGTTACCACTTGAACTTAGAAGGGAATACCCTGCTCCTCGAGGAAAGAGTTGTTGGATTGGGGAATTATTGGGTTGTCATGCTGGAGAAGTCAGTCTCTTTGTCATTTCAGTTGGGGAGAGACACTATCACTTACACTATATAAGCAAGATTCATAGTCGTAAGGGTGTACACATGAGTTGAAGTATTCTAACTTGGCTATTGAGGAGACTTAAGCAGAGTTTTGGGATTCTCGAAGGCTGTTGTATTTCAAATCCGATTCCCAATAAGGTTCTGCCCACACTAAAATTCCAAAGGTCCGGCTTAAGCTCCAAACTTTGATTTTGTAAAGACAAGTTTGAGAATTAAATTTAATCCACCTTATTTCTTTTTCTTTTCTTTGTTTTTTCTCTTTTCTTCACTCATTGCATAAGTGTTTGCTATGGACTAGCAAAGGCAAGTATGGGGGGGGGATTTCATCACCTTTACTCTATCATTTTGGCCTTAAAAACCCTAGTTAATGCATGCAAATAGCATTAATTTGTACAAAATAGCATTCATTATTTATTGCATTTATTGTATATAAAATACTATTTTTAATGCCAAAATTATAGAATAAAGAAAAGAAAAGAAAAAGAAAAAAATACCAAAGGAATTTTGTGACCCTAAACCCCGAGACCTATGCATCTTGATGACTAGGTCGACAATGAATAAAGTAGGGGCAAATAAGGGCCATTAATACAATAAAAATTCCATTTATTAACTCATTACTTATTTATTTTGGGGACCTATTTTATTCTCTATTATTTATTCATCAAATAAAGAAACCTTGTACATGGAAGTTGTAGATAATAATGTAAATAAAAATACATAAATGAGTTTGCACCAAAATAATACAGAGGGTTTATTTTCTACCCAAAATAAAAAGCCAAAAGCCCAACTTCACAGACCCATATATTTCAAATAAAAACTCAAAATATATCAAAATCGCCTCTAATTGTATACAACTTTTCATAAGC
This sequence comes from Ottelia alismoides, assembly GCA_037367405.1. Classification (NCBI taxonomy): domain Eukaryota; kingdom Viridiplantae; phylum Streptophyta; class Magnoliopsida; order Alismatales; family Hydrocharitaceae; genus Ottelia; species Ottelia alismoides. The sequence goes on along the minus strand of JAZKJV010006842.1, from coordinate 98,864 downwards.
TATTTAATAAATGTGGTTTCATATTTTTTTAGAGTTAAGGTGTGAAAGTTAGGTTTTTGACCCTCATTGTATAGTATACACGAATAAAATATTCATTTTATTCATTCTTTACTATTTTTAAAACTTTATATTTTTATAATTTTGTAAATATTATTTAGAATATATGTACACATTAAAACTATAATAAAATCACTAATAAAACATTAAAATAAAATAAGCCTATAAAAATAAAGGTAAAATACCTATGTTACTACTTGTAAATAAATAAAAGTGGATCTTATTCTTTTATTATTTGTTCTTTTATATTTTTCTACTCTTGTAAATATTATTTATATTCTAGTAAAAATATAAAGCTAAAATAAAACCCAAGAAAATACATCAAAATAAAATAATGTACAAAATACATAGATAAATATATAATAAATATACCTATATAATTTATACCCCTATTTATTTTCAGATACAAATAACATCAAAAAAATATAATAAAATATAATTATGGACATGAAAATAAGTTATAAATACAAAAATAATAGTATAAAATAATTAAATAAAATATATAAAAAAATAGAGTAGCTAAAACATAAATGAATATACATATAAATATATCCCTAAAAATTAACTACTAATAATTGACCACGAAAAATAAAAATCATAATAAAATATTACATAAAATAATAAACATTTTTATTTTATATTTAAAAAATTAATATAATCATTTACTATTTTTAAATAATTAATTACAAATAAAAATCTAGTTTTGTCCAGTAGTATGCTTGCGTGGACCAATCATCGCACGGCTTTTTTGACCGCCGGTCAACTCCCTCCCCAAGCGTTCTGACTTGTCAGAACTATCTTTTCCCCTGTTTTCTTCCATTTTCCCTCTCGACCCATCGATCCATTACACTCGCTTCCTTCCTAGAAATTCATCATTGATCTTCCAGGATATCCGCCGAGCCTGCAAATTGCCTAGACTTGGTCTCGATTCTTTCCAATCTAACCATCATAATGGTGCCTATACATGTTTATAAATAAGCTCATCCTCTTCCTCTTTGGTCACTAATCCGAGTCTTAGAGCCTCACATCTTCATCTAGGGAGAATCTTCGTGACAGGGGGAGCCTCCTTGCGGTTTGGATCGGCTCCAGGAGGATGGAGGTGCTCCCAGGCGGCGCTCCGGCCACCTCTGCTCCCTACCCTCATCGGTAGGTAAGAGCAGCACATTTCTCTTTTCGTAGATAGATTTCTATTCAAACATTTCATTTCTGCATTTACTTTAGTGTTTAGACTGCAGTTTTAGCTTAATACTCTCGATTCGTAGTTCGCCGGAGCTCTGCTCCGACGAACGTTTTCATTATGCCTTGCTTGGTCTCCACCAAGCCTTTACCTTCACTTCATTCCCAACATCTTCTGATCATCCCACGTGCTTCACTCACCCAGTCATCTTATGATTTGGTCTCCCAGATCTCCACTCCTCCACGTCACCGGAGATAAACCATATCACTCCCCTCTCGCTCATTCCACCACCGGAAGCTCACTAGAGCTTCACCACCTCTTTTCACGACTAACCCCTGCAGGAGAAATCAAAGTCACCCAGATCTAGCCCCTCCACCTGAGCTCGCCGGACATTCTCAGGAGATTTGGACCGGACTAGGAGTTGAGGATCCTCCGCAGGATCGTTTTGCTCCACCTCCGAGCCCCTAAGAGCGTGGATCCAAGAAGAACCAGCAGATCGAAGCTCGCCAACTTCCAGTTCTTCGCTTGTTCTTCCAGACAACTTTCTAGCCATTCGATCGCACTCAAACGTCAGAAGCTCCAGTTGCCATCCGATTGGTGAGGCTAGCATCGTCATATCCTGAACCATGATCTAATCTTCACCGTCAGATCTCGAACCATCATCATGTTATGTGGGAGAAACATATGTATAAGTGAATAGACCGCAACCATCCGCTCCCACACGTGAAGGGGTAAATTGCTAAATCTATCCCCTGCCTTTTCGTATTTATTATTCAATCTTGTAAACAAATTGTAACATTTAAATAAAATGGAAAAATTGCATATAGACTCTTGTACTTTTTTGGATATCACATATAGGTCCATGCTAGGTCACCTCACGTGTCGTCCCATGTGAGGTGACCATTATGCAAATATACCCCTGGAACATTTTGTATTTATTTTTGGTCCAGAAAGATGTAAAGCATGTTACATATTTTTGATGAAATTGCACAGAGGCCCTTGGAGTTTATTTCATATAAATGTATGCCCCAGCCAGTAATTATATTTTTGTGTGTTTGATGAATTTATTTAATATACCCATTGTGATCCAAAAATCACGAAAAAATATTTGTAAGTTCCTGATTACTTATAGTTTCACACCATGATTTTTATTTGCAATTTTGGACCTTTATATATTTATTAAAAATCATTTAGAGCACAAACAGTCCATGTCTAGCGTATAAAATACAAAAATATAAAAATGTTTTTGAAATATCCCAAAAAATATATTTTGCTTATTTATGTATTTTTAGCCTTCAGACCAAAAATCACTAAAAATGTAAAAACAAAACTCTTAAAAATTGAAAAACTCCCAAAAACCTTGATAAAAATATATAAAATTCCTAAAAACTCCAAAAATATTTTTTTTATGTTTTGTAATTTTCTCTATCTTATTATCTAAATATTAAAAGTAATTTGGAAAATTTTGGATTCAATTTTCTATTTTTAAATTTCATTTCAATCTCGACCAATTATTGTATCCCTATTTTAAGCTATTTTTAATTTAGATATATAAAAATGAGCAAAATTCACTAAAAAATAAAAATAAAAAATAGTAAAACAATTATTTAAAACCCCAAATTATATATTTCTATAATTTTTGGATATTTTTAATTATATTTATACCTATATTATCCACTATTCAATATATAGTCTATTATACTCTATATATAAAGAAATACAAGATATAAAAATCCTAAAAAATATACTTATATACATAGGAAATTAAAAACAAAATATAAAAACAAAAAAAATTATAAAAATTACAAAATTAAAACCCATATATATATATACATGATGAATGACATGTGCGTACATAGTGCTCGTTGGTTGACAATAACTACAGGCTACCTATGTTGCTCTCGGTGGTTCGACCTCTACACACTTGCTTGCTATACTTCTAGTTGTAGAGAATAATAAATTTTAACTCATTTCTTGTGCCATTCATTGATTTGATATTCGTGGGTTGATTGTTTATTAATTAGGGTCTTTTGAGTTCTCAACACATCGACTTCTATTTCTCCTTGTGAAACTGTTTGACCCTCGACTCTCCCTAGTTATCACCAAGTCACCTGACCACCACCATAATTGTGATCCTTCTCCTCCTCCTCCTCGCTCTTATCTCTTCAATCTAATGGCCGACGAAACCTTAACTCTAAACCCAATCGTTCCCAACTGCCATCGCCGCCCTTATCACCTTTAGTAGTCATTACAATACCCCTTATCCTTTCTTTTCTAACCACCTAATCTCCCTCTATCTCATCAAACCCCATCGTCGACTGTTAGCGCCCTAATCCTCAACGACTCCTCCCTTCTATCCTCTCCAATTTCTTATATCCTTATTAAACCTAATTTATGGTCATAGACTCATCATCTTCTTTGATCACATCCACCCAAGCACGCCTAACTCCCAGCCCTTATATCAAGATGTAGTGGACACCCTTTGGCTGTCAGATTATAAGAAAGCGGATGATACAGATGATCACTGAACCTCCCCTCGAACCAAGCGCTAAACCGTTACTTCCAGACACGTGGATGTTTGGACCAGAGCCCTCTCAGAATCGGTTGTGCCTCACGTGCCCCCTCACGCATGCTCTTGGAATAATTTGTAGCCAGGTGATGAAACTCGATTTCATCATCTTAATTTGCTAATGTTAACTCCCTTGCTTAAATTAGTGTCAATAAAAACCAGATAAATCGTTGTAAATATATGAGTCTTTTAATAAATTAAAAACACAAAAAATAACAAAACCAAAATTTGTAGTGTTTTTATACCCTTAAAAATGATCATAAAAATATTTCTCCCTTCGTTTGACCTCATTTCTGTTTTTGGTCAGCAAGAAACTTGTAGATCTCATCGAGATCTACAACTTTCATGTTTTGAGTTTTTTTTGAAATTCGATCATTTTCTCCTTCTTTTTCATGCTTCTTTGCCTGAATAACCTATTTGGGCCACATGGCGCTTTCTGGTTGAGCCACGTAGCCCGCTTCCCTTTCCGCCACGCACCCCCTTTTCTCCATTGTTTGATCATCTCTATGTGCCTAATCCCAACCGTTTATCTCTGCCTTCGATTCCCACCATCCGATTACAACCTAGATCTCATCTTGTCCATCCGTTACCACCCACCTCCTCTTCTTGACATGTGTCGACCTCCAACACTGCTCGATCTCCTTCTTAAGCGTCAATCTCCACTGCATGGTCCCGCTTTGATTTCAACCCTTCGATCGGGCCTCAAACCACATCACAAGCTTCCGCGTCTGCCCGCATATCCTCGTGACATGTATCTCGCCCTCAGCCCTCGATCATGCCTCCATCGATATAATCTGAGCCGCTCCTCTGCGCTCTTCTCATGATCGTTGGATCACAAGATCCAACATCCAAGAGATCATCCCCTTCCTTGACCGTCCTCCTCCCCCACGTCTTCCACCTCGCACACCCGTCACCCCCTTTCTTTTTCTACTGCCTCCTCAGCCACTCTCTCCACTCACGGATCAATCCACGACCAAGCATGATCCTCCCTCACCCTCGTGTGCCCCTTAAGTCACCATGTCTCCCTCTGCTTCGCTCCATATCTCCCACAGAAACCACGTCGCCCGTCATCTGAACCACCCACATCCCTCTTCAAATACGCCTTCACTGGCAACAATTGCGGCTGTCCACTTGTATGTGGGGCTCCGACCAGCCCCTCTCCGCCTCCCTGTGATAGGGAGAGGTCGGATTGAAGGCGCAAAGATGGCGACGCCTCCGGTGTCGACCCCTGGCCATGGTAGGCCAGGTCTCCGATGCTCGCTCGCCGACGAGCTGCTCCCAGTCGTCGTGGGAGTCTAACGAAGACCAGGACTTTGCCTAGAAGCCCGAGCACAAGCCCTACGTCCGCCATTTCTCCAAGTAAGCATCTCTTGATCTCTTCTTGCTTTTTCTTTGATTTTCTCATATCTAATTAGGCTTCTACACACACCTTCATCCTCAGATCACCATCTCTGTAGCTTCGCGCTATTTCTGCCGTCTTCGCGCACACTAAACCCACCTTCTCCTCTCTTCCATACCCTCTGGCCACTCCATCCCATCTGCTCTACCTTTCATGGTGGAGGAGCACCCGAGCCTTCATCTTATCTATTCGCCTAAGCTCCCACTCCATTCATCTTACATCGCACATCGTCACTTCAGCTATCTACTGACTTTGTAGATGTGAAATTGATCACTGGCCGGAGCGTCATTGGAGCAACCATCATGAGCTTCGCCTCTTACGAGGGGATGTCGTTGTCTTCCACAAGGCCGACCTGAGCCTCGTCCATGCGTCCAAGTTGGCAGCCTTGCCTCCCAGATCATTCCTGGAGCTTCACCGAGCTCAATAGACGGCGTCAGAGCTAGCATGTTATCGTCGGAGGACAGAACACGCCACAACCCTTACGACGGAGGAAGAAGGCCCAAGCGTACAGGTGCCGCTGGATGGCACCCTCCCTGTGCTCATCAAACGGCCTATCTTCAGCCACGTCACATCCCCGTAAACGTACAAATACCATCCGATTTTCATGATCGGATGGTTCTCAAGAGGACACGTGTCTTCATCGAACCTCCTTGCCGAGCTTCCAGGCTTGGAGCACCTGAATCTCACTCGAGTCACCTGAGCCTTGCTCCGAGTCTGAACCAGCGACCGAGCCACCTCTGAGCCTACATCTCCACCGAACCTAAATCCACGTGCGCGGTCATGTGCGGGATGGGTAAATTGCAGGGAGGCCTCAGAACTTCTTTAAATTGCATCCAGGTCCTGATATCATGTGCAAACCATGCCTGGGGTAAATTGCACTCGACTCCCTCTATGTTTTAATATTTGCATTTCTACCCTGCACGTGTGGGTAATTTACAAGGAAGGCCTTGCAACTTTTCATATTTACATTTAGGTCCTTCTAGGGACCTGTTTGTAGTACTTTCTCTAATTTTATTTCTATGTTTTTCTTGCATTTATGCCCCTGAGCTCTCTTGTGAATATCTTGAGCATCCGTGCTCCATTTTGGTTGATTTCAGTTGCGTTGCGAAGCTTGTTTTATTCTCTTTCTAATGGCATGCTTGATCTATGTTTTGACACTTAGATTCTAGATGATTAAATTTAATTTTGTAGTGTTGCATACTTAATGATTTTTATGCCATTAATTCTCTAGTCAATGAAAATTACTTCGTAAACCCTTTCTGAAATTGATCACTTATTAATTGCTCTTTTATTTTATTTAAATTAGGGCATACTTGCATTTGTACTCACATGCATCATGTTGCATGTATAAAAATCAAATAAAAATTGTGTGTCCGCATTTTCTGCATTGCATATCTTTGTGTATGCATTTTGACCTATTTGTTTTAAATTTAACACTTAATCTGAATAATGAGAGTCTAGGTAATCACTTAAGAGGCTCGTGTCCCTGAGTTCTACCTTGGGCTCGCCCAGTAAAATAACATCGACTGCTTAGATTTAATTGATGAATTTCAAGCGGTTTTCCAATGGATCCAATTCAACCGACTACAACGCATTAAAACGACCATATTAAGAGGCTGAATCTGCGGTTTATCAAATGGTGCCGTTGCCGGGGATCGCCTAGGCTCCCACTCCATTAATCTCGCATCACACATCGTCGCTTCGGCTATCTATTGACTTTGCAGGTGTGAAATTGATTAGTGGCTGGAGCATCATCGGAGAAACCTTCATGAGCTCTACCTCCGACGAGGGGATGCCATTGGCTTCCTTAAGGCCGACCTGAGCATCGCCCATGCGTCGAAGTTGGCAGCCTCGCCTCCCAGATCATTCCTGGAGCTTCACCAAGCTCAATAGAAGGCGGTGGAGCCAGCATGTCGTAATCGGAGGACAGAACACGCCACTACCCTCATGATAGAGGAAGAAGGCTCAGGTGTACAGATGCCGTTGGATGGCACCCTCCTAGTGCTCATTCAAAGGCCTATCTTCGGCCACATCACATCCCCGTAAACGTGCAGATACCATATGATTTTCATGATCAGACGGTTCTCAAGAGGACATGTGTCTTCACCGAACCTCCTTCCGGAGCTTCCAGGCTTCGAGCGCCTGAATCTCGCCCGAGTCACACAAGCCTTGCTCCGAGTCTGAACCAACGACCGAGCCACCTCCGAGCCTGCATCTCCATCGAACCTAGCTCCACGTGCATTGTCACGTGTGGGATGGGTAAATTGCAGGGAGACCCCAGAACTTCTTTAAATTGCATTCAAGTCCTGATATCATGTGCAAATCATGCATGGGGTAAATTGCACTCGACTCCCTCTGGGTTTTAATAATTGCATTTCTACGCCCGTGTGTGTGGGTTATTTTGCAGGGAAGGCCTCGTGACTTTTGATATTTACATTTAGGTCCTTCCTGGGACCTATTTATAGTACTTTCTCTAATTTTATTTCTTTGTTTTTCTTGCATTTATGCCCCTGAGCTCTCTTGTGAATATCTTGAGCATCCAAGCTCCGTTTTGGTTGATTTCAGTTGCGTTGCGAAGCTTATTTTATTATCGTTCTTATGACATGGCTTGATCTCTGTTTTGACACTTAGACTCTAGATGATTAAATTTAATTTTGTAGTCCCACATACTTAATGATTTTTATGCCATTAATTCTGGTCAATGAAAATTACTTCGTAAACCCTTTCTAAAATTGATCACTTGTTAATTTCTCTTTTAGTCTATTTAAATTAGGGCATACTTGAATTTGTCCTCATATGCATCATGTTGCATGTATAAAAATCAAATAAAAATTGTATGTCTGTATTTTCTGCATTGCATATCTTTGTGTGTGCATTTTGACCTATTTGTTTTAAATTTAACACTTAATCTAAATAATGAGAGTCTAGGTAATCACTTAAGAGGCTCGTGTCCCTGAGTTTGACCTTGGGCTCATCTGAGTAAAATAAAATCGATTGTTTTGATTTAATTGATGATTTTTCAAGCGGTTTTTCAATGGATCCAATTCAGCCGACTATCAACGCATTAAAACGACCATATTAAGAGATTGAATCTGTGGTTTATCAAATGGCGTCGTTGGTGGGGATCGCCTAGGCTCCCACTCCATTCATCTCGCATCGCACATCATCGATTCAGCTATCTACTGACTTTGCAGATGTGAAATTGATCACTGGTCGGAGCATCATCGGAGCAACCTTCATGAGCTCTGCCTCTGACGAGGGGATGTCGTTGGCTTCCTCAAGGCTGACCTGAGCCTCGCCCATGCGTCCAAGTTGGCAGCCTCGCCTTCCAGATCATTCCTGGAGCTTCACCGAGCTCAATAGAAGGCGACGGAGCCAACATGTCGTCGCCAGAGGACAGAACGTGCCACCACCCTCACGATAGAGGAAAAAGGCCTAGGCGTATAGATACTGTTGGATGGCACCCTTGCGGTGATCTTCAGCCACGTCACATCCCCGTAAACGTGCAGATACCATCCGATTTCATGATCGTACAGTTCTCAGGAGGACATGTGTCTTCACCGAACCTCCTTCCCGAGATTCCAGGCTCGGAGCACCCGAATCTCGCTCGAGTCTGAACAAGTGATCAAGCCACCTCCGAGACTGCATCTCCATCGAACCTTGCCCCACGTGCGTGGTCACGTGTGGGCTTGGTAAATTGTGGGGAGGCCCCAAAACTTCTTCAAATTGCATTCAGGTCCTGATATCACGTGCAAACCATGCACGCTTGGGGAAAATTGCACCTGACGCCCTCTAGTTTTAATAATTGCATTTGTACCCATACGTATGTGGGTAATTTATAGGGAAGGCCTCGTGACTTTTCATATCTACATGTAGATGCTTCCAGGGACCTGTTTGTAGTACTTTCTCTATTTTATTTCTATGTTTTTCTTGTGTTTATGCCTCTGAGCTCTTTTGTTAATATCTTGAGCATCCGAGCCCCGTTTTGCTTGATTTCAGTTGCGTTGCGAATCGTGTTTTATTGTCTTTCTAATGGCATGCGATCTCTATTTTGAAACTTAGACTCTAGTTGATTACATTTAATTTTGTAGTGTCACATACTAAATGATTTTTATGCCATTAATTCTCTAGTCAATGAAAATTGCTTCGTAAAACCTTTCTGAAAATATCACTTGTTAATTGCTCTTTGATTCTATTTAAATTAGGGCATACTTGCATTTGTCCTCATCTGCATCATGTTGCATGGATAAAAATCAAATAAAAATTATATGTCTGCATTTTCTGCATTGCATGTCTTTGTGTGTGCATTTTGACCTATTTGTTTTAAACTTAACACTTAATCTGAATAACGAGAGTCTAGGTAATCACTTAAGAGGCTCGTGTCCCTGAGTTCGACTTTGGGCTTGCCCAAGTAAAATAAAATCGACCGCTTTGATTTAATTGATGAATTTTCAAGCGTTTTTTTGATGGATCCTATTCAATCGACTGCAACGCATTAAAATAACCATATTAAGAGGCCGAATCCACTATTTATCAAATGGCGCCGTTGTCGGGGACACGACTCATCTTTCGTTTTATTTCGATTTTCATTATTTGATTAAGTGTGATTTTCTAACTTATAGGTCATGTTGTTATTTTCCTTGCATTATTGATAATTCTCTTATATCTATCTAATGCGTGCTTCTTGTGGTTGGGTCCCTTGGCGATCAAGGAGGCAAGGAGTTGGAGCTCCTGCTGCGAGGAGCTGTAGAAGCAAATATTGGGAAAAAATAAAAAAAATGTTTCTTGAATTTTTCATGCATTTCATGTAATAATCGTCTTTACAGTGGTCTTTGGTTGAAGGTTCACGAGTGTAAATGAACGATGGTTTTGTGGTTGTGTGGGGATCGCCTCACTTGAGTGTCGACCTAAGATCAGGCACGTAGCTCTCTGAGCGACTTTCACATTTTTATTCTATGTGTTTGACCGTAGGTAGGACACACAATAATTTAGACACATGTAAACATCACTTCACTTAGCCAAAAACTAAATCTGTTTTTCCCCGCTAATAGAAGCATGTTAGGTGTTGTTTTTCATCGAATTGCATAGATTCGATTTTCAGTTTCAAATTCAGTCTTATTTTTCATGAATTTAGCTCAAGGCACTGTGAGTTTTCTCTCTTAGCATAGATCATGATTTTGTCAATTGTATTGCCATTTTCTCGAACTCCCTTCCTGGCTTGATGATGAATCCCTGATCGTCACTCTTTATTCTTTTATTTTAGCCATTTATCTTGGCAAAGCATCATGTAAATAGATCTAAATACAATAAGTTAGCATTATGCATGCATTTGTTAATATTGCATATTTAGCATGTATTTGTGCAAAAATAAAAGAATAAAGAAAAAGAAAAAGAAAAAGAAAAAGGAAGGAGGCATTTAGAATAAATACAGAGTGACTCGAACCCAAGAGAAGGTCAAGCATTGGCCTGATCGCCAAATGAAATAAGTAGAGAGAGATAGGGCCTACTCTATATTATACATATTATTTGTGTAATCAAATAATTATTTTTGACAAAATAAAAATAAAATATTCTTTTACCTCCTTGTATAGTCCTAAAAATAAAAAAAATCAGAAAAATAAAATAAAAATTGAAATAAAATCATCTCTCACTTGTTTAAAATACATGCAAATATCCTTCACTCTCTATTTATTAGACATTTGTAAATAAATAATAAAAATAAAATAAAAATTATTTTTGACTCCTAAAATCATGTTGTAAATAAAAAAATATTAAATTTGCATATTTTTGTAAAAATAAAAATATAAAAATAATTTTACAAAATACATAGGTATATTATACCTGTGTATAATACATTATACTGTATAAAGATTAATTTATTTTTCACAAAAGTAAATAAAAATCACAAAAAATAGTTTAAAAAATAACAAATATTTTTTATTTTATACACTTTTTTATTTAAAATCATTTATTATTTTTCATTGAATTTATAAGTATTTTGTACATTCGAATTATCTGATTCATCCACGTCATTTTGTTGACTCGGATCAACGCCCTCTTCCAGGCTTGACCCGACCCAATCATGTTCGCCAGACCATGTTCTCCCAATTCTCTCAGTCGGATCACACCCCTTCACCCTGATTCTTCTTCCTGGCCTCTCCTTGGATTTAAGACCTTCACGGATCCCTAAGAAGGCACTGATCTTTCTAGGGTTACGTGCCTTCGCCCGAATCTTCCAGCCTCCTGGAAACCCTTTAAATCATCTCCTCCACCTCGAGGAGAAGCAGCTTGTGCCTCGTGCCTCCCTTCAGCCCTACCCACCTCCGGTTGAGTGACAGCTTCCAGAAGGTCCCTTCGGATCGAAGTTTGGAGGAGCAGCTACGTGGCCGACGACCGCCACCGCGTTCAGCCTCCCGGCCTTCCACAACTTGATTGAGGCCAATAGCTCACCGACCACCTCCGCTTGGAGCTTAGGATTGCATTCCCTCCTCCAGGTACCCTTTATTCCCCGTCCATTTCGTTGTTTGATTAATCCATTTCATCGACCCTCGCTGCACCTCCGCCAGCTTCGACCTGTTGGTCGGAGCCCCGATATCCACATCCATCCGCTCCGATCGAACCCCCGACGCACGCTCCCCCTTGCACCGCAACCTTATCACCCTTAGGCTCATCCCTTAGGTCGAGATTAAGGATCAGATCTCCTCTCTCATCTTAATCGGAGATCAAACCTCTCCCCACGTCGTTCTTTCCATTTTAGTTCGAATAACCCTCGACCGGAGCTTCGCCCCAAGTCGAGCTTGCCTCCGCAGGCGTTGGCGTGTGCTGGGAGTCCATATTCCATCCTCCAGAAGGTTTGCCAGAGAGCTCCAGGTCCACCTTCACCGCCCTGCACATCCGGCCAGCAGCTCTCCCATCGGACCCATCCATTAGACGCGAGTGACCTCCACAACCTTCCCGAGCCCTTCCGATCGATCATCGGAGCCGATGAGACCATCTGAGGCTCTGGTGAAGTTCGCCTCGGCCCTGTTCTTCTAGACCCCTTCAGCTCCGTCGGATCAGCCTTCGTCCACCAGATCAGATCTCAACCGCCGACCATCGCAACTTTTGGGTCGTTGGATCTGACGCCTAAAGCATCTATGCCCCACGTCCCTGATATTCTCTGGGGCGTCAGATCTGACACATCAGAGGATCTGAGCCGCACGTCTATGCACTTCTAGTGACCGCCACGCGTCCCCCCACACACATCGCACGCGTCTGTCGAGGGTATTTTGCATTTCTTTCCTTATAATTTTCATGCTTTAGTTTCTAGTCTGTTAAATAAAGTTGTAGTTTGAACTTTTTGCATATTAGACCCAGATGTTTCTAGTATTTGCACTTTAGTCCTCCGTCTTTGAAAACACGTGCACGCTCACGTGCCTTTATGGTGCTTTTGCATATTGTATCCTACACTATCTGATGGTTACTATTTAAGTGAAATATTTTCTATATTTGCATTTATGCCCCTGCGCGTGAGTTAATTGGCATGTGCGTTAATTTTGTGGGCTTTTTGCGCTAAAACTCCTGGACTTTTTTATGTGTTATTATTTAGTCTGAAAACTTTAGGTTATTTGCAGATATGTCCCTACAACTTGTGTGTTTTGTTTTCAAACAAATAATTATTGAATCTACTCCAAACGTTCCACAAAAATTACCATTAGCTCCTGCTAATGTGTAATATTTATGGCAATTTTTATGACTTGATTTTATTTTATTTGATATTTTCTAAAAAAACCCCCTAAAAATGTGTCTGTCTATTTTAAAATATCAAAAAAATATAAAAATACCCCAAAAAAATTCATAAAAATTCCTTTGTGTTTGTTTTAGTTTATTTTCACTCCAATACCATTTTGGTTGCATTATCTTTTATAGAAACCCTAAAAATCTCAAAAGATTAAAATTTTTATAAAATTTCTTAAAAATTCTAGAGAATTCAAAAAAATAAATGAAATTTCAGTTTCTTTAGGTAGATAATTTTATTTGCTTTGGTATAAAATTTCTATCCAGGACATTAAGACATTTTAAGTATTTTTAACTTGCATTTGTGCCCTAGCTGTGCATTGGTTGCCCTGATTTTATTTCTTTCATTTTTAGAAAATTATCTAAAAATCTGACAAATACCATAAAATCACCAAAAAACACTTGCATATTTTAATATAAAAATATTTTTATCTCTAATTTTTGAGCATTTTTAGCTTTAATAAAAATTATTTAAGCTTGAATTTTCTTTATTTTCTTGTTTGTTTTCTTATTAGAAAATATAAAAAATTGCAAATTAAAAACCACAAAAAGATGCCTTTTATTTTCTGATTCTCGATACTTCGTAGGCTTTGCTCGTGCTCCTTGTGTTCGACCCTGGTTGCTATACCATGTTAAATAACTAGCGGAGACCGCTACATTAGATTTCATGCCTTAATTGTTTATTTTGTGGTCTTTGTTTTCTTGTTGAGTCCGGCTCGGGTGGTTGAAGTCGCAGCGACCCTTGACATCACTTAGCCTTGATCGCCCGAGCGCTCTTCACTTGATCACCTAAGATTAATGGAAATTGGGAATGAGCGGTAGACGTTGATTGATTGTTCATGTTCACATTAAAATAGTGATAACCTTAAAGCTTAAAATTGGGACTGATATTGCAAATTAATCATAAAATGGAGTCAAAATCATGTTTTTGGAGAGCAACACCCTTGTTTATGTAGGATATTTTTATTTGATATTTCATGTATCCTTGAGTAAATTAGAATGTTTTTATCACCAATAAAAATGACAAGACAAATAACCAACACTTGTTGGTTCCACAAGTGCGTTGGTGAATCAAAGGGTATTGCATGGTTGATTGAGCCTTGTCTGTTTCGACACTCTCCCCTAGACCCTAGTTACTCCATTCATCTCTGTAGATTCAATTCGCTCACTACATCCATCCTAACCTTCGTGTTCCCCTCAGGTCTCCTTAACATCATTTATCCATCTCTGTACTTAGTCTACTCTTAGCCTAAGTATAGGGGGGACCTGAGTCCCCATGAATTTCTTACTTATTTATCCTTCTTCCTGATACTTAAGTTATTTCTAACCTAAGTATAGGGGGCGCCCTCCTCAGTTCTTGTATATCTTTCCTATATTTTAAATTTAGCCATGGCTTTGTATCACTTTGTGTTATGAGGGCATAACAATATTTAAGTATAGGGGGGTATACCGTATATACAATATATATGTACTTTAGACATAGCTCTATTTTGAAAATTTTGGAAAAAAATGTAAAATTTTTTCTGGGCTATACATCTTTTGAACTAAGTGGGACAAAAAGATTTCAAAATGTGAAAAATTTTCTTTACTATGCTACATTATTTTGAAGAAAAATAGTTTGAAAATGATTTGAAAAATAAGTTTTACTTGTTTTGAAAACTTGTTTGAAAAATATTCGAAAAATCTTTGTATGTGACATTATTTTGAAAACCTTTTTAAAATTCCTTTTCAAAAATAAGGATTAAATGAGTCTAACTCGAGTATGTAAATATCGTCTTAAAAAAATTTAAAATGAATGAAGGAGTTGGTTTAATTCCTATTACTTTCACTTTCATACATGATCAGTGATGTTCAGGAACACTTGGTTTAGGAAGTCCTGAGATTTAAGTTAACCATCCTTATCCATCAGAGTCTTCAACTTAAATGTCCACATTTCCCTAGTTTAACAGATTTGCGTGCTATATTGCATGCTTAGTCTCCACCCTTAAGAATATGATCAACACTTCACATTTCACGACCGCAGTTATGATGAGAGGAGTTGAGATTTCACTTGAGGGACTAGGATGAGGGGATTCAAGTATGGACTTGATCTAATGATGCTCGAGGATGGGATAAAATCAATGAAGGCTTCATGAACCTAAGTGTCAGCAATTTTAGCCAGTATGAGAACATGGTTCTTATACTAATCTATTGACATTTGACTAAGTGTCAAGGTGTGATAAAATAAAAATGTTGATAAGTGTCTGCCAACTCTTGGTAAAAGCAGTGGCGCTAGCCAAAAACAAGGCAAAGAAATACAAATATTGAAAGAAAAAGCTCTCATCCTACAAGTAAAATATCAAAAGAGCTTCCACCAAAGGCGAGCGCTCCCAACCATTTCAAAGTGTCCACTTGGACCACCGCTATTAGGACCAAGAGTTGGGCTTGAACCAAAAAAGGCCTCTGCATCGTAAAAGCTACAAGTCTGGGTGTAGAAAGTACGATAGGCACTCAAAAAGGGCACAACGGTGTATTCCTAGGAAAACAAGTGTAGATGACTCCAACTTCTCTTGACGGACACACCGATAAATACCAAAAATAGGCATTGAGTAATAAGACACTCGAGAGAATCCTTGTTCCAATGAGAGGGAGAGAAGAAATGACACAACCCTAAACCCTCCATCAACTGGCCTGCCACCTACACTTCTAAGTCTGACAACTAAAGAGACGGTGGATTGGACGCAATATTTGATTTATTCCCTAGTGTTGAGGATTGGGTCCTTAGGAGAATTTCTTAGACCGAGAACGTGGGTGACGTTGTGACTCCACTCTCATGATCGCTGTCAACACTTAATCCCATATCCTTAGTTTATATGTATACAAGAGAGAGTCTGGAAAATTAGAGAAATTGGATACCTCTTGATTAAGGCTAGGTTGAGCTTTAAAATTTTGGATCTATGAAATCGAAAGGTCTTGATCAGATCAGGTCCGTATTCTCATGCGTAATCGGGGGTTAATCCAACTCATTCATGGTCAAGATGCTCGGCGACGAGCATAGTTTAAGTATAGGGGGGCGATTAAACTCGATTTCATAATCTTAATTTGCTAATATTAACCTCCTTGCTTAAATTAGTGTAAATAAAAACCAGATAAATCATTGTATATATCCGAGTCTCTAAATAAGTTAAAAATAAAAAAAAATAAAACCAAAAATTTGTAGTGTTTTTATACCCTTAAAAACGCTCACAAAAATATTTATCCCTTCATTTGACTTCGTTTCTATTGTTAATCAACATGAACTTGTAGATCTCACGAGATCTACAACTTTCATGTTTTGAGTTTTTCCGAAATTCGGCCATTTTCTCCTTCTTTTTCTTGCTTCTTTGACTGAATAACCTAATTGTGCCATGTGACACTTTCTGGTTAAGCCCACGTGGCCCGCTTCCCTTTCTGCCACACACCCCCTTTTCTCCACCGTTTAATCATCTCTGGGCACCTAATCCCAGTAGTTTTTCTCCGTCTTTGATTCCCAGCATCTGATTACAACCCAGATCTCATCTTGTCCATCCATTTCCACCTGCCTCCTCTTCTTGACACGTGTCGACCTCCAAAACCGCTCGATCTCCTTCTTAAGGGTCAATCTCCACCGCATGGTCCCGCTTTGATTTCAACCCTTTGATCGGGCCTCAAACTGCATCACAGCTATCAGCGTCCGCCCGCATATCCTCGCGACAGGTGTCTCGCCCTCATCCCTCGATCATGCCTTCATCGATATAATCTGAGCCGCTCCTCCGCAGCCTTCTCCTGACCGTTGGATCGCAAGATCCAACGACCAAGAGATCATCTCCTTCCTCCTACCTTCCTCCTCCGCCACGTCTTCAACCTCGTGCACCCGTCGCCCCCTTTCTTTTTCTACCACCTCCTCATCCACTCTCTACACTCACGAATCACTCCACGACGAAGCATGATCCTCCCTCACCCTCGCATGCCCCTTGAGTCACCATGTCTCCCTCTCGTTCGCTCCACATCTCCCACAGAAACCACATCGCCCGTCATCTGAACTGCCCACATCCCTCTTCAAATACGCCTTCGTCGGCAACATTCGAGGCTGTCCACTTGTACCTGGGGCTCCGCCCAACCCCTCTCACCCTCCCCGTGACAGGGGGAGGCCAGATTAAAGGCACAAAGATGACGGTACCTTCGGTGTCGACCCTTGGCCATGGTAGGCCAGGTCTTCGGTGCTCGCTTGCCGTTGAGCTGCTCCCTTTTATCGCAGGAGTCCAGCGAAGACCAGGACTTCGCCTAGAAGCCTGAGCACAGGCCCTATGCCCACCATTTCTCCATGTAAGCATCTCTTGATCTCTTCTTGCTTTTTCTTTGATTTTCTCATATTTAATTAGGCTTCGACACATACCATCATCCTAAGATCACCATCGATGTAGATTCGCCCTGTTTCCACCATCTTCGTGCAGACGAAACCCACCTTCTCCTCTCTTCCATACCCTCCGGCCACTCAGTCCCATCTGCTTCGCCCTTCACGGTGGAGGAACACCCAAGTCTTCATCTTCTCCATTCGCCTAGGCTCCCACTCCATTCTTCTCACATCGTAATCGTCGCTTCGGCTATCTACTAACTTTGCAGGTGTGAAATTGATCATTGGTTGGAGCATCATCAGAGCAACCTTTATGAGCTCCGCCTCCGACGAGGGGATGTCGTTGGCTTCCTAAAGGCCGACCTGAGCCTCGCCCATGTGTCCAAGTTGGCAGCCTCACCTCCCAGATCATTCCTAGAGCTTCAACAAGCTCAATTAAAGGTGGCGGAGCCATCATGTCGTCGTTGGAGGACAGAACACGCCACCACCCTCATGGCAGAGGAAGAACGCCCGTGCGTACATGTGCCGTTGGATGGCACCCTCCCCATGCTCATCCAACGACGTATCTTTGTCCACGTCACAATCCCCGTAAACATGCAGATACCATCCGATTTTCATGATCGGACAATTCTCAGGAGGACACATGTCTTTACCGAACCTCCTTCCCGAGCTTCCTGGCTCAGAGCACCCGAATCTCGCCTGAGTCACCCGAGCCTTGCTCTGAGTCTGAACCAGCGATCGGGCCACCTCCGAGCCTCCTCTAAGCCTGCATCTCCACCGAACCAAGTCCCATGTGTGCGGTCACGTGCGGGCTAGGTAAATTGCAAAGTCCTGATATAATGTGCAAACCATGCGTGCCTGTGGTAAATTGCACCCTTGGGTTTTAATAATTGCATTTCTACCCCCGCGCGTGTTGGTAATATATAGGGAATGCCTCAGACTTTTCATATTTACATTTAGGTTCTTTTAAGGACCTGTTTGCAGTACTTTCTCTATTTTATTTCTTTTTTTTGTGTTTATGCCCTTGAGCTCTTTTGTTAATATCTTGAGCATCCGAGCTCCATTTTGGTTGATTTAAGTTGCGTTACAAACCTTGTTTTATTATCTTTCTAATGGTTGTTTTGACACTTAAACTCTAGATGATTAAATTTAATTTTGTAATGTCGCATACTTAATGATTTTTATGCCATTAATTCTCTGATCAATGAAAATTGCTTGGTAAACCCTTTCTGAAAGTAATCACTTGTTAATTGTTCTTTGATTCTATTTAAATTAGGGCATACTTGCATTTGTCCTCATATGCATCATGTTGCATGTATAAAAATCAAATAAAAATTGTATGTCCGCATTTTCTGCATTGCATATCTTTGTATGTGCATTTTGACATGTTTGTTTTAAATTTAACACTTAATCTGAATAATGAGAGTCTAGGCAATCACTTAAGAGGCTCATGTCCCTGAGTTCGACCTTGGGCTTTTCCAACTAAAATAAAATCATCCGCTTTGTTTTAATTGTTGAATTTTCAAGCGGTTTTTTGATGGATCCAATTCAGCTGACTACAATACATTAAAACGACCATATTAAGAGGTCAAATCTGCGATTTATCATCAGGCCCTTGCACGTTCCAGAAATCACACCCAGATCCAAGACATGCTCCCTCATGCACGCTCTAGGATATTTTCATCAGTACCCTCTCGACTTACTAGAAGTGCACACATGACATCGCTTGGGACAAATTACAGAACGACCCAACCAAGTTTGAAGAATTGCACAAATATCCCTCCGAAGGTCCGGAATGTACAACTACAACAAAGCATTTTCCCACAATTAAGTAGGGTCAGCTACATGAATTCTTCGCCTCCATTCAGATCTATCTTGGTTCAATCCTGGGTTTATATCCAAAAAACTAAGATCCCTTCGTATAGTCTCTCTTCGAAGGTCCGGAATGTAATTTTTTTTATTTTTTAATTTCATATTTGGTAGAAATTTAAAGCTTATTATATTCTTCTTCACCTAGAACATTTAATTTCACATTTTGAGATACTCTTTGACATTAATAAAATTGAGGTATTCTTTCTTGATATCGAGCACATTTATTCTGAGTCGTTGATTCTTTATTGCTTAATAATTTATGAATTATCTGGGAAAATTATTTTGGGAATTTATTTAACATTAATTGAACATATCTTTTTGTAATTAAGCATTAAGAGTCATGCATTAACTAGATTGCTTATGACTTGGCTTTGTAAACATTTTACATCATTATACCACATCATTTAAAATCAATGAATTACATTTAATTATTGCTCACCACATCAATGTCATTATTTCTTGCATAAAATTATTTGTAAAAATTCATGCATCATATTTTGTTAATTACATCTCTTGCATTTTAAAAACCTATAAAAATCTAACAATATAAAAACACTGGAAAAATAATTCTTCTTTGGAAACCTAATTTTTAAGATTATTTAACAATTAATTCTAAACCCTCACATTATCTCCTTAAGTTCGACCTTGGGACTTACCTAAGTAAAATAAATAATTTGACCGCATTGAGACCTAATTCTCTATATCATTCTCCCGGTGCAATCAATTTTGACATTCCTGAATTCCCTGGTTACAACAACAACAAATTAAACTAAAAAGGTGATTTTAGAGTTTCGTCACCTAGACCTTAATCCACTTAATTTCACAAGAACCTCATAGGAACTGGAATTGAGATTTTTTAGGCCAACGGGACTTAATTCTTTGAGTCCACAAGACTATGTTCACATGTCATCTTGATTATCCTAAATAGAGTATTTCGAAGCGCACACATGACTCTTGCTGATAATGTTCTAACTTGAACACTACACTCTGCACTTAGCTTAACTCTGAGGAGGTAGTTAGGGTAAGACTCTTTATCTTGAGGAAGCGCACATGTGTTAACACACATAGCCCCAATAGGTGACAAGTTCCCCCCAACCCGGTGATATTCGCTCCAAAATCACCCTTCTAATTTAATGAATATGATGAAGTTGTTGTAGTCGAGCAATCTAGGAACTGTAAAAAATGACTACACCAAGAGATTAATATGGAAAATTATTTCTCAATGTAGTCAAGTTATTTATTTTACTTGGGCAAGTCCCAAGGTCGAACTCTGGGAGGTAATATGAGGGTTTAGAATTAATTCTCAAATAATCAAGAGATTTTAAGTTTTTTGAGAAGAAGTATATTTTTGGTGATTTTTGTATTTTTTATATTTTTATGGATTTTTAAATAACGATGTAATTAATCAATGGAAAAAAATGATGCATGTATATTGAAAATAATTTTTAATGCAAATATAATAATGATATGCTATGTGGTGAGAAAAAATAAATAAATGCATTTTTATGATTATTAAATGATGCAAATATATATGCAAGATGCAGCAGGTCAGACCAGGCATCAATTATAATTCAATAATCCTCCCCCTGTTAATTGATCTAAGAAAATAATTATTCTATTAAGCTTTGATTAATCTCCCTAAATAAACTCCCAATTTTTGCAATTAATTATCAAGAAAGATAAACCAATATAAATGAATAAGCATGCTCAAAAGTCACAGATAAGCATTCTTAATGTATTCAAGTCAAATAGTGTCTCCAAATAGTTATCCAACTATTTTATATCGTATAGAATGTAACAACGCTCAAATCAACACGAAGAACGCCAAAATATTGTCAATGGTTCACATGATATGAATAAAATGAGGTTCATGGAATTAAATGTAATAAAAATAATTAAAGTCTTGCAAATTGGGCCTTCTGGAGTTCTTTTTGTAATTTCCAAAACCATTTGGATATCTTGGCAATTTACCCCTAGTAGGGATATTTTTGTAATATTTGGAATTACGGGGGTCAGGATGCAAAATTACCGCAGCCACATGTGTATGGGCACGTCAGGCGCTGGTCGAGGAAGAAGCTATGGCTCGGGGCTCCCCAACCTCCATGTGGCTTGCATACGCTGCATTGGTGATATTTGAAGCTACTGTCTCATGTCCTTGGCTTTGAGATTATCTTGAGTGTTGATTGAAGCTCGATCCGATGGCCAAGAATTTGGGCTCAAATTAACGATGTTGATTGCTCGAGTTCTTGATCCGACGGTGGCTGTAGTTATGCACCTAGAGCGGTTTCGTTATTGATGCTCGAAGATGCTTTGAAGGTTAAGGAGTGAGGCGGTGCTCCGGTGGTAGTAGACAGATGATTCCAGGTACTAGAAGGTCGCGATGAAGGTAGACGATGATGATGAAGGGATGGGAGATGGAAATGATGCTATTGTTGGTTGAGGTTGCTTTGGTGTATTGAAGGACGAAGAAAAAGATGTGGGGAGGGGGGGATGAAAACAAAAAAAGAAGATATGAAGAGGGAGGAGGTAAATGGGAAGTTTACCTGGTGCAGAAAGTGGTTGAGGTCGCCTTCTCCAGTGATTTCCACAATGCTTGGCGTGAAGCATTAAGCTTAGCTTCACATGCAGGAGAAGCTGTACGATCATTAAGGCCGTGAATTGTTTGGGGGGGAGGGGGTATCGCTGGTGACGGAAGGGGTTGTCACAACCCATCTCTCATAGCTCTCTCTCTATCTCAATCGGTTTACGACTGATGGTGGATTCCATCGGATGAAAATTGAAAGGCAGTCAATGACAGAGTTTGAGTAGGAAGAAGAGATTGGAAGAGAGTTGGGTTGGTTTTGGGAATGTCTGATGATTAGGGATAAAGGTAGTTTGGGTTAGTTGACTGGAGGTGAGACAGAGATGTTTAGCAAAGGGGATAAAGGTGTGAATGGTTGGGGCTCAATGATGGTGATGAGGGTTACTTGATAGGCTCCACAAATTGGGGAAGAAGGGGATAAGGCAAAGTGAGTTAGGGTTTAAAGTTCTAATGATCATCACGATGGAGAGGATCATGATGAGCAGGTGGTCAGACGAGAAAATAGAGGAGAAGGTTAGGGTTCCCAGGTTGGTCGGTTGTGGTAGCACAACTGGAGACGAGGGTAGAACGGCGGAGGTCGAGAGGTGGAAGGAGCACAGGTGGTCGTTTCATCCTATGTGATCCAACGGTGAGGACGTGGGTCACGTGCTTCGCAAGTGACAATAGAAGAGGTAGGCAGGGGTTGGAGATGGCCGTTGGATCAAAGTGATCCAACTGTCCAGATGGGGTGGTGCTAGTGGACAAAGATTGTTGACCCAGCCAGGGGGTGTCTTTCACAAGGAGCTTAAGTGTCCCAGTAGGAGAGTGACATGCGTGCAAGCATCGACTGCTGACCAAGACCTTGATTGTTGACCAATGTAGATAATGTAGAAATAATTATATTAAAAATGATAAATGGACTCAGATGCAAAAATGTCCAACATGAAAAATGTTGTCCTAAATGAGATCTATAATATTCGTGAAGGACTCGAATGCAAATGAGATGGACCGTGCTAGATATGATTTCTTCTGGTGATATTTTATGTACATAAAATACCATTTTTTTGACTTTGTAATTTTATTTGATTTTCTATAAATAAATAATACATGCAAAAAATCAAATATGATGTGACATGATGCAATGGACTGAAATGTGATTTTTTGGATCACTTTAATGTTAGAATAAATAAGGGAAGTGAAATATATACATGTAGATCAGGTCTATCAGATTAGGTCAGAGCTTATTTTTTTTCTTTATTTTTCTGATTTTTTATTTTAATTTTTATATAATTTATTAAAGCATGAAATAAACTAAGAAATGGAAAATAAATGGATAAAATGAGTGGAATATGCACATGAAATGACATGTCAGAATCAGTAAAAATGCAATGCACCTCAAAATCAGATGTTCACAAATGAACTTCGATTCTTTTGAATTCGGTCTTGTTTTGCATACAATGGAATGCATATAAATTCAAAAGTGAGTAAAGTACATTTGGACACCGTATGAGTGGGATATTAGCATTTGCAGTTTCTTATCTTGAAATTAGGGTTTGTGTTTATTTAAAATATGTATAAGTTAGTATTTTTTAGGATTTTGCATTGATTAAGGTTAGTGATATGTACACGACGAAGTTAGCTTCATGTAAAATGGAATTATCATGAATTAATTAAAAATAGGTGAAGTTAGGTGAAAATATGCAGATGAATATGAATGTAGAAATGAATGCTAATTTATGCAAATTATTACAAGCGCATGAAAGTTAATTTTATGACATTAGCAGATGAATGGTCCTAATTTCTAGGGACAAAGCTCTATTTTTAGCTAATTAGAGTGATGAATCACAGATTCATCAACCTCCCATACTTAAATCTTGCTCATCCCCTAGCAACCAAAAATGAAGAGTGAAATGATATTATGTTCCATACCAAGATCATGAGCAAAAGATAAAAATTTTGTAAGACCTAACCTTCGGATTAATAGTTTGGCGGAACTCCTATGAGAATTAAGATTTCAAAATCAACAACAACCAAGTTATATACATCATTGGAACAGTTTCATCTCAGAAGTCATTTTAGATCAATCCTCCTCCCAAAGCATAACACATGAACATTGAACAACTGACTCTTGTGTGTGAAGGGTGTTGTCTCTTCCCCTATGGAATGCCCGACTACCATGCAAACCTCTCTTCCAATAACTCGCCCTCAAGGAGTCCAATATTTCCTTCTAAGTTCAGGTACATGCCAGTTCACAATGAATATGGGGGAATAAGTTTTTAGAAGAATTGAGAAAAGAATAGGAGTGTGACTGGTGTAGTCACCTCTCCTATGAAGCTTGGCTAGTGTAACCAAGTCTCCACCAAGATATGCATGATATCTGAAGCTTAGACCTTTGTGGTCAATTATTTATTTAGTAGTTGGATTCTTTTGGTATGTTTTTTTTTGTTACCTTGCATGGATCTTTTGCCCCAACGGATATAGAATCTTTTGTTTCGCCCATGTCTTAGGATCTTAAAAAAATTTTGTAGCACTCCATTCCTCATACAAAACTTTATTTCAACCTGTACTCTGGTATTTAGATGTCCACGCTATCAGAAGAAGAGACTCACACAGTCTTCCAACACCCCATTTGAGTTGAACTAAGTGCATAGTGCTAGAGTACATATTAATTCCATATTCAAGAGTCGTACTCAGAATGAGGCGACCAAGTTAGACAATAAGAGTTAAAGTCTGAACACTGTCATGCAAAACTAGGAGAATTAAGTCCAAGACATGAAGTTTCTAAAATCCTATTTATCGGTGAAGTTCCTTTGAAAAATAAGTGGATTAAGGAAAAGTCAAGACCACTCTCGACTTCTGCTCACAACTCAATTCAGAACACAAGGGCTTTTCACCAATTCAGATGCATGAAATATCAAATGAAGTACATATGCATGAAGTACAAGAAATTATTTTTTACTATTACACATATATATATATATATATAATATTTATAAATATTGAACATATTTTCACATTTTATAAGTTTTACAAAAATTACCCACACCCCATGTTAGTTTTATATATAGAAAATACAATACCATATAGAACAATGCAATGCAGACTATATACATGAAAGTGAGTCACCCCCTATACTTAGTGTATACTAAGTATAGAAGGATGCAAAAGAAGAAAAAGAGAGGTAGAAGTTAGTTGTCACCCCTATACTTAGGCTCTTGGTCAGCCTAAGTATAGAAGAGAGCAAGAATGAGGCGGTTGAGGGTAAGAAGAAAAAAGGTGGATATAAACAGGGTGGCATCGGCCCTAGAAGCACAAAGGGAATCGTTGGGATCGAGAGAGAATGTACAGAGTTTAAGGAGGTTTTCGACAAACCTTCTTGCAAGCATGTTTCGAGAGGGAATAATGACGTGAAGAATGTGAAGAAGAAGATTCCTAGCCATCGTCGGAGTCATCCTCAGAAGAATAATAGTGTTCGGTGAAGGCTCTCCAACTAACGTTTCTCAGCTTCTGCTTACCCACATGTTCAACCAACTTGACCTCGGATGATTAGTATCGTGAAGATGAATCTATCTGGTCATATTTGATTACGTTGGTCTGTATATAGTACCTTGGGGAGGAATCTTTAGAATAATTCATGTCCATGAAGATGTACTTGGTTGGTTTGCTAGAACCTGAAGCTAGGAGATGAGAAGGACTGGAGTTATTCTTCCCTCCACTAGCAACTAGACTAGAGGATGTGGCCCTTCTAAGTCGAGTCTATGAGGTGGTGGCCATTGGCTCTTCATCAGATGAATCACCTTGTATGTTGTATATCTCCTGTAAGGTCATTACACTTCCTGTATATATGATATCGTTCTGAGTTGGTTTGGGCTTTGTCGGCTCAGGTGGCAGATCACAGTAATGATCAAGTCTGAAATAACTATGTCCATGTTTGGTGAATTGGATGTGATTAGGTCAAGCTCATTCACCTTGGTAGTATCATGGATAACATCAACATTTGGATCCTCAGGTGTCTCTCCTGAGGTTTGTGGAGAGGTCTATTATTGTAGAGGGTCTATCTCGGTGGTTTCCTCTATGTCACGACCGTCGGTTTCATGTTCGGTTGTCTTAGGGTCAGATGTATCCTCAAGGGTTTGATCATTAGTGTTCTAGTTCAGGAATTTTATGTATTGAGTCTTGCAATCGATAGTTGCTCTAGCAGAGGCTAAGAACAGCTTTCCCAGAATGACGGAGATTCAAAAAACTCTCCTTGGCGCTCAATGTCCAAGACAATAAAGTCCACTCTTTGTTTGACACCTTGGAAGTTCATGATGACATAAACAATTCCTCTCGGTCTTTTTGTGGATCGTTCAGGAAATTGAAGGATCACTCTGGTTTTTCTAAGCAGTTCGAATTCGGTCGGTCAAAGACAAAATTTGGGAGGATGTTCAGAGTGGAGTCATCGTCTATCCAAACATGAGTAAACTCGGTGTTCTCAATTTCACAGGTAACCCTAGTCAACTGTTTGACTCTGCGACTTTTGCTATTTTGGGTCATCACTATTGAACTGGCCATAGTGATTAGATGATATTCAGTTCTAGATCTTTTCTTGCATGTCTTCTTGGGTGATAATCAACTCTTTACAAATATCTGAAGATCGGGTACATACTCTATGGCTTTAATTAATGGAAGCTCTAAGATCATACTTTTGTAAAATACTTCCATTACAGTGTTTTCCAATTTTTTTGAATTTCTTGATTTTTTCGTTCTTTTTATTAAAGTCAGTGGACTTGTCATTGGATTGGTCAAAGGTTTCTAGTGCCCGTGCCTGAAAATTTTGTGCACAATTTGTCTCAAGTTCACTTTGCATAGTCCTTACTTCTCCTTAGTTGTTCATCATAGTTTTATCCATTTGGATGACATCATCAAGTTATTCAATTACTGCATCAGCTCTTTGATTAATTTGAGCTATGTAATCCGTTAGCGTATCATGACTCGTAGACGAATAATCGTACTCATCATGCCATGACTCCAGCATGCAATCTTGAGCTGAGTATAGTCATTCTCAGTGGTAATGATTTGGTCATGAGTCCTATTTCCTTGACTCTGAATTTTAAATGTCTGGTCAAAGGAAAACTCGTCATACTCTGGAAGAGAATTATCTCGAGTAGGGTATGGTTCAAATAGTGAAAACTCAATCATAACCGGGAAGGATTGGGTCCATCCTTGAGTTCTCTGTTAAATTTGGTTATCCTCATGTCCATCCTTGAGTTCGCTCACTCCATTGTGTCCACATAATATCCATTCGTTTCTGCGAGCGGTTTATATCTTGAAATCTCAACTAGGGAAGGATTGGGGTGGTGGAGTGAGAGTGGAGTGGATGATGGCTAGAGAAGAATCGAGTCAAAGAGAGGGTTCTCGTGATATCAGAACAAAGATGAAGACGATCATAATATGTTCATGCATGCTTGACCCACAGAGTATGGTTAAGAATAACAATATTCCGACATCTTCGAAAAGGAAGGTGGAGTACGATTCACGAATCTCAGTATATGTATGCAAGTGCAATGATCTTTGAAAGCTCGCAATTTAATACACAATGAAAACCCCAAAATTCACCAACTTCTCACAGTGAATGCTGTGAAAGTTCAGCCGATTATATTTTCAATTTTAAATTGGTGATAAATCAATCTTATAATTCGTTACACAGAGTATGTTGCCATGACACCCATATGTGGTACTACTATTCCTCAATCAATGGAGTGATCTGCTCGGGCTACGAGGTTATGTCACACCCCTAAAGAAAATAGTAGACATGCACACCTAAAATCTTGACTATGGTCGGAGACAAGTAGTTGCAGCTCCTAAATGTGTAAGAGTCGAATCTAGAGACTTAGGGCGTAGGTCCAGGGTTTTGGGCTCTAACCGTATGACTACGTCCTCTCCCACTCAAAGTCTGGAGGCCTGTGCACAAGGATGGGGTTGCTTTGCCATAATCAATGACGCTCAGTTTTTATCCGATTTTAATTTGTCAATAATGTTTAGCAGTCCCTTATTTTAATTTGACTATCTCTTTGAATTTGTTTGGTGATCAATACACTTCTTACGAGCACGTTTTCACCTCTTTTAAAATCAACAGTTGTAGTATAGGAGATGAAAAGTGATCGATAAAAAACCACAATATTTGAATATTGTGGAATATTTTTACTTGGCAAGTATACCAAGGTTGAACACATGGAACAACGATTTTTAGTTGTGTGGTTTTAAATAATTATCTGTATTTAATTGTTTGCAATACTAAATTTTGTATCAGAAATATGTAGAAAAACAAAGATTCAATGCTTAAGTTGTTTTTATGTTGTTCTTGGTTTTTTCAATTTTTGCCTTTGATTTTTAACGAAGACATGCTTAGAAGATGTGTAGAGAAATGAAAATAATGGAATGCAATGCAAATATTTTTTTGGATGATGAAAAATACAGATGTTTGCATGTAATGAACCAAGTGATAAAATACTTTTTTTTTCAAAAAAAGAAATTACGAACAACACACAGATGGGACAATGTGAAAGATCAAGACAAAAAATAATGCTGACATATAAGTTTAAATCTGTTGTTCTCAGTGATACTGCAAAGTTCATTCTCTCCAATCTTCGCTAGTCTTTGAATGGTGTATCTAGTAAAACTGTAAGACAAATTCCA
This sequence comes from Ottelia alismoides, assembly GCA_037367405.1. NCBI lineage: Eukaryota > Viridiplantae > Streptophyta > Magnoliopsida > Alismatales > Hydrocharitaceae > Ottelia > Ottelia alismoides. Next base: position 70,425 of record JAZKJV010006842.1, on the reverse strand, counting down.
TGCCTTTTTATCAGGGATCAACTCCTGATGGAACAAATCAGGAAAGAAGTGGATGATGTGGCTGCCTGGTGTATGGTGGTTGTTGTGTTCTGACACGAAGGAGATCCGATGGTTGGTGGAATGGAGGATCGAGGTTCTGTTGTGAATGCGAGTTCGATAGAGGAAATGAGGAATGGTTAATAAATGGAGGACTCCCAAAGTATTTTTGTTGTTGTTCCTATAAAGGAAGGGTTAGGCTCTAGCTGCAAGGCTCGACCAACAAGTTATCAACAATACATATGGGGTAATGGGTGGTGAGTAGAGCTCCACAATGGAGGTGATGGATCTAGAGCTGCTCCTCCAGGCGAATCGCTGGAGGTGGGAGGTTCTATAGAGAGAGTAGGGAAATGATGGGAGAAGGGTTGATGGTGATTAGGTGGGGGTCAGTTGTTGGCGTTTGATTTGGGAAGAAATGTGAGTGGGGGAGATGTAGCAAAGCAATAAAAAATGGGGGTCGTTCTTACCTGATGAAAATGGTCTTCGCCTGCGGAGGAGGGGGGTGGGGGTGGAGCTGTTGGCCAACTCCGGGTTCTTGCTTCAATCCTCTATGTAGGAGAAGCTCTGCAATAACCAGAAGATGTTGTTGCTACGATGGTCTTGAGCCCGTTCGGACCACACCCAAGGAGGAGGATATACTCGTTGTTGCTCGTGATTCCTAGTCTTGTGCTGTCACCACAAGGTAAGAAGAGGCTATGCTTTTCCTCTTTGTAATGGCGGATGCGTTGTTGGAGGGGTGATGAGGGTTTTATAGGTGGCATGCTTGTTGGTGGTTACGTAGGGAGGTAGAGGAGGCGATCACAACAGTTGGGAGGAGGCACGCCCGGTGGAGAAGTTACGTGAGGAGGCGATGGATGCTGTAATTGCGGTCGGCGGTGAAGGTTGTAGGAGGAAGGGGAGGGGGTGGGCGCCCGTGCCGCACACGTGCCTGAGAGGGGAGAGGCAGCACGTGCCGCGCACGTGCGACAGAAGATAGGGAGGAGGGGATGGGGTCACGTGCGTAGACCATGATGCTATGGAGTGAGAGAGAGAGAGAGAACAAGTGGGAGAGGAGAAAAAGAGAAAGAAGAAAGAGGGAAGAAAAGAAAATATAGAAAAAGAGAGGGAACGAGATAAAATAAAATATGTAAAAAAGTAAAATAGAAATAAATAGTAAAATAATAAAATAAAATAAAGGATAAAAAATAAATAGTAAGTGAAGTCAAAAGAAAAAGTGGTCAAACACAAAAGTTGCTCGTCTCGACAAGATCTACAACTTCTGTGAAGGAACCAAAATTAAAAGAGATCATCTGCAAAAAGCGTATTTTTTGAGGTACTCTATAGATAATAAAACACTAATTTTTTGCATTTTGTAATTTTTTTGTATTTATTTTGATTTTAATTAGTGAATTAATTTATATACAATATATACATAATTATTGTAATTTTTATGGATTTCTTATATGTTAGAAAAAGAGAATAAAAAACAAAGATAAAATATATACAAAATTTAAAAGTCAAAATTTTGGATTTTCTCTTGATTTTTCTCTCTTTTTTTGGATTTTAATTCTTTATGCCATGTTAGTTTATTAATCAAAGAATAACTTGGAAGTAATTAGGTTAAAATAGATGATTTTTGTACAAAAAATAATCATCTCAATTTAGGGTTAATTATTTATAGTTTTAAGCCCTAATAGTGAAGGTTAATTAATAGATTTTAAGGGGTTTAATTAGTGAGATGAATCATGGATTCATCACACCCCTATACTTAGCTCTTTTCTTATCCCCAAGCAAAATTTAATGAGTTAGAAGGTTGAATCCCTGACTGTGCATGTACGAATTCAAGACTTGTCTCCTTAAGAATCCTAGGTTTTAGTGGTCCCAAAATTCTAAGCTCAACCGGGCTCTAGGCAAAGGGAATCCAACTACCCCAATTATCAGACTCTCTATTTATACATATACCATAAGATATATGATATTTAATGTACTGCAATCATGAGAGTCGAGTCGAAACATCACTCAAAGTCCCAATATGAGAGACTCTCCTCAAGACCTAATCTTCAACACTAGGGAATAAATCAGTTCTTGCATTCAGTTTACGATCTCAGTAGTTCATCAGACTTGAAAGTGTAAATGACATGATAGATGATGGAGGACATAGGTTTGTGTAATTTCTTCTCTCCCTCACATTGGAATAAGGGCCCTCTCAAGTACCTTATTACGCAACACATTATTTTTGGTTGTTGCCATTGCGTTCGTCAAGAGTTGTTGAGTGGTATGTACTTATTTTCCTGAGAATACACCAGGATGTGTCTTCTTTAAGTATCTAATTTACTTCCACCCAAACTTGTATCGCTTACGATGTAGAGACCTTTTTGCGGTACTAGCCGGACTCATTGGTCCTAAATAGCTTTGATCCAAGTGGACACTTTGAAAATGGTTGGGAGCGCTCGCCTCTGATTGAATCTATTTGTAATTTGTCTTTGTGTTTGAGAGATCTTTTCTTTCAATATTTCTTTTCTTTTCTTTTCTTTTTGACTAGCTCCATTTCTTTTACCAAAAGTTGGCGCACACTGATCAACAATTATTTAGTTTCATCACATCCTAGCACATAGATCAATATCTAACGATAGCATGCCTTGTTCATATACTGGCTAGGGTTTGCTGACACTTAGGTTTCTTGAAGCTTTCATCGACTTTATCCCATCCTCGAGCATCATAAAATCTGATTTAGACTCAAATCTCAAGTCCTAGTCCCTTAAGTGAAATCTCAATTCATCTCATCATTCATGCAGTTGTGCAAGTGATGTGCTGATCATATTTTTAAAGGTAGAGATTAAACGCGCAATATATCACTCACATCTTTCAAACTAGGGAGGTGTGGACTACTAAGTCTAAAACCCTAACGACTAAGGCCAACAAAATCTGAATCAAAGGAGCTAAAAATCCGAGTTTCTTTCATTCCTTAAGTCTTAAGTGATAGTGAAAATGTCAGGGATAAAACCTTAATTAGTAAGTTTTGTTTTTTTAGTTTTTTTCTATAAGCCCCCTATTATTTTTTTGAAAACAAGTATTATTTACACAAGAAATTTAAAATAGTACTCCTAATATACATAACTTATACCCATACTCGATTTTCGATGAAGTCAATTAAAGTACAATCTATGGATAAAGTATGTAGAATATATACAAACACCCCCCATACTTAGCTTGTGATATATCCGCATGGTACGAAGTGAAATACAAAAAATAGCTCGTACTAAGTATAGTTGAGCTAAAAAGAAAAAGAAATCCACTCGTCCACATGGAGATGAAAAGTGATAGATCAGAAACCACAATCTTTGAATGTTGTGCAATATTTTTACTTTGCAAGTATACCAAGGTCGAACACATGGAACACCAATTTTTATTGCATGGTTTTAAATTATTATCTGTAAATTATTTGCAATGATAATTGTTGTATGAGAAATATGCAGAAAAACAAAGATTCGATGCAAAAGTGATTTTTATGCCTTTCTTGGTTTTTTCAATTTTTGTCTTTGTTTTTTTAACGAAGACATGCTTAGAAGATGTGTAGATAAATGAATACGACAGAATGCAATGCAAATATTTTTTTTGGATGATGAAAAATACAGATGATTGCATGTAATTAACCAAGTGATAAAAGACTTTTTTTTTTCAAAAAAAGAAATTACAAACAACACTCATATGGGACAATGTGAAAGATCAAGATACAAAATAATGTGACATATAATTTTAAATATGTTGTTCTCAATGATACTACAAAGTTCATTGTCTCCAAACTTCGTGAGTCTTTGAATGGCGTATCTAGTAAAACTGCAAGACAAATTCTATGCCTTCTTATCAGGGATCAACTCTTGATGGAACAATTCAGAAGGGAAGTGGATGATGTGGTTGCTTGGTTGATGAATCTCCATTTGATCACCTTTATTCTATCATTTTGGCCTTGAAAACCCAAGCTAATGCATGTAAATGGCATTAGTTAGCACATAATAGCATCCATTATTTATTGTATTATTTGTGTACAAAATAAGGGTTTTAATGCCAAAATTATAGAATAAAGAGAAGAAAAGAAAAAAGAATAAAATATTGAAGATATTTTATGACCCTAAACCCCGAGACCAAGTCAAGAATTGAGTTGGTCGATAAGGAATAAAGTAGAGGGAGATAAGGGGCAAAAATACAATAAAAATGCTATTTATTTATTCATTCTTTTATTCACTTTTGACACCTATTTTATTCTTTAGTATTTATTCATCAAATAAAGAAACTTTGTACATAAAAGTTGTAGATAATAATGTAAATAAAAATACAAAATTGAGTTTGCACAAGAACAATACACTGTGTACATTTTATACCCAGAATAAAAAGCCAGAAACCAAACTTCACATACCCATATCTTTTCAATAAAAACTCAAAACATAGCAAAGTCACTTCTAATTGTATATAATTTTCACGAGATATTTAATGGTTATGGTTTTATATTTTTTGGAGTTTCTTTGTAAAAGTTAGGTTTTGGGCCCCTATTGTACATAATACCTATTAAAATATTCAATTTATTCATTGTTCATTAATTTTACAAATTCATATTGTTATTATTTTGTAAATATTATGTATAACACATGTGCACATTAAAATCAAAATAAAACCTAAAAGAAGAAGAAAAATAAAATAAGTTTATGTAAAAGCATAGACAAAATACATGTGTTTCTATGTCTTCAAATAAAAGGAAAATACATTCTTTAATTCTTTATTCTTTCATATTTTTATAATAATGTAAATATTATATAAATTTTATTAAAAATACGAAATAAAAATAAAACTCAATAAAAAAACAATAAAATAAAAAATGAAAATAAAACATAGGTAAAATACCCATGAATATACCTATACAATATACTTACATATTTATTAAAGTGTACAAATAACATCAAAAAAATACAATAAAAATATATTTATACTCACAAAAATAAGTTATAAATATAAAATAAAAGAATAAAATAAAATAAAATACAAAAAATAAAAATAAAAATGTACAAAATACAGATGAATATACCTATAAATAAGCCATTAAAAAAACTTGTAATAAAATACACCAAAAATAAATAAAAATCATAATAAAATACTACATAAAATAATAACCATTTTTTACTCAGAAAATAATAAAATAATTTTCTATTTTTAATTATTTACTCTTTAATAAAATCTGTTGTTTTATCTTTTAGCGGCCTGCATGGACCAATGGCATGCCGCCAAAAGTTGACCGCAGTCAACTGTCCCATCTAAGACTCCGATCCGACAGAACTTTCTTTTCCCCTATTTTGCACCATTTTGCATGGCCAATCCGTCCATCAATCGCCCTTGCGGGCTTCATGAAAAATAATCATCACTCTTTGTACATCCACGCCCAATCTTTAGGACCCTTGTATATATATCATAGATTCTGTAATATCGGCCAGTCAATAAGGGTGTTTCATATTATTTTTAAATAACTTCATCTCCTCCTCCTTGCTCCTTTGGTCATCCCCCAAACCCTAGGACTCCAGATGTCGGCCAAAGTGAGTACTCTTGTGACAGGAGAGGATCCCCTGAGCTCACGGATGCTCGAGGAGGCATGAGATGCACCCAGGTCGCCGCTCTGGCGAGGTCCTGCTCCCTAGCATCACATCCAGGATTGAGCTGCGCATTTTATCTATTTTAGTAAGGTTTAATTCCAACATTTCATTCATGCATTTAGTTTAGTGATTAAGGTTTAGATTTAGCGTAATTACCCAGATTTGTAGTTCGTTGGAGCTTCGCTCTGGCGAATGATTCCACCATATCCCCTTGTTTCCCGACCACCGTTCCACTCCCATTTCGTCCCCCTTCCACTTCCCTACGCTTCGCACCTTTCCATTCCCCCAGATCCATCGTGGATCTGGAGATCAGATCTCCCTTCTCCGCCCTTCACCAGAGATCGCCGCCCACACCACCTTTCACCCATTTCAGCACCAATAAGGCCATCAGAACCCCCATTTTCTTGCAACTAACGTTTTTGTGGTCCGAAGCATGAAAAGACCCACGGGGGTCGATTTTTGAAGCAAGACGAGGCACCTGGAGATATTGTTCTTCCTCGACCTCTCCTGAGCACGCCTGAGCTCCAGGTGCCCAGCTGAAGGCATCAATCGATGCGGGAGACCTCTAGGGAGGCATAGAGACACTTGGCAGCGACGGAGGTGGGCAGACAGGCAAGCATTGACCGATCAAAGCTCGCCTCCGGCGAGCTTCTTCCTAGTTTGTCCAGCCCCCTCTAGAGTCGTTCGATCAAGGAGGAGCTTCCAGATCGTAGCAGGACCGTCGAATCTTGTAGAGCCCAGCCATCAGATCACCTCGGGTGATCTAATCACAGACGTTCATCGCCCAACCGTCATCGGCCATCGGATGAGCGCCATATAGATAAGTGAAACGCATCTCGCCGTCTATCTGTGCCTTGTTTGGGGTAAATTGCTTAATAAACCCCGCCTTTTTTGTATTTAATAATTAGTCCTGTAAATAAAAGTTTACGTTGTAAATAATTAGGGTATTTTGCACTTAGGCCCTTGACCTTTTTATATTTGTACTTTGGTCCCTACCAGCGTCACCGACAGTCCTCATACGGCGTTGGAAATTTTGCATAGTTAACCCTGACATTTTTGTATATTGTAAAATAGTCTTTAAAATTAAAATAAATATTTCATATGTTGGGTAAATTGCACCAGGGTCCCTGAATGTTATTTTATTTGCAGTTATGCCCCTAGTAGGACTTTTATTTTGGTGACTTTTATCTATTTATTAAAATAGCTACCTAGCTCCTAAAAATCCCCAAAAATAGGATTAGATGCTCTATGCCCTATAGATTCATGCCACATGTCCACTTTACAATTTTTTGCATTTTATCCATTTATTAAAAATTAAAAGGAGCCTAAATAATCCCTGACTATATTAAAAAATACCAAAAAAATATAAAAACATTTTGAAAAATTCCAAAAAAATTAAATATAGTATATTTTGATATTTATTGAGTCCAACAGAACAAAAACCCCTAAAAATAAGAAAAAGAAAAATTAAAAAAATCAGAAAGCTCTAAAATCCAACAAAAAATATATAAATTCTTCAAAAATACCAAAAATATGTTTTTCTATTTTATAATTATCTATATATTATTAGTTATGTATTAAAATTAATTTGGGTAATTTGGGACTTATTTATTATTTTTAAAACCCAAATTATTTTGAGTTAGGTATTAATCCCATATTTGGGATATTTTTAACTTTAAAATACCCAAAAATTAGCAAAAACTTCTGGAAAAATACAAAAACATTATACAAAATTAAAAATCTAAAAACATTTTATTTTATGAATTTTATCTATATATAATAATAGTTATAAATATATTTCTATGTATTATGTATATAAAGCCTTATATAGGTATATTGTTTATTTATAAAAAATACATATAAAAAGATAAAAATATACAAAAAATACAAAATCAGAAAATTAAAAAAATATAAAATAAAAAAATAAAAAAAATAAAACCCAAAAAATAATAACATGGACGAGAAAAGGATTGAATAATTTTGTGCATTTATTTCTGCCCCAACCATTTACTCCTAGTGTTCGACCTCTACACATGCTTATACACTATACACATTTGCTTGTAGAGTTATAATAAATTTTAACTCCATATTTTTGAGATTTAATTACTTTATTCATTTCGTTGGTTAATTGTTGACTAATGTTGGGTTTTGTTGCACGGTCACAACAATGACACTAATTGAGTTTGATTAGCAGACCCTCGTAAAATCCTCTTTATCAAATGGTGTTGTTGCCAAGGAGCAACGTCGTTTGGGATATGTATTAATTATTTGATTCTTCACTCTTGTCCATATTTATTTATTTGCATTATTTATTGATATTATTGTGACTGTTATGACCTCTTCTCTGTTTGTCTTTGATGCGAGGGACAGCTGCACGACGGTGGATCTCCTAGGAGGACTTGTGCAACCAAGCAAGGCGGAGCCAACTTTCGGACTGAGTTGCCAGGAGAGAGCATCCAAGGCAGACGGAGAAGAAATTTTTGAGACAGTTAATTAGCGTTATTTCATTTCACATTTCAAAAAATGGAATAATTTTTTTTTGTAAATTTATGTAAGAGAGTGAGACTTTGGCATGTAATAATACATGACTCTCGCACTCCGACTTCCCGAGGTCCATTACCCGAGGGATTGTTCCCTCGAGGGCCTCGATGACATTTTTTTCGCTTTTTATTATATTTTTATTTTTTTTGTGTGAATGAGCCCTAGCTTAGGATTGATTGACGATAGACTAAGGTCCAAACACCTAATATCTGCATGTACCTATAGATACGATTTGGACTCAATCAATTTTGTAATATGCGCTTCACGATAATAGCATCCTGTATCTAGGGCGATTTCCTCAGATTGCATCTCATATAGCATAGATTTCAATTCTGTTTTGCATCCCGCATGGAGAGAGCTGGGAAGCACTATAGGTCTTCTCACTTGGCATGCATCATGGCTTTCTGACTTGCATGGCTTTTCCGATCCTCTCCCTCTATTTTCGCTCACCTACGATGTAAATGGAATTGGTACCCTGTTAGGCACGTGCATTGAAAAATAACCAAAAAAGTGATAACCAAAATAAAATCGGGACTACTAACTCTATTGGACCTAAAATAAAATGTAATGGATCCCTTATCTTGGGGAGCAACCCCCTCATTGTATGAGCATTTTATTCATATGCACACACAAAGGATTAGTGCCCAAATCCCAAGACTATATTTAGTGTGTGTAACTTTGTGATGATCACCAAAATCTAAAATCTACAAGATAAAAAGATCACATCTTGGTCTCGACTGTGTTGACTAAGTGAATCGGGGTTTGCTTTGTGTATTGATTGTGACTTGGAGTCCATTTGCATTTTCTCTTTGAGTTATCGGTCCCGTCCGTGTGAGTCATCCATTTTTCATCTTTGAGTCTCTCTACCTCTCTTATACATATATCTCCTCATTTGCATTGAGTCGTGATATTGGTGCTTGCACTCAATCTTCTTCGCCCGACCTTTGTCTTCCTCTTCTTGCCCACCCTCCTCGTATCCCCTGTATCGTCTCTTCCATCACCCGGGATCGCTGTGCTTGAGTGATAGCCCTCATCGAGGATTACAACTTCTATTGATGATTTGAGTATGTCGGGCACGCTTTTGAGGTTGTTGAGATTGACGAAGCTACTCTTGGTGGATTTGACTTCTGATATGTGCATTGATTCTATTGAGGATTTTGATCATGGCACAATTATAGGTGTGATTCATTATTGAAGATTCTGATCTAGCACAACGGATTGGGGATGTGATTGGTACTTGATGATTCGATGAGGATTTCATGAGCTCTGTGTGATTAACTTATTTTGTGGTTTCACCCGTCTTCATTTGGAGGATTGATTCACTATCTTGATATGAGCTTCATGGTGACGATGATTAGAACCCACACGACCTCCATCATTTTCTAATTTGATCTATCCTCGATCTCTTGACTCTTGTACATCCACCATTAGCATTTTGAGGATTTCATCTTGATATCTTGACTGATCTCAGTTGATTGGATTGACACGAGGGACAGGGTTGTGATTGACATGTGGATCTTTTATCCCTCCATCATCTTATGCCCTCCGGATGATTGAGTGATTGATTGCTTCTTGAGGACCTGAGATTTGATGCCAGCAATCCCAAGACTTGATTGTCCTAGTTCGTATTACTCCCCGAGGACTATCAGCGAGAGGATGCGATACATTCTTTACTATCAGTTTCATACACTGACTCTGTCTCTACCTTGTTGGAACTCGAAACTGCATCGTCTGATTTGACTATTCGACCTCCCTGCTGAATGTGCGTCCGATCTGTAGGTGTACAAGGCCAATCTTCTCGGACTCCTTTGAGCCTGCTAACCTTGATGGTCCTCGCAAGGCTGATCTTCACTGTTTCTGATTATTCCTTGCCTAGTTCATAGTACTCCACGAGGGTTATCTGCGAGAGACTATGAAAAATTTTCTATCTACGATCTCTTCTACTGGTAGATGATATGTCGTCTACATGGACCATTCTAATTGACTCCTTTTAGTTCTTTCTCTCCTTGACGGCCCTCGCAAGGATGGCATCTGATCTGACCATTCATTGATTAGTTTGCATTGCTCCCCGAGGACTATCTGTGGGATAATGCAACATTTTCTTTATGCTCGGTTCCCCTTGCTGACTGTGCCTCCCATCCGTGGAGCATGGAATCGAGTCATCTGACATACTTTCGGTCCCCGCTACTTCGATGTTTACCCGATCTGTTGGATCATAGGACCCATTTTACTTGACTCCTTTGAGTCTGCTCTCCTTGACGATCCTCGCAAGGATGAGACATCTTTCTCTGATTATTCTTTGCTTAGTTGGTCATATGTTCCGTGAGAGTTTTCTGCGGGATGCTGCCACACTTTCTTGATTTATCGGTCTCTTCTGCTGGTAGCCGATCTGTCGCCTACCGAGACCATTCTTGTGATCCGTCTGAAGGATCCGTCTCCTTTGAGTCTTCTCTCCTTGAGGACCCTTCTATTCTGATTATTCATTGACTAGCATGTACTACTCTCCGAGGGTTATCTGCGGAGGGTACATCATATTTTAGGTACTCAGCTTCACTTCTGGTGTCTCCTTTCTATTGGAGCACAAAGTAGAGTCGTCTGATTGTGTACTAGGTCTCCTCCCTGGCTGTGTCTCCTCTCTATAGGAGCACGGAACCGAGTCTTCTGATTATTCTCTGATCCTGCTAACCTTGAGGACCTTCGCAGGGTGAGCCTTTTCTAGTGATATTTTAGTCAGTCCCTGCGATCTTTCGACCTATACGACATCGTATATCACACCGCTACATTGCGAGTCTCCTATTTTTCACTGATTATACATCTTTGAGATAATGATTGACTCAGAGGAGTCTGTACTGTTCTTTTTTCCTCCAAGTCTTATGATATCGGCTTCGCTCACCCATTTTACACCTTATGAGCCCGTGTTCTGCTTTCGCTACCGGTACTTCCTTTAGTTTTCGATCTCTTCCCTCTAGTAGCTGACACCCATATGATTGCCCATCATGGCGTCTTTTCACCTTCTGACCGTGTCCTCATTCTCACAGGGAGACGATGATGAGAGCACAATACTCGCTTACCAGATATCGTCTTGTACTCCACCAGTCTATCTTGTTATATATGTGTTGTGTATTCCATTACTTCTTTCATCCGTATGTCTATTGTGTGCCTCGGATCTTGCGCCATATCTGTGTGACTATACTTAGGACGTACTTTGTCCTAAGTATAGGGGGTACACACAGTGTTGTTCCTTCTACGTGTTGTTTCATCACTCCTGTTGACGCCTATACTTAGGGATCTTTCACCCTAAGTATAGGGGGAGTGATGCGTACATTCTTCACGATCTTCTCGTCTATCTGTATATCTATTCTCTTCTTTTCCTTCTCATTTTTCTTTTTCTACAGAAAATGTGTCGCCCCTTTGTGTTAGTTTTCTATACTTAGGACGTACTTTGTCCTAAGTATAGGGGGGCGTGCACCCCGATTTGTTCATTCTTTGATCCCCTCCACTGTCTCCTCTCTTGTTTATTTGCTCTGCTATACTTAGGGATATCTCACCCTAAGTATATGGGGAGACATTACGAGCTACGATCAGTTTATTTTAATTTTTCATTTATTACCACCCATGACCCTCCCTGCATTGTGTACAGTCTGCTATACTTAGGATTATTTGATCCTAGGTATAGGGGGGTCAGTCACCTTCTTATCCATTTATATCTTCATTCTTTCATTCTTTATTCAGTCGTTGTAGTATAGGCTTTTCTAAACTCGGTACGAGTTATGTCTTCTCTTTTTCTCTTCGATCTATGAGGACATAGCTCCTGCTAAGTATAGGGGGTCGTATATACTCTGTATATACTTTAGCCATAACTCATACTTTCGTATAATTAATAATAAATATGGCTAAATATACTATATACATACATATATATTTCATAAAAAATCATTTAATAACAAAAGTCATTCCTCAAATTGTTTTTGTATTTACCGATTAATAAATCAGGTTAAAAATAATTTTGTAAAATGATTTGAAAAATGGTGAGAACTGTTCGGAGAACTTTTTGTGAAATGTTTTCAATCTTTGTAAAAATATTTTTGTTTGCAAAAATTCTGTTCTTTGTGTGAAATAAAATATTTGAAAACCCATTTGCAAATGATTTTGAAAATGTTCGTAAAATTATGTTGAAAATTATATATACATTGTATGAAAAATCTTTGCAAAATGACTTTCAAATGTTTGTAAATATTGGCAAAAAATATTTTGTATTATAGTTTTGAAATGGTTTTCAAATAAATTTGAGGAATGAATGTATCACTAAAATAGGAATAAAATGTGTATATACATCAAAATAAAATTTAGTATCAATTGTATATATGTACCTATAATAATAATTGTGTAAAACCAATAAATTTTTAATCTTGTAAAATAAAGCACACCCGTGTAAATAGCTGTAAATATTTTATACTTTGTGTGCCAATATTCTTTTTATTTTCCAAAATTCTTTTTGTAAAAATTCTTTTTGTTTTCAAAATTCTTTAAAAAATTGCATCATTCATTGTACATAGCATTTGCATAGCATTCATATTCTTTTCAATTGAGCTTGATGATTGAACTAGTCCAATAAAGTCGAAGATTGGAGCTTGGTTTGACCTTACCGCACCTAATTGCACTGGAACCTAGAGAACTAGGTTTAAGGTACTTCAGGTCTATTCAGACTTAATTCTTTGAGACTCAGGGCTGGGTTCAAGTCACCTCCACTGACTAACTAGAACTTTTCAAGATGCACGCATGACTCTTGTCGGCCGTGACCTAACTTGGGCACTTGCACCTTTCACTTGGCTCAACTCAGTTGGAGTGGTGAGGGGGTTGGATTTGCCAGTCTAAGATGCACACGGGTGGAAACATTTGTCCTCGTCTAGGGAAGGAAGTGCACCCCAACCTGGTCCTGTTTCAATGAAGTTGGATGACAGGAGGGTGTGGGTTGCAATAAAGCTTCAAAAGAGGGATAGTCTTCTGGCTCAAGAGGAAAAAGTCCTTATGTAAATGCTGCTGTGAATAGTATGTTTGAAAAAAAGAGAAAAAAGAAAAAACTTCAAAAAGTGGATAGGCTTGAAAATAAAAATAAAATGCCTGCCAGAGTATGTATATATGTTGCATAGAAAATAAGCAAGCTTGAGCATCAAAGTTATACCATGTGAGCCTATAGCTGGATGACTTGACTACACTAGTCATGCATCCCAGGATAGGTAGCTACACTGACTACCGTCCATTCTCTTCTTCACCTTCTCCTCTTGAGTTGGATGCCACTTGAACTTAGAAGGGAATACCCCACCCCTCGAGGACATAGAGCTGAATTGGGGAATCATTGAGTTGTCATTCTGGAGAAGTCAGTCTCTTTGACATTTCAGTTGGGGAAAGCCACTATCACTTACACCGTACAAGTCAACTTCATAGTCATAAGGGTTTGCATATGATGTAGGCTAGTTCTGACCTGGTTATTGAGGTGGGTTGAACTGTGTTCTGTGACTCTCAAAGACTGTTGTGTTTTAAATTTGGTTCCCAATCATGTTCCACACACATGTTCACATCAAGGTTTGACCTGAGCTCCAAACTTTGACTTTGTACAGATGAGTTTAAAAATCATGATCAATTCCATTTATTCTTTATTCTTTGATTCCTTCTTTTTCTTTTCTTCTTATTCTTTATTATTTGTGTACTTATTGCATAAGTGTTTGCTAGGGGACTAGCAAAGGCAAGTATATGGGGGTGATGAATCTCCATTTCATCACCTTTATTCTACCATTTTGGCCTTGAAAACCCTAGCTAATGCATGTAAATATCATTAATTTGCATATAATAACATCCATTATTTATTGTATTATTTGTGTACAAAATAAGGTTTTTAATGCCAAAATTATAGAATAAAGAGAAGTAGAGAAAAAGGAATAAAATATTGAAGATATTTTGTGACCCTAAACCCCGAGACCAAATCGAGAATTGAGTTGGTCGACAAGGAATAAAGTAGGGGGAGATAAGGGGCAAAAATACAATAAAAAATGCTATTTATTTATTCATTCTTTTATTCACTTTTGACACCTATTTTATTCTTTAGTATTTATTCATCAAATAAAGAAACGTTTTACAAAAATGTTGTAGATAACAATGTAAATAAAAATACAAAATTGAGTTTGCACAAGAACAATACACTGTGTACATTTTATACCCAGAATAAAAAACAAGAAACCAAACTTCACATACCCATATCTTTTCAATAAAAAACTCAAAACATAGCAAAATCACCTCTAATTATATATAATTTTCACGAGCTATTTTATGGTGGCAGTTTTATATTTTTTGGAGTTTCTGTGTAAAAGTTAGGTTTAGGCCCCTATTGTACATAATACCGATTAAAATATTCAATTTATTCATTGTTCATTATTTTTACAAATTCATATTGTTATAATTTTGTAAATATTATGTATAACACACATGCATATTAAAATTAAAATAAAACCCAAAAGAAAAATAAAAATAAAATAAGTTTATGTAAAAACATAGACAAAATACCTATGTTTCTATATGTCTACAAATAAAAGGAAAATACATTCTTTAATTCTTTATTCTTTCATATTTTTATAATAATATAAATATTATATAATTTCTATTAAAATTACAAAATCAAAATAAAAGTTAATAAAAAACATTAAAATAAAAAATGAAGTTAAAATATTGGTAAAATACCTATGAATATACCTATACAATACACTTACATATTTATTGAATCAAGTCGGTTGTTGAAATGCCAAAAAGATTTTCATTTCTGTTAACTTGTAAAAAAAGTGTCTATATTTACAATGGTTCCTGTATGGGTTCTCGCGCGTGTAATTATATAATAAAAAGAGTCTCAATGTTGTGTGGTTGATTGACGTAGGATATGACCTGCACTCGCGGCTCTTAGAGCTTTCTTAGGACGGTTTGTGCTCGTAATATCTAGGACCACACTTCACCATTAAAAGACGCACTTAGACTGCATATCTTAGCCAAATTTAACTTGTTCTTCACTCGCTAATAGAGCTGCCTGTCTATGAGAAGCTTTTCATCGATTGCATTTCATATAGTGTAAAATTTCAATTCAGTATTGCATCCTGCATTGTAGGGAGCTGGAGGCACTATAAGTCTTCTTACTCAAGCATTCATCATCGTTTTCTCGATTGCATCGGCTTTTTCCGATTCTCTCTCGATTTTTCTAACCTAAGATAAAGGAACTGGGACTGGACAATAGACGTGATTGCTTGTGTAGATTAATTACAGTGACAACTAATCTCTAAAATCGGGACTGCTAATTGAATTGGACCCAAAAAATTAACTAAAATTAACCCTTGTTTGTGGAAGAATAACCCCGACCTTGATTTCAGGCTGACTAAGGGTACAGAGTGTTTGTGTGCACCCTAAGGCAAAGCCAAAATCCCCTCCTTCCATATCACGTACCCTGATCCGAGCAAATATCACAGGCTGAATAATGGGTTCAACTGACCAGCGCCAAGTAGCCTCCACCTACTCCGATAGGTAGATAGGGGTGAAATTGCGGTGCACCGTGACAAGTTGCTAGTAGCCTCCGCCTGTTCCAGCATGTAGATCGGGGCATAGTTAAAGCCTTGTCAGCCTCCACCTACTTCGGTAGGTAGATAGGGGCAGGTCCTTGAATTCTCAGCTAGGATAGGAGCGAAGAAATGAAGGGCGTTGGTATCTTAGGCGATAGGTTAAACAGGGGAGACGCATCCGACTTTGAGCCAACTTCCCTATAGGCCACGTAACCTTTGATATTTGCTTGAAAAATCACACTTAAAATCAACCAAACTAATCGGACTCAGTTTTAGGTCCTTCACCATGTTGAGTGTGAACTCAGGGTTTGCTCTTGTGTTTGTCTTTCTGTCTGTCTGTGTGTATTATCCTTTGTAATTCCACGCTTTCTACCTCGATCTGCTTCAAGATGTCGGGATATTGGTCCCCATACCCTGTGACCTCTGGTTATTCCTCCTCGACCATATACTCTTCATATTCGCATTCTCCTTCTTCCGTATATCCTCTGCCACCCACAGGAGACCCTTACTCGTGGTCGGTTCTACCTCAACCCGATTATAAAGTCATATCTTTGACTGACTTCTCCATTTCTTCGCATTTCTCACCAACTCCATATTCTAACACTCCGAATCCATTTCCATCTTGGGTTGACTGTCCTTATTCTTGAGAGCTTGCTGGAATCAATGAACCATGTGAAGAACAAGCCACTGCTGAGACAGATGACTGGCAGAATAACATGGTCGATTGAACATGCTGAATAGAAAGGCATGCACCTTATGATCTTCCTGACTTGATTGGCCCTAGTAATCAAGCCTACATTAACAAGCCTTCATATCACACACTCGGAGAGCCTACGGGGGATTGGACTCATGAATTTAATCTACGAGCACCCTCTTTATTAACTCCATCATATGAGGCTCCGACTAATATTTGCCATTCGGATGGTCCATATTCGAACAAACATTACATGCTAGAGTCTAGGTATGTTGATTATGAGACTCCAATATCTCATCAGTATCCTCCAATTGAGCAAAACTCTCCCATGATCTATCAAGAGAACATTTTGGAGGATGACATTTCCAGACTTATTGAGAAAAATGAATCATTTGGTAACAAGCTGAAAGATGTCATCGAAACATTGCACTCAATTTCTGCCATCCTGGGTATAAAAGTGGAGAAGAAAGTAAGTAGATTTGATGTTGAAAATTGAGCGAGCATTAGGGAACCCACACACCTTGTACAGCTGGCCCTACCTAATTCAACTGTGTCGAAGCCGCCCCCGAGCCTCATCGCCCGAACCATATGCTTGGGATTGTCGAGCCTCATCCGAGCCCGAGCCTAACTTCGAGCCTGCATCATGCCTTCATCGCCAGCTGAGCCTAGTCGAAGCAGCCCCAAACCTCCAGCACACCCGAGCCTGGCCTCACGTGATCTTCACGTGCGGTTTGGGTAAATTGCAGGGAGGCCCTCATATGTTTCCACATTTACATTCAGGCCCAGAGACCACGTGACGCCCATGTGCGCCTGGGGTATTTTGCACTTATACCCTCGTGGGTTTCAATAATTGCAAAAATACCCCTGCACGTGTGGGTTATTTACAAGGAAGGTCATGAACTTTGTTTTATTTGCATTTTAGTCCCTCCCAGGGACATGTTTGCTATTTATCTTTCATGCTTTCTTACATTTATGCCCCTGGCTTCACTTTTGCATATCTTGAGCATCCTAGCTCCGATTGAGTCAATTTTATTGGCATTTTGAAGCTCTTTTTATTGTCTTCTTAATGACATGTTTGGATTTCAGATTTGACACGATGAATTTCGATGTATTATTTTAATAGCTGAGTGTCTTTATTATAATACTTCCCATGCCTTATTCATACATCAATGGAAATAGCTTCATTAATTGACCCTTATTTGACTCATGATTACATGGCTCAAGTATTTTTATAATTAGGGCATAATTGCATTGCATTTAATTCATCTACTTGCATGATAAAAAATCAAATAAAAAATGCATATATTCATGTTTACTCAATGCATATTGTCTTGTCTTCATGCGTCGTTGACCTACGATCTTTAATCCAACACTTAACCTAAATAATAAGAGTATAAATTAGACTAAATAGGCACGTATCCTTGAGTTTGACCTTGGACTTTCCCAAGTAAAAGATAAATTCGACCGTTTGATTGGATTGTTAATTTAATTATATGGTCTTTGATCGATCTGATTCAGCCCAACTGCAATGACATCAGAAGTGTTAATGTAACACTATTAAAGGGCTGAAATCTCGGGTTTGTCAATGGCGCCATTGCCGGGGACACGACTCATCTTTTATCTTGTTTGGATTTTTATTTAATTGTAAAATAAATAAAAAATAAGTCCAAAAATGATGAAACTTGGCCAGAATGTGAAATGCAATGGAGTTAGGCTATTGCATTTTTTGGAATTTTTCGACTCTACATGAATTAAAAAATGAATTAAGAATGAACGCAGGGTGAATTTTGCAAAATTAATTTTAATAAATACCAAATTAGATCATTTTCAGATACAAAAATTAACTAGGTACTTCTTATGAGATGAATCCAGGAAAATTTTTAGATCTCAAAAATGATGAATTTTGGACTATTAAAAATCAATTAAGTAAAACACCAATTAATTTATTAAGGCCTCGTTATGCGTGCAAATGATGTGATTTTTGGGCACAGAGTAGAACTACTTAAATTAGATCTATTGTGGTTTTTTTGGTGATTTTTGGAGCAACAATTAATTTAATACGCAATTAAAGGCACACAGTGGCAAACTATGTAAATTTTCAAGAATAGAATTATATTAAATTCCTTGAAGCTCACAAAAATGTGACAAGTGTCCACAATGATACATCACAAGTTTCTCTACAACATGCAATTTTTGGAATTAAATGCAGAATGGGCTGAAAAGAAGTTTTTTTATTTTACGTGCTTGCTCATAAGTAGGACACTTCAATAATAGACGCACATAAGCATCGCTTAACTTAGCCAAATTTAAAAGATGTTTTTCCCCGCTAATAGAAAAATGTTAGGTGCAATTTTTCACTGACTTGCATATATTGATTTTGATTCTCAACTCAGTCCGAGTTTTAATGCTTCTTGCTCAAGGCATTGATTATTAGGTGCATGCCTCTCCATTCGATATCTTCTATCAACCAAGTAATTCTGCCAGTTATCTGTCTCAACAGTGGCTTGCTATTCGTATGATTCTTTGATTCCAACAAGCTCTCGAGAATAAGGACAGTTAGCCCAAGATGGAAGTGGATCTGGAATGTTAGAATATGGAGTAGGTGAGAAATGCGAAGAAGTGGAGAAGTCATCGAAGTTATGACTTCATAACCGGGTCGAGGTGGAACCGACCAGGGGTAATAGTCTCCCATGGATGGTGAAGGATACACGGAATAAGGAGAAGCCGAAGATGAACGGTATATGGTCGAGGAGGAATGACCAGAAGTCTCAGGGTATGGGGACCGATATCCCGGCATCATGAGGAGGAAAAGATGAATGTAAGCAGATCGAGGTAGAAAACGTGCAATTACAAAGGGTAACACAAACACAAGAGCAAACCCTGACTTCACACTCAACACGGTGGTGGACCCGAAACCGAGTACGATTAGTCTGGTTGATTTTAAGTGTGATTATTTTCAAGCAAATAGCAAAGGTTACATGGCCTATAGGGAAGTCGGCTCAAAGCCGGATGCATCCCCCCTGCTTAACCTGTAGCCTAAGATACCAACGCCCTTCCTTTCTTTGCTCCTATCCCTAGCTGAGAATTCAAGGACCTGCCCCCATCTACCTACTGAAGTAGGCGGAGGCTGACAAGGCTTTAACTTTGCCCCTATCTACCTGTTGGAGCAGACGAAGGCTACTAGCAACTTGTCGCGGTGCACCACAATTTCACCCCCGTCTACCTACCGGAGCAGGCGGAGGCTACTTGGTGCTGGTCAGTTGAACACATAATTCAGCCTGTGATATTTGCTTGAATCGGGGTACGTGATATGGAAGGCGGGGATTTTGGCTCTACCTTAGGGTGTGCACACACACACTGTCGGGGTTATTCTCCCGCACTCAGCCTGAAATCAATTTCGGGGTTATTCTCCCGTAAACAGAATTTCTTATTTTATGTTGATTTTTTGGTCAATTTGTTTAGCAGTCCCGATTTTAAGTTAGATGACCACTTGATTAGTCCAACACAAGGCACACCTATCGTCCAGTCCCAATTTCCTTTAATCCTAAGTTATAAAACCAAGGGAGAAGGAGTCGAGAAAAGCCGATGCACGATAAAACAATGATGTATGCCAAGTTCAAAAGACTTACAGTGATCCTCACGCTCTACATGCGAGATGCAAGACAGAATTGAAATTTATCTATATGGATGCAAGCGAGAAAAAGCCGCTCCTACACAAGCAGTTCTATTAGCGAGTGAAGAACAAGTTAGATTTGGCTAAGGTCCTGCAGTCTAAGTGCATCTTTTAATGGTGAAGTGTGGTCCTAGATATTACGAGCACAAACAGTCCTAAGAGAGCTCTAACAGCCACAAGTACAGGTCCTATCCTACGTCAAGCAACCACACAACAGGTAGGGACTCGTTTTATTATGACTTACACATGCGAGAACCCAAACGGGAACCACTGGAAATGAAAATGCAAAAATAAAAAAGAACTTTTTTTACAAGTCCTCTCAAAAACCACTCAATTTATTTCAATGCAAGTTCCTCGGCTCGCTTGGCAAAGCACCTTAGACTCCTCATATTCCTCACATGAAAATGAATGATGGTCAGATAAAGGATGACACAAAATAAATAAAAAAATGACAGAAAAATATTTACAAGAAAAACCGGGAATCAAACTACCCGGGGATGGAAAATCTAAAATCTAAATTTCCTAAAAATTAACCTAAGCCGTGCCTCCTTGACAACAACACCATTTGAAGAGCCTACGAGTTACCCTACCTAATTCAACCGAATTATCGATCAAATTTAGTGATGCGTTCGTTGTAGTCGGATAAATCAAGACTGATCAAAACCACTTAGATTAATATCAAATTAAACACAAGCGAATTAGAGTGATGAATCATAGGTGTACAAGGACAAAGTAAAGCGTTGGCACGATAGATATATCAGGCGAAGGACCTTTGTTCCTAGATAGAAGGTATGGTTGTTCAATGCAAGGCTGAAGGTTTTCCAAGGTAAGATAAAATCCAAGTGGACGGGTCCGTTCATAGTCCGTGCTGTGCATGATAGTGGATGTGTAGAGATATCAATTCATACATATGGAGCACATAGAACACCAGTAATTGGACAATTGCTGAACACTTTGTCAAACCTAATGAACAGTTAGTCCATGTTGAGGAGATTGTTTTCATGCACGAGGAAGACTCAGTAGACACACATAAAGCCGTGCATGTGACCTTGCAACAGTGAGCTCTCGCCATCAGCAGCATCGAAAAGATTCAGATCACGATCCTTGTATATACTCACCCTTCTTGTATATTCCTTCCCTCCCTCCCACGACTCCAGTCACTTTCCCTGGCTCCATATCTTTTCATTTTATGACTATACTTAGGATGAGCAGATCCTAAGTATAGGGGGGAGAGTGACCTGAGTCTATTCACCATTCACTGTACATCCTCCAGATCTCATCGGTTCTCACATCCACTCCTGTCCTATACTTAGGCTAACCTCAGCCTAAGTATTGGGGGAAACGATGCCCGCCATGTGTATATACTCATCCATTTCCCCTCTTGACCTCGTCCGCCCCATTTTTGTTCATCTTCTACACTTAGGCTGCCAGAGCCTAAGTATAGGGGGGCGGGCTGACTTCTATACATTTTTGTTATTTTGGCTCTCCTATGCTTAGCACGAGTTGTGTCTTTTTCCTCGCTTTTCATGCTCCGAGGACATAACACACGCTAAGTATGGGGGGGCGTGTATATATTACATATATACTTTACCCATAGCTCATACTTTTGCGTATTTTCGCATATTTTTGTATATAATTACGGGTGGGATCAAAATCCAATGATGAAGTAAATTCCATTTGAAGAGCCTCGAGTTACCCTACCTAATTCAACCAAATTAACGATTAAATTTTAATGATGTGCGTTCGTTGTAGTCGGGTAAAAACTGACTCTAATCAAAACCACTTAGATTAATGTCGAATTAAACACAAGCGATAACTTTTTTATTATACTAGGTAAAGCCCAAGGTCGAACTCAGAGAGGCAGCTTTTTCCTTAGACTAACTCGAAGTCAATTTCAATGTCAGGTTTTCAGGAGAATATTTTTTTGTATTTTTATGAAATTAAGAAAATGCGATGCAATTCAAGCTAAATTTGAAGGTTAAAGTTTGAAGTATGGTCAAATTAAGTCCAAAAATGATGAAACTTGGATAGAATATGAAATGCAATGAAATTAGGCTACTACAATATTTTTGGAATTTTTCGACTCTACAGGAATAAAATATGAATTAAGAATGAATGCAGGGTGACTTTTGCAAAATTGATTTTAATAAATACAAATTAGCTCATTTTCAGATACAAAAATTAACCTAAGTACTTCTATGTGAGATGAATCAAGGAAAATTTATGGACCGTACATACTAAAATCAACTAAGTAAAACACCAATTAATTTATTAAGGCCTCGTTATGTGTGCAAATGATGTGATTTTTGGGCATAAAGTAGAACTACTTAAAGTAGATCTATTGTGATTGTTTTGTGATTTTTGGAGCAACAATGAATTTCATACGCAATTAAAGGCACAAACTATGTAAATTTCCACAAAAAAGAATTATATTAAATTCCTCGAAGCTTTTAAAAATGTGACAATGTTCATAATGGTAAAGCACAAGTTCCTCTACAACATGCAATTTTTGGAATTAAAAATTGATGCTAAATGAATGCCTAAATAAACGTGCAAACACAAGGACCAAAATGCTAACAGGAATAAAATTGATTAACTCAGAAACATGCATACATGGACTAAAATGCAATTACCTATAATGTAGAGGGTATGTGTGCAAATTCGGGAACACGTGCGCCTCACATGACATGCCTGGCAGTGATTGAAGTGCAATTTTGAAAACTCGTAGAAGCCTCGGTGAAAAATACCCAGACCGCATGAGGATGCACGGGATCTAGGCTCGGGAAGTGTCTGAGGCTCGTATGAGGCTCGGGTCTTCTGCAGGCTCGGATTTGCTTCGGGTGAGGGTCGGTTGCTCCGAGACTAAAGGTCGGGGAAGAGGCTCGGAGGAAGCGACGTGGCGTGATATGGACCGTTCGATCGCAACGGTCAAATGGTTGCTAAAGCGGGAGATGTGGCGCGCCTTGGACCATTAGATCCTCAGGCAATCCAACGGTATCTGGAGCTCCTAGACAATGCTATGTGGAATGCTGGGGACTGTCCGATCGAGACGATCGGACTGCAACTGTGCTTCGTGCTCCTCCTCGCTGTCGCCTCCTGTGGTGGGCATGGTTGGGCTTCGGCGAAGGGTGTCTACCTCCACCGCCCTCTACTGTGCTTAGAGAAGATGCCTGGAGGCTCCTGAGTGGCTGGGCACGATCGTGGAAGCTTCGCAGAGCGGTCGAACATCCTGGAAGAGGCAGACGTGGTCTGTAGGCCGGAGATGAAGGAGCTCGAAGAAGCTCAGCGGCTCCTGCAACGTTAGTGAAGCCAAAGAAAATGGTGCTCGTGCTCGCGTGGGTGTAGTGAGGGAAGCAAGGCCTTGCGGAGTGATGTAGTCGAGTGGTCGTCGTGTTTCTCTGCCTCGATCGGCGGAGCAGTGGTCGAGGGTGGTTCAGTGGTCTAGAACGGAGGTGGTGATTGGGGAGTTATAATTAATTAAGAGAAAAGAGAGGGGAAATTACAAAGAAGATCAGAGGACTTACCTGGTGAATGGCTAAGCGGGGGCCTGGGCTTGAGCCTCTCGTAGAGGCTCAGCGTCATCGCACATCGAGGTCGACCGTCCTCGGAGCTTGGTGACACACGGAGGCGACCGCAACATGGTCGGTGGACCATGGGTCTTACGGGGAGCGATGGTCATCTTCGCTTTATCCTAGCACCTCCCCCTGTCACAGGGAGGTGGCGGAGGGATGGGCCTCACCCCTCGTGAAGGTGGACGAGTTGTGAGGCGGGAATAGGCGGAGTATTTAAGGAGCGGAGGTGGTGGTCCGATGGTGGAGGTCATGGTTTACGTGTGTGTTATGGAGCGGAAAAGAGGGGGTTGTGGTTAGTAATGGACACGGAAATCGAGCAAGCGAGGTAGATCAGGTATATATCAAATGGTCGTTGTGACCTCTATCGCTCGTGTGTCAATCAAGAAAAAGAGACCACCAAATAAGATAAATTCAACTCAAAATCAAATAGCGGTCTTGCTATTATTTTAACCTGGTATAGCGACCAGGGTCGAACACAAGGAGCACGTGATGGCCTCACGGCCTACGAAGTAGTCTCAAAAATAAAATAAAAGACAAGTGTTTTTGGTGGATTTTTAATTGTTTTTATTTTTTTTTGGAATTTTAATGAATTAAGAAAATAAGGAGAACAAAGAAACAAGCAATTCAACAATTTATTTAATGCATCAAAAATCAAGCAAAAATTCAAATAAAAATGTTTTTGTGTGTTTTATAATTTTTACTGTTTTTAGTGAATTTTTGTTATTTTTCTGATTTGTATTTAATTTTCTAAAAATAAAACAATGCAAGAAAATGAAGGCACTGTCCATCCGAGCTAAAAGGACTTAGATAAAATATCTAAAAGTCCCCAATAAGCGTGGAGGTAATTTTTCTGTAAAGTGAAAGAAACAAGAAAAATTTAGGCACCTTAATTATTATTTGTAGATTTTTAGATGATTTATTATAATTTTTATAGGTTTTTAGGTGTTTTGTAATTTTTATGAGTTTTATAAAATGAAAAATGACCAAAATTTGTCAGAAAATCAAACACAACAAACTAAACAGTAACTAATGTTTTTGTAATTTTTAGATAAGTTTTAATATTTTTTGTGATTTTCCAAATCAAACAGTAAGGAAAAAGGGTGTTTGTGATTTTTTTAAAATATCAAATAAAAGCAAAAATGTCTCCAAAAATTCTAGAAAATTTTACAATATGGCAGGAGCCATATATCCAATTTTTATGGAATTTGGAGTAGGTTTGATATTTTATTCAAAAATAAAACCTAGGTACATTGCATAGGGACCTAGCGTAAATATCCAAAGTTCTGGGGGGTCCGGTGCAAAAATCCCACGAAATCACGCCCACAGCGCGTGTCTGGGGCACTCAGGGACCTAAATGCAAACAAAACAAAGTTCTGGGACTATTTGGTAACAGGTACCAAAAGTCCGAGGACCTGTCTGTAAATTACCCACAAATAAGCGCACATGCACAAATAACTCACGCACAGGGGTATAAATGCAATTATATAAAACTATTCATTCATTCATGAACATCCCAAAACTACAAGGCTAAATCCGCAAATATCCCATCAAACACGTGTCGAAGCACGTGACACACTACAGGCGGGGGTATATATGCAAATAGCAAACAAGACAAGGGCCGGAGTGCAAATGTACCCACGTAAATAAAATCCTAAAATTATTTACAGAGCTGTAACGAAATTAAACTAAACTAAGGGCCTAAGGGATAAATTACCCTTTATTAATGAGGTCGTCGGATGGATGCCACGTGGTGGATCGAACGGTTGAGGACGAGTGGCACTCCAACGCTGGACTCCTCGGGCTGATCGGACGGCCAAGGCATCGCCACGTGGAAGATCGCACGGTGGAGGGGCATTGTGGCTAAACCTCAGGCATCAACGGTCCAGATCACCCCTCCCAAGATCGGAAGGCGCGGGACGCTCCTCGGATGAACGCTCAGGATCAAGACTAGAGCTCGGGGTCGATCGGACGTCTCTGAAGGATGGAGGAAGAACTGGGCTCCGGCGAACTTCGCCAGGCTCGTGACGGCGCTGGTCTCCTCCTGGAAGGCCTCTGAGGATCGAAGAAGGAGCGTGGAAGCCTTCTGCGTTGAATGGAGGCCTCCGATGACTCGATGGAGCTCCGAGAAGCTCTGGCAAGTCCGGCGGAGGCGGAGCTGCTGGACCAAATGGTCCAAGCCCTCAGATGGGCTTGGATGTACCTGCAAAGTGCATCAGCAAACTCGCGGGTCGAGGGCAAACTGCCTCGACCCCGTTAATCGTGGTGATAATGAACGGTGAGGCGTGGTGGTCGAGCTCCGGCGAGGGGTGGACGGAGGAGCTCGAATCCCCAGCTCCTGTGCGAGTTGGGTTGAGCGGAGGGGCGTAGAACGTGCGTGGAAAGAAGGCGAGTGCGATGGAGGGTTCCGATGATCGAATGGGAGGCGAACGTGACCAGAATCGAAGGTGGTCGGCGACGGGGCGATTTGGGGCTAAATCAAAATTCGAGAAATAGAAAAGAAACTACGGCTACCTGGGTGGTCGAGTCGACTGGGGAAGAGCAGCTGGTGCTCCGAGTCCTTGCCTCGAGGACCATTGTCGTCCGAGGCTCGAGCTCCTGCTCTGGGCGGAGCACGGCGGCGCTGGCTCGCCGGATCAGTGGTTCGAGCACCCTCTGCCTCGCTGCTACACCTCCGGGGCAAGCTGTCACTCTCGCGCGGGAGATGGAGGTCACTGGGTGGAGGAATGATGATCCAAAGATGCGGAATGAAGTGGCGGAGCTGGGACTTTATACTTCTAGGGGTCCGGCTATCGGGAGGTCGGGCGAGCAGCTTAGAGCGCGGATCCCCAAAATCCACCCCGGGCGTGGATCAGGGATGATCAAGCTCGGATTAGAGCCCGGGGTTAACGGATTCCAAAATTCGGATCGAGTGTGCGAAATGTCGAGAAGTCGGGTTGCGGGCACGGATCCGGGACGGGGTGGTCCTGGGGGCGGGGGGGAGTTGACCGGGGGGTCAACGTCCCCGTGGACCAGTGGAAGCAGGCCACGTGGAAAATATTTAGAAATTCAATTAAAAATAGCAAATGGCCGAATTATTAAAAAGTCAAAACATGAAATATTTTTGTTTTAATTTTTTTCTATTTTTTGGTGATTTTAATTAATTTTTCAAAATAAACATAAGGTATTTACACTTTATGCTATATATAGGTATTTACACAATATGTCTTTTTAATTTTTTTTGATTTTTAATTTGTTATTTTTATTCATTTTTATTCCTATTTTATATTTTATTTATTTATATCATAAAATTAGGAATAAAAGGGTATTTTTATTTTATTTTTATTATTTATATACATAGGTGAAATAAATACATATGTACATATATATACATGGTATATTTACAATGTATTTTATAATTTTTAATTTTGTTCTTTTTATTTTGTTTTTGTTTTAATTGTTTCTATTTTATTTATTTACAACATAAAAAGTAGAATATATACAAATTTTATAAAAAAAATTAATTTTATTTATTTATAAGGTGAAATAAATGTAGGAGTGGCTATGTACATGATGAATATGTACAAGTGATCTATTTTTATTTTCTTTTTGATTTTTTCTATTTTTATCTTGATTTTATATTTATGAATATATACAAGTATTTACAAGCCCATTTCATTCTATTTTTGGAGGAAAATATTTATATTATATTTACAAATCTATTTACACACATGAGCCCCTATCTCCCTCTACTTTGGCTTTTATGCGGTCAGGCCCATGCTGAGCCCTCCCTTGGGTTAGGTTGCTTAATATTTATTCTAAATATTTCCTCTTTTTCTTTTTGATCTTTATTCTTTTATTTTTGCACAAAAACATACTAATTATTACTTTTTACACAATGCATGCTTTTGGTAATTATTTATATTTACAAATATATACATGCATTTGCAAAGGTTTTTGTAGCTAAAATATAAGAATAAAGAGTGATTAATGAGTATTCATCACCCTCCTATACTTAACTTTGCTAGTCCCTTAGCAAACACTTATTTGAAAAAGAAGTGAAAAAGAAGAAAGAAAAAGAAAAAGAGAAGAATGTACATGGATCAATGTTGATTATTAAACTTGCCTTCATTAAATTGAGGTATGGAGCTTAATCAGATCTTTGGATTATTAATGTGTCGGAACCTTATTTGGACTTAAGTTTAAAACTCAACAGCCTCTAAGTTCCACTAATCTCTAATCAAGACTCCTCAATGCTCCAGATCAGAATAAGTCATCAAACACAAACCCTGAAGACCATGAATCTTTCCTTGTCCTATGAATGTGAGGTATAAGCTCTCCACCTCAGAAATGGCAACTTGACAACCCTCCCCAACAAGGTAACTCTATGACCTCAATCTGGCCACTCTTTCCTCGAGGAGCGGGGTATTCCCTTCTAAGTTCAAGTTCAACCGACTCAAGAAGAGGAGGAAGAAGAGAATGGACCATGGCCAGTGTAGCCATGTATCCTTGGGAGCTTGACCAGTGTAGCCAAGTCTCCCTGCTGCAAGCTACATAAGGTGGAACATAGGGAAGCTACAGAGCAAGTGGAAGGGACCTTACCTGGTGAGAAAGGTACACGACAACGGTAGCATTGATATATCCGAGTTGTCTTCTGAGAGTACCTTTCGTGTGAACGGCCAACGGCTCAAGCCATTTCTAGATCATGAGACGCGGGTCATTGATGTTGCCCCGATTCATTTTGCGTGAGATGTGGTCTTTTGACTCACATCTATTGCATCTCACGCCTGATTTTCACTGATCTTCCGACTTGTATAGATCCAGATGTCCATATCATCACATTCTTTAGTCCCACATCCCTTTATTCATCCTTTGATTATTCTATACTTAGGGTGTACTTTACCCTAAGTATAGGGGGGGATGTAGGACCTTTGGGTATTTCTTTTGTTTCTGTCTACCCCTGTTTTTGCTGCCTATACTTAGGGATATTTTACCCTAAGTATAGGGGGGGTAGACCCTGTACATTCTCCACTCGGTTTTCCCTTTGTGTACAGCCTGCTATACTTAGGATTACTTGATCCTAAGTATAGGGGGGAAAACCCGAGATCTCTTTTTGACTTTCTATTCATTTATTCGTCTTTGTATATAGCCTTCCTTTTCACTTCCCTATACATAGCACGAGTTATGTCTTCTTCATCGCTCTTGACTCTGAGGACATCGTTCGAGCTAAGTATAGGGGGGTGTCTATATATTTCATATATACTTTAGCCATAACTCGTACTTTGTGTGAATGTTAATAAATAAAATGGCTAAAAACCCTAAAAATCACAAAAATTAAAAATTTTCATTCTTTTATTTGCACATAAATAGCTAGTGTACAAATTATTTTTGTAAAAATGATTTCAAAAATCTTTTGTGTAAAGCTTGTGTAAATATTTTTGTATCAAAATTATGTATATTGTATAAAATTTTTCCAAAATGTTTTGAAAATCAAAAGTTTGCAAAAATCTTGTGTAAATGTGTGTACATACCTTTTGCAAAACTTGCACTTCATGCATCATCCATTCATGATTTCAAAACATTTTTCAAAAATTTTGCATGTTTGTAAAATTTGTGTAAATAGCATCTTTTGTACATATGTATATAGTTTTTCTGGATGATAGTTGACATTTAAACTAGCCTAGAATTAAATTGGGAAATGGAGCTTGATTAAGATCTTAATCCACCTAATTTCTAAGAGGAACCTTATAGGGCTTAGGTTTAAGGCTTTTCAGGTCCATGGTGACTTAATTCTTTGAGTCCACTAGGCTATGATCACATGTCATCTCAATGAGCCTAAGTAGAGCACTTAACAACAACACATGACTCATAGGGACAATGGCTTTACTTAGACACCAGCACTTTGCACCAAGCTCTCTACGGATGAGGTGGTGAGGAGGCAGTCTTCCTTGACTTGGGGTAGCATATGAGGGTAGTACTTCTAGGCGGAACCTCTCTTCTTCTTTTAGTGAAGGAAGTGCGTCTCAACTTGGTCTGGTTGCCATGAGGTCTAACGACGGGAGTTGTGGGTTGCAATAAAGCTTCAAAAGAGGGATAGTCTACTGGCTCAAGAGGAAAAACTCCTTGTATATATGCTGCACATGTATATGTTATATAGATGCACCTGAAAAAAAATGCAAGAAGAAAATAACTCCAAAAAAGTGGTGGGTCTGAGAGAAAATGATAATCCCACCGGAGGATGTATATAAAGTGCAATAAGCAAAGCTTGTGTCTTGATCTCCCTGTTCGACACCTCGGCTAGACCGTTCGTCTGTGGATGGTAAGGTGTAGCAACACGATGGTCTATGCTGAACTCACTAGCAAGGGCCTTCACCTGGTCGTTGATGAAATGAGACCCCCCATCTCAAATCAATACTCGAGGTACCCCGAACCGCGTGATGATGTACTTCCTCAAAAATCTGCAAACTGTCCTCGCATCAGCGGCTCAGGCAGGGATAGCCTCAACCTAACGACTAACATAATCTACGGCCAACAGAATGTACTCAAATCCCTGACTCTTAGGGAATGGACCCATGAAATCGATGCCCCATGCGTCAAAAACCTCACAGAAGTGAATGGGCTACATCGGCATCATATCACGCTGTCTACAAGTGCCCATCCTCTGACAGTCAGTACACCTCTTCACGAAATCATCAGAGTCCTTGAAGAGGGTAAGCCACCACAAGCCGGATTGGAGCACTTTCTGTGTCGTTCTCCTCCCAGAATGATGTCCTCCTGCCTCAAGCTTGTGGCAGTATGTGAGGACGCTATGGTGCTCCTCCTAAGGAATGCACCTACGCCAGACGCTATCCCCTCCTTCGTGGTAAAGGATGGGATCCTCCCAGTGGTAGGACTTGGCCTTCGCAAGGAAGGTCTCAAGCCTCTGCCTGAGCCAATCTTGTGGGACTTTCCCAGCAACGAGAAAGTTCACAATATCGGCATACCACGGGAGTCAGGCGATAGCAAGGATCGCCTCATCTGGGAAGGTCTCACAAATGGGATCAATATGCTCGGACTCCTCAGGCTGCTCTAAACGAGAGAGATGATCCGCCACCACATTCTTGACTCCAGGCTTATCCTTGATCTCAATGTTGAACTCCTGGAGTAGAAGGATCCATCTAGTCAATCTGGCCTTGGCATCCTTCTTTGCCATGAGGTATCGGATGGCGGTGTGATCAGTGTACAAGGTCACTCTAGATCCAATGATATAAGATCTGAACTTATCTAGGGCGAACACTACGACTAGCATCTCCTTCTCTGTGACTGTATAATTCCGTTGGGCGGAATCCAATGTGCGGCTAGCGTAGTGTATAGCAAAGGGGACTCCATCCCTCCTCTGTCCCAGCACGGCCCCCACGGCAAAATCGGAGGCATCCGTCATGATCTCGAATGGGAGAGACCAATCTGACGGCTGAAGAATAGGAGCCTCAATAACACTCTGCTTGAGAGTCTCGAAGGACGAAAGACACTTGTCATCAACAAGGAAATCGGTGTCTTTCGTTAGGAGGTCAGTCAACGGCCGGGCAATCCTGCTGAAATCATGAATAAATCGTCGGTAGAAACCGACGTGCCCCAGGAATGACCGTAACTGCCTTAAATTGGACGGAGGTGCGAGTTTTCTAATGACATCTACCTTGGCCGGATCAACCTCCATGCCCCTGTTGGAGATGATGTGGCCAAGCACCGTCCCTTGAGTCACCATGAAGTGACTCTTCTCCCAAGAAAGCACCAAGTGAACCTCTATACATCGCTGGAGTACTCGGTCTAGGCAGTCAAGACATGAGTCGAATCCGTCGCCGTAAACCGAGAAATCATCCATGAAGACCTCCAAACACTCCCCTACCATGTCCGAAAAGATCGACAGCATGCATCTCTGAAATGTCGCAGGGGCATTGCATAGCCCGAATGGCATGTGTCGGAAGGCGTATGTGCCGAAGGGACAGGTAAAGGTGGTCTTCTCCTGATCCTCAGGAGCGATGGCCACCTGGTTGTAGCCCGAGTACCCATCCAGGAAACAGTAATGGCTCTTCCCTGCCAGTCTCTCAATGATCTGGTCAATAAAAGGCAGGGGGGAATGATCTTTCTTGGTGGCCTAGTTGAGTCTTCTGTAGTCAACGTAGACCCGCCAAGAAGTGGGTACTCGTGTAGCAATCTCCTCTCCCGACTCACTGGTCACAGTCATGATGCCCGTCTTCTTGGGCACCACATGCAAGGGGCTGACCCACTTGGAGTCGGAAATGGGATAAATAAAATCTGCGCTCCACCATTTTGAGATTTCCTTCATGACAACCTCTCTCAGATTCGGGTTCAGCCACCGTTGGAACTCACGCGACGGCTTCGCCCCATCCTCGAGATAGATATGGTGGGAGCAACGTGATGGACTAATCCCATGGAGATCTGCTACGCTCCATCCGATTGCCTTGCGGTTCTTCTCAAGAACCCCCATCAAACAGGATTCTTGCTCTCCAGTCAGATGGACAGAGATGATGACTGGGTACATCTCAGGCTCGCCCGCAAGGAATCGATACTTCAGCGAAGTAGGGAGCGGCCTCAGCTCTGGACAGCTGGGTACTGGTGGATCTAGCCTCTGAAGTGTCTCTTTGTATGCTGCCAAATCTGTATGGGAGAACTGAAACTATCTCTCAATCTCGGGAATTGGAGAAGGCTGCTCTGACTGGCTGTCTCTGCTATGCTCGGCATCTACCTCCTCCTCAGCTGTAGGCTCTGTGGAACTCAGGTCTGGGATGTAATCCTCGCAATCTGCCCAATCAGACTCTGAATCCGAGGGATCTGCATCAAATAAGGTGGCATCAGTACCACCATCATCACAAAAATCCGTGTCGCGGTCAGGAACCTGCTCTGCTGCCTCTATGGTATCTTGAACCAGGGCTGTGCTCTCCAAGCTCTCCTCTGCTATCATCTCTGCATCAGCGGTGTCTGAAAATGAGAGGATGGCCTGTGCTGCTGGGTCTGCCCATACTGCCTCATCGTCTGTGATCACAAAGTCGCAATCCTGGTGGATGTCTAGCCTGGCATATGTCAGCTGCTTTGCATCTGAAGTCATCTCTGAGCATGATCTGTCTCTGGCTCTGTAGTCCTCGACCGTCTCTATTTGCACACTTTCGCCCTCGACACGAAAGTATACCTTCCCGTTATCATGGTCAGTCACCGCCTTGGCTGTGGCCAAGAACGGGCGACCGAGAATGATGGGGGTATCGGTCACTGAATCAGGGATCTCCATGTCCAACACTACGAAGTCCACGGGGAATTCCAGGCCCTGAATAGTGACGACCACGTCTCGCAACAACCCCTTCGGCCTCTTGACAGATCGATCAGCAAACTGAAGGACTGTCCTGCTCTGTCTAAGAGTGCCCAACTCGAAGCGGTCGAGAAGGGCTGCCAGACGGAGGTTGATAGACGATCCTCTATCTAATAGAGTCCGGTCGAATCTCTGCTCTTTAATGTGACACCTGACATAAGGGGCTCCTGAATCTGGCCTCTTGGTCGGCAGACGGTTCTGAATCGTGAAACACGTGGCTTTTGTCAGCACATGGATCTCTGAGTGGTGGTTCCTCCTCTTCCTCCTGACTGTAGTCCTGTCTCTCAACGAACGCTGAAGAAGGGGGATGTGCTGCAAAGCCTCCTGAAGGGTCAGCTGTATGTGGAATCTATCGATCATGTTCTGGCTGAACTCCTCCTGCTCTCTCTTTTTTGGATCTTTTTCTTTTTTCTTCCCCTTCCCCATCTGAAGGGCTCTAGGGAAGGGAATCACTGGGTCCTTCTCAGATGAAGGACTAGGAAAAGGTCTAGACGGGTCGACGGACGGATCCGCACATACATCAAGCACCACAATGGGACCAGAAAAAACCAAACCTTTTCCTTTATTCACAACATGGTTCCGAGATACATCAAAATGAGGAAAAAATACAGCTCTCTCAGAATGAACTCTGGTGGTCTCAGTACCACCACTGGCTGGCTCAACTGGACGTCTCGCGGCCTCAATACCGCGCTCTGGCTCAGCATCAGGAGTGGCCTCAGTACCACCTCCTCGAACTGGTGAAATAGCGGCCTCAGCACCGCCTGTGGAATCAACATCCTTGGTGGCATCAGTACCACCATCATCAACATGAGCGGCCTCAGTTTGCTCTCCTGCTCCTCATCTGGCGCCCTAGGTGTGTCCTCGTGATGTCTCTCAGACGAGGCGCCGCCGCCGGCTGGTGTCCTACTGCTCCTAAGTGTGACAAAATCAGCATAAAAAAGGTCTACAGACATATCATCAAATGGATCACTAGGAGTGGCATGCTCAGTGTAAGCTACCTGCTCAGACTTCCGCTTCAGGCTGTTGGGGTTCGGCTCGATCTGGGCAGGGATGACGGCCTTCCCTCTCAAAATGTCCCGCATCTCCTGGCGGAACTCGTCCATCTCCCGTCTGAAAGTAGCCTGCTGGTCCGTGAGGAGGTGGGCTATGTCGTCCAAGGCAGGGCTCTCGTATGGTGGACCATGAGAGCCCGACGGGTAGCCTCTCTGGTAATGAGGCTGCTGGAACTGGTGCTGCTGCTGCTGAGAGGGGTAAGTAGGTGGATGTTGCTGCTGGTGAGGCTGCTCACGCCTCCAAGACTGTCCCTACTGATAGGGACGAGGAACGTAGGATGACTGCTGCTGCTGTGAAGGGTAGACTGGGGGCTGCTGCTGTGGCTGGTGATCTCTCTGCTGACTGTACTGGCCTCCCTGACCAGATGGGTGCTGCTGGGGTTGGGCACCTCCGTTCCCCCACCTGAATCCGGGATGGTCTCGTCAGATTCCAGGCTGAGGGCGGTCATACCAAATCCCGTTGACATCCATCAACGGCTCTGCATCGTACTGGGCTGCCGGGAGTACTGCCAGAGGCTGATCAGGCTGGTATACCACCGTCTACAAGTCTGGAGATGGTGGTGACTGGTAGGTGGGCTGCGGCTGCTGGTACGGCTCTGCCTGTACAAGGTGAACCTGCCTAGGCTGCTGTTGTGAGCTGGAGTGCTGGAACGAGCTGTTGTTGCTGCCGTGATCGCCTTGCGACTGAAGACAGGGCTGTGAAGCCGTCTGTGCCTCCTGGAGACACATGAGCTGGGTCTTCATGTCGCTCAGAGTCTGTGCCATCTGCTCCATCTGAGTGATGCCCTGGCACTGCTTCTTCTCTATCAGCTCCATCCGATCCAACTTCTCGCTAATGATGCCCACGTCCACAGCTGACGACTCTGCCTGTGCTGCTGCTACTGCGGACGAACTGGATGGACCGACATTGACCCGTGCTATCCTCTGGTACTGCACGGGTCCTGGCTGCTGCTGGGGTCTGCCCTGAGTATACAACCTGGTCTAAGACATCACCATATAGTTTTCGGCCATCTCCTCGTAGATGGCCCAGACCTGGTCGTGATCCTTGGTGAAGTAAGACCCGCCACAAGAAGCGTTCACCAAGCCCTGGAGCTCTGGTGTCAGCCCGCTGAAGAAGCTCTGCACAAGGTTGGGCTTCGAAATATCATGGTGCGGGCATCGATCAGTCAGCTCACGGAACCTCTCCCATGCCTCATGGAACTGCTCGTTGGGGAGCATGGAGAAGTTGCTGATGAGGGCTCTCGCTGCATTGGTCCGCCCGAGTGGATAGTACTTGTGTAAGTACTCGGTGTGGAGCTGCTCCCAAGTGTAAACAAACTTCCCCAAGTGCTTCAGCCAGGTGGCTGCTCTGTCTGCCAAGGAAAAGGGGAAGGCGATCATCCGAATCGTATCCTGGTCCACCTGACGATCGTGGACGGTACTGCAAACATGAGGAACTCCTGGAGGTGGAGACGGGGCTCCTCAGTGGCGAGCCCGTGGAAGCGGGGGAGTAACTGCAAGGTGTTCGGGGGGAACTTGAAGTCCCCCACGATAGCTGGGAGTACGACCTAGTGGTTCATCAGCGTCGATCCGGGGTTGTGCAACTCCCGCATCAGTCTCGGTGGTCCTCCTGCCGCAGCTGCGGCGGCTGCTGCTGCTGCGGCGGCTGCTGCAGCTGCTGCTGCGGCTGCTGCATCTGCATCATCCGGGATCCTCGGCCCGTCTCTCCTCTGATCTCTCTCTGCTCGCATCTGCTCCATCTCTCTCCTCATATCAAGCATGAATGTTCCCTGATCCCTCAACTGCTGCTGAACGGTCTCGAGGGAGGCGATCAGGGTGGAGTTGATCGTGCCCTGGTCCAACACAAAGTGCTTAGGCTGTGGACCTTGGGAGCGATCCTCTGAACTGCCGGCCATGGCGTCTGCAAAATCAAATGAGCCGAACTCAGGTGCTGATAAATCTGCCAATCTCTCCTCTGGCTCATGTCTCTCGGAACCGAAAGAAAGGGGGTCGAGGGGGAACAGGGCGGAATCATACTCGGGCTCGGAGAGATGGTCTCGTCTCTCACGAGCCAACCTAGATGAATAGGTAGACGCGCCTGAAAGCGGTGCAGCCAGAGGCTGCCTAAGAGATCGTCTACCCATCATCGTGATCTGGCGAGTAAGGTGGATGGGATATGGAGAAACTATGATCAGAATACAAACCCCTCTGTTCACCAACGCACGCGAGCTGAAGACCGTGAAAGTTCGGTCAAATTATCTTGTCCAATTTTATTTTGGTGACCAAACAATCTATCAGAGCGATTACGTGACCTGTTGGGATAGCCGATGCTACCCCAACCGATTGTCCCGCACGAATGAGTCGGTAATCAGTCGGGAATAGCACCGGGGGGCTCTACCTAGTGAACGGGTCACTCTCTCGCACAAGCAAACCAATCAATGAGGGGGTTGCTCTCCCCAAGATAAATTTTTTTAGATCAGGTGTCTTTTAGGGTCAATAGCTTAAACAGTCCCAATATTATGGTTTTTCTTTTTAATATTTTTCAATAAAAACAAAAGGCCCAACGAATTTTTCGGTTCTCCTGATTATTAAGTCAAAAAAACAGGGGGGAGAAGATGAAAAAGCCGATGCGCGATGAAATCAATGATGCATGCAAAGATAGAAATGCGTACCTGTCTCCAGCACTCTACATGCAAGTGATCCGCGCAGAAATGTAAAGAAAGAAAAGAAACTACCTATATGGTGCAGCGGTGAATACCCGAGTCCTAAACAGGCAACTTCTACTCGAAGAACCGTCTAACTGGTCACCGATCCATCAAGCCAAAGGTCCGGTCTCGGTCTACCCCTCCTCCTCCCGACACATCGGGTTCAGGAGCAACGCTTGACAGAGCAGACTACGGCACGTAGGCTACGAAGGGAGTGAGTCAGTTATTTTTATTAGTGATTTATTAGTAGGTCCAATTAATCGCACTATAGGAACAGGAAAATAATTAGGTGTGGGGATCCTACTAATTACGGCACAGTCAAGCAGAAAATCCTAAATCTAGGGGCTCGAGAAAAACCGCGTAAAACCGTAAAAGGCAGCGAAGAAAACCAAAAACCGCGAAAAGCCGCGAAAAACCTAAGGGTCCCCCGAGCACACCGGTGCTCGGCGAAGCAGACCCGCTAGTCAAGCCAAGTCCAAAGTGTCTGAGTCTGTCCCTGTATTATTACAATAATCAAATAAAAATAAAGATAAAGTCTAAACTAATCCTACTCTAATCCTCTCCCACTCAGCCTCTCTCTCACGCTCTCCTGTGGCTCCGTGCAGAAGGGAGCCGCCTCCGAGTCTCGCGGTTGCGCCGGCTTCTCGAAAGCTGCCGCCTCGGTCCTCGGGCCCTCGCAAGAAAGAAACAAGTGGTCAGACCAATAAAATAATTAAATAATAGCAAGAAAATAAATAGGGTATATGTGCAAAAATGCCCAATAAAATAAACACTCAAAATCAAGCAAAAACAAAAATAAGAGAAAATAAAGCAAAACAAAAATAAAAGAAAAATAAAAAGCCGCGAAAAGCCGCGGACTCTGAAAGAGCCGCGAAAAGCCGCGAAAAATAAAACAAAGAGAAAACGAAAAAGAAAAATAAAAAACTACTAAGCCGTGCTCCCCGGCAATGGCGCCATTCTGATGGACACGGAAATCGAGCAAGCGAGATAGATCAGGTATATCTCAAATGGTCATTGTAACCTCAATCGCTCGTGTGTCAATCAAGAAAAAGAGACCACCAAATAAGATAAAATCAACTCAAAATCAAATAGCGGTCTTGCTATTATTTTGACCTGGTATAGCGACCAGGGTCGAACATAAGGAGCACGTGATGGCCTCACGGCCTACGAAGTAGTCTCAAAAATAAAATAAAATAAAAGACAAGTGTTTTTGGTGGATTTTTAATTGTTTTTATTTTTTTGGAATTTTAATGAATTAAGAAAATAAGGAAAACAAAGAAACAAGGCAATTCAACAATTTATTTAATGCATCAAAAATCAAGTAAAAATTCAAATAAAAATGTTTTTGTGTGTTTTATAGTTTTTACTGTTTTTAGTGAATTTTTGGTATTTTTCTTATTTGTATTTAATTTTCTAAAAATAAAACAATGCAAGAAAATGAAGGCACTATCCAGCCAAGATTAAGGGACTTAGATAAAATATCTAAAAGTCCCCAATAAGCCTGGAGGTAATTTTCCTGTAAAGAGAAAGAAACAAGGAAAATTTAGGCACCTTAATTATTATTTTTCGATTTTTAGATGATTTATTAGAATTTTTATAAGTTTTTAGGTGTTTTGTAATTTTTCTGAGTTTTATAAAATGAAAAATGACCAAAATTGGTCAGAAAATCAAACACAACAAACTAAACAGTAACTAATTTTTTGTAATTTTTAGATAAGTTTTAATATTTTTTGTGATTTTCCAAATCAAACAGTAAGGAAAAAGGGTGTTTGTGATTTTTCTAAAATATCAAATAAAAGCAAAAATGTCTCCAAAAATTCTAAAAAATTTTACAACATGGCAGGAGCCATGTGTCCAATTTTCATGGAATTTGGAGTAGGTTTGATATTTTATTCAAAAATAAAACCTAGGTACAGTGCACATGGACCTGTGCGTAAATATCCAAAGTTCTGGGGGGTCCGGTGCAAAAATCCCACGAAATCACGCGCGCAGCGCGTGTTTGGGGCACTAAAGGACCTAAATGCAAACAAAACAAAGTTCTGGAACTATTTGGTAACAGGTACCGAATGTCCGAGGACCTGTCTGTAAATTACCCACAAATAAGCGCACATGCACAAATAACTCACGCACAGGGGTATAAATGCAATTATATAAAACTATTCATTCATTCATGAACATCCCAAAACTACAAGGCTAAATCCGCAAATATCCCATCAAACACGTGTCGAAGCACGTGACACACTACGGGCGGGGGTATATATGCAAATAGCAAACAAGACAAGGGCCGGAGTGCAAATGCACCCACGTAAATAAAATCCTAAAATTATTTACAGGGCTGTAACGAAATTAAACTAAACTAAGGGCCTAAGGGATAAATTACCCTTTATTAATGAGGTCGTCGGATGGATGCCACGTGGTGGATCGAACAGTCGAGGACGAGTGGCACTCCAATGTTGGACTCCTCGGGATGATCGGACGGCCAAGGCGTCGCCACGTGGAAGATCGCACGGTGGAGGGGCGTTGTGGCTAAACCTCAGGCATCAACGGTCCAGATCGCCCCTCCCAAGATCGGAAGGTGCTGGACGCTCCTCGGATGAACGGTCAGGATCACGACTGGAGCTCGGGGTCGATCGGACGTCTCTGAAGGATGGAGGAAGAACTGGGCTCCGGCGAACTTCGCCGGGCTCGTGACGGCGCTGGTCTCCTCCTGGAAGGTCTCTGAGGATCGAAGAAGGAGCGTGGAAGCCTTCCGCGTCGAATGGAGGCCTCCGATGACTCGATGGAGCTCCGAGAAGCTCTGGCAAGTCCGGCAGAGGCGGAGCTGCTGGACCAAATGGTCCAAGCCCTCAGATGGGCTTAAATGTACCTGCAAAGTGCATCAGAAAACCCGCAGGTCGAGGGCAAACTGCCTCGACCCCGTTAAGCGTGGTGATAGTGAACGGTGAGGCGTGGTGGTCGAGCTCCAGCGAGGGGTGGACGGAGGAGCTCTAATCCCCAGCTCCTGTGCGAGCTGGGTTGAGCGGAGGGGCGTAGAACGTGCGTCGAAAGAAGGCGAGTGCGATGGAGGGTTTTGATGATCGAATGGGAGGCGAACGTGACCGAAATCGAAGGTGGTCGGCGACGGGGCGATTTGGGGCTAAATCAAAATTCGAGAAACAGAAAAGAAATTACGGCTACATGGGTGGTCGAGTCGACTGGGGAAGAGCAGCTGGTGCTCCGGGTCCTTGCCTCGAGGACCGTCGTCGTCCGAGGCTCGAGCTCCTGCTCTGGGCGGAGCACGGCGGCGCTGGCTCGCCGGATCAGTGGTTCGAGCACCCTCTGCCTCGCTGCTACACCTCCGGGGCAAGCTGTCACTCTCGCGCGGAAGATGGAGGTCACTGGGTGGAGGAATGATGATCCAAAGATGCGGAATGAAGTGGCGGAGCTAGGACTTTATACTTCTAGGGGTCCGGCTATCGGGAGGTCGGGCGAGCAGCTCAGAGCGCGGATCCCCAAAATCCACCCCGGGTGTGGATCAGGGATGATCAAGCTCGGATTAGAGCCCGGGGTTAACGGATTCCAAAATCGGATCGAGTGTGCGAAATGTCGAGAAGTCGGGTTGCGGGCACGGATCCGGGATGGGGTGGTCCTGGGGGGAGTTGACCGGGGGGTCAACGTCCCCGTGGACCAGTGGAAGCAGGCCACGTGGAAAATATTTAGAAATTCAATTAAAAATAGCAAATGGCCGAATTATCAAAAAGTTAAAACATGAATTTTTTTTGTTTTAATTTTTTCTATTTTTTGGCGATTTTTAATTAATTTTTCAAAATAAACATAAGGTATTTACACTTTATGCTATATATAGGTATTTACACAATATGTCTTTTTAATTTTTTTTGATTTTTAATTTGTTATTTTTATTCATTTGTATTCCTATTTTATATTTTATTTATTTATACCATAAAATTAGGAATAAAAGGGTATTTTTATTTTATTTTTATTATTTATATACATAGGTGAAATAAATACATATGTACATATATATACATGGTATATTTACAATGTATTTTATAATTTTTAATTTTGTTCTTTTTATTTTGTTTTTGTTTTAATTGTTTCTATTTTATTTATTTACAACATAAAAAGTAGAATATATACAAATTTTATAAAAATTAATTTTATTTATTTATAAGGTGAAATAAATATAGGAGTGGCTATGTACATGATGAATATGTACAAGTGATCTATTTTTATTTTCTTTTTGATTTTTTCTATTTTTATCTTGATTTTATATTTATGAATATATACAAGTATTTACAAGCCCATTTTATTCTATTTTTGGAGGAAAATATTTTTATTATATTTACAAATCTATTTACACACATGAGCCCCTATCTCCCTCTACTTTGGCTTTTATGCGGTCAGGCCCATGCTGAGCCCTCCCTTGGGTTAGGTTGCTCAATATTTATTCTAAATATTTCCTCTTTTTCTTTTTGATCTTTATTCTTTTATTTTTGCACAAAAACATGCTAATTATTACTTTTTACACCATGCATGCTTTTGGTAATTATTTATATTTACAAATATATACATGCATTTGCAAAGGTTTTTGTAGCTAAAATATAAGAATAAAGAGTGATGAATGAGTATTCATCAGTTAGCCATGTATGGTGCGAAGATGATGGAAGACCGGGCTACGTGGGGGTGGTTGTTTCGAAGGAAGAGGGTGACAAGAGGTTATGGCTGAAGATGGAAGGGGGAATGGGCTGGCGTGGGAGAGTAGAGCAGATGGAGGTGGAAGACGGAGTCTCGACCGTTGGATCTCACGATCCAACAGTCACAAGATGGGCGCGAAATAGAGGCTAGGATTAAATCCCAGGCGATATGATCTGGTGGTCGTGGAAAGTGCCACATGGCATGAGGAGATTAAGGCGCCAGCTAACGGTTGAGATGGAATTGGGGGCATGATCGAAGGGTTGAGGATTGCACAGGAGTGTGCGGTGGGGATGAAGGTACTGGGGACAGATCGGGTGGCAAATATTTGGACACGTGGTGTGCCGAGGTAAAGGCAGAAGCCAATAGTGTTGATGAGATCTGGAGTTTGATCGGAGGGTTGAGACAAGGGCAGGAATGGACGAAGGAGATCTGGAGAGAAGGAGAGCAATCGGACGGCAGAGGGAGGAGGGTGTATGAGATGCATGGAAACACGCCGCGTGGCGCAACCAGAAGCACCACGTGGCCCAGTCAGATTATTGTGATAAAGAAATTAAGATAGAAGGCGGGAAAATGACCGAATTTGGAAAAACTCAAAACATGAAAGTTGTAGATCTTGATGAGATGTACAAGTTTCATGTTGATCAAAAATGGAGATGAGATAAAACAAAGGCACAAAATATTTTTGAGAGCATTTTTAACGTTAAAAACACTACGATTTTTAATTTTACCATTTTTTGTATTTTTAATTTATTTAATGACTATGACAATTACATGGACTTGTCTGGTTTTTATTGACACTTAGTCCAAGCTAGGGGGTTAATTTCAGCGAATTAAGAGCATACAACATGGTTTCATCAACCCCTTATATTTAAACTATGCTCGTCCCCGAACATCAAAGAAAACGAATGAGCTGGATTAACCCCCTTGTGCATGTGCGTACATGATCTGATCTGTTCAAGTCCTCTCAATTTTAGAAATCCAAAATCTTAGTGCTCAACCCTGCCTTAATCAAGAGGCATCCAATTCCTCTAGTTTTTCCAGACTCTCTGATATACATATAAACAAAGGGTATGACATTTAGTGTTGACTGCGCTCACGAGAGTAGAGTTAAAACGTCACCCAAGACCCTGGTTCAAGAAATTCTCCTATGGACCCAATCCTCAACACTAGGGAATAAATCAGATATTGCGTCCAATCCACCGTCTCTTTAGTTGTTGGACTTAGAAGTGTAGGTGGCAGGCCAGTTTTATGGAGGGTTTGGGACCGTGTCATTTCTTCTCTCCCTCTCATTGGAACAAGGATTTTCTCAAGTGCCTTATTACTCAACACAATTTTTTTGTGTTGATCAGTGCGTCCGTCAAGAGAAGTTGGATCCATATACACTTGTTTTCCTGGGAATACACCGGGGTGTGTTTTTTTTGAGTACCTATTGTTACCTTCTACACCCAGACTTGTAGCATTTATAATGCAGAGCCCTTTTTTGGTGCAAGCTGACTCCTGGCCCTAATAGCGGTGGTCCAAGTGGACACTTTGAAAATGGTTGGGAGCGCTTGCCTTTGGTGGAAGCTCTTTGATGATTGACTTTGTGGAATAAGAGCTTTTCTTTGACATTTCATTGTTTTGTAATATTTTTGGCTAGCTCCACTGCTTTTACTAAGAGTTGGCGCATACTGATCAACATTTTTATTTATTTCACATCTTGGTACTTAGATCAATGTCAAGAGATTGGTATAAGAACCAAGTTCTCATATTGGCTAAAATTGCTGACACTTAGGTTTCATGAAGCCTTCAAAGATTTTATCCCATTCTCAAGCATCGTTAGATCAAATCTAGACTCGAATCTCTCATCCCAGTTCCTCAAGTGAAATTCCAGCTCATCTCATCAAAACTGTAGTCGTTCATGTAATGTGTTGATCATATTCTAAAGATCGGAGACTAAGCATGCAATAT
Source organism: Ottelia alismoides (assembly GCA_037367405.1). Taxonomy (NCBI): domain Eukaryota; kingdom Viridiplantae; phylum Streptophyta; class Magnoliopsida; order Alismatales; family Hydrocharitaceae; genus Ottelia; species Ottelia alismoides. The sequence goes on along the minus strand of JAZKJV010006842.1, from coordinate 26,987 downwards.
AACATGTAAATCTAGGAACCTAGGGAAATGTGGATGATTAAGTCTAAGACCATGATGGCTAAGGCTAGTTAACCTAAAATCTCAAGACCTTATAAACCAAGTTTCCCTGAGCATTTCTGATTCTGGGTGGAAGTGAAAATGTAGAGGATTTAATTCAACTCCTTCATTCAAAACTTTTTTATGAAGACTATAAAAGACAAAATGACTGTCTAAACTCAAATGAGCAGATGCATCTGCATTCAACCAGTATAGTTGTAATTACAGGACGAAACCCGTTGCTTGAGGACGGAGCCTTGCGCGATGTCCTCTAAACCACCTACTCTGCTAAGAGCGAACCCTCACTGAATGCGGCTACGTATTTGGGTTTAGTAGTCATTATTGACTCTTAAAGGATTTGAATTTTTCATTTTTATGGATTTTTGATTAAAGGTCAGAACATAGGTTAGACTCAACTTTCCTTAAAATCAAAAAAGAATTTACGACACCATGTCACACAAATAGAGATTTTCAAAACATTTTCAAAAGATTTTTCAAAACAAGAGAAACTCATTTTTCAAATCATTTTCGAAAGTATTTTTCTTGAAAAGTAGTGTAACATAATATAGAAAAGCCTTGAAAATAATTTTGTCCACTTAGTTCAAGAAATTATGCCTTATCCAAAAAGTTTTAATTTTCTCAATTTTTTTTAAAATATAGCTAAAATACAAATACTTTATATACGGTATACGCCCCTATACTTAAACTTTGCTATGTCCTCATAGCACTAGATGATACAAGGCCATAGGTCCATTTAAATATAGAAAAATATATAGGAACTAAGGTGGGCTCCCCCTATACTTAGGTTAGAAATAACCTAAGTATCGAGGCAAGGAAAGATAAGTAGAAAAATCATGGGGACTCAGGTCCCCCTATACTTAGGCTGAGAGTAGCCTAAGTATAAAGATGGATAATTGATGTTCGGAGGGACTTGCGGTGAACAAAGAAGTTGGATGACTATACAATTGAGCGGATGAATCTTCTGAGATGGATGGAGTACCTAGGGTCTAGGGGAGGGTGTCGAAGCAACCAAGGCTCAAACAAGCATGCACCATTCTTGATTTCACCAACTTACACGTAAAAACAACAAATGTTGGTTGGTTATCTTGTTGGTTTTATTGGTATTTAAAAACATTCTAGTTTACGCAGGAAAATGTCAAATAAAATCAACTACGTAAACACGGGTGTTGCTCTCCCAAAACCAGATTTTACTCCATTTTTAGGTTGACTTGCAATTAACAGTCCCAATTATTTTGCTTAAGGTTATCACTGGTTAAAAGTGAACACATAAATCAAGCAATCATCTTCTACCGCTCATTCCCATTTTCCATTAAACTAGTTGATCAAGCTAGGAGGGGGAGTCAAGGAAAGCCATGTAGTCGATAAAAACTATGATCTAGGCTATGCGAGAAAACATGCAGTGCCTTGAGCAAGAAGCGTGAAAACTCAGACTGAGTTGAAAATAAAATCATATGTATGCAAGTCGGTGAAAAACCACACCTAACATGCTTCTATTAGCGGGGAAGAACATCTTTTAAATTTGGCTAAGTGAAGTGATACTTATGTGCGTCTACTATTAAAGTGTGTCCTACCTACGAGCAAGCACGTAAAATGAAAATGTAAAAGAAGCTCGAAGAGCCGCATGCCTAGTCCTCAGCCGACACTCAAGTGGGGATGATCCCCACACAACCATATATAAGTCGTTCATTTACAAGCGCGAGTCTTCGATCGATGACCGCTGTAAAGACAATTATTACATGACATAAAATAAAATGCAACATTTTTTTTCGATTCCTCTCCAAAATTTCTTCTGTGGCTCCTCGCAATGGGGAAGTACCTTCGCCTCGCCTCCTTGAACATCAAGGGTCCTACCACAAAAGCAAATGTTAGATATCAATCAAAAAGAATTTTTAATGATGCAAGACAAATGAACAAATTGACTAACAAATAGGAAACACTTAACAAAATAAATAAAAATCCAAACAAGACAAAAGATGAGCCGTGTCTCCGGCAACAACGCAATTTGAAGAGCCTCGAGTTACCCTACCTAATTCAACCGAATTAACAATTAAATTTTAATGATGTGCATTCGTTGTAGTCGGGTAAAAATGGACTAATCAAAACCACCTAGATTAATGTCGAATTAAACACAAGCGGTATTTTTTTTATTTTACTTGGGCAAGACCAAGGTTGAACATAGGGAGGCAGCTTTTTCCTTAGACTAATTTGAAGTCAATTTCGATGTCAGGTTTTCAGGAGAATTTTTTTTGTATATTTTATGCAATTAAGCAAATACGATGCAATTCAAGCCAAATCCGAAGGTTAAAGTTTGAAGTATGGTCAAATTAAGTCCAAAAATGATGAAACTTGGCCAGAATATGAAATGCAATGAAATTAGGCTACTGATTTTTTTGGAATTTTTTGACTCTACATGAATTAAATATGAATTAAAAATAAAGGTAGGGTGAATTTTGCAAAATTAATTTTAATAATTACCAAATTAGATAATTTTCGGATACAAAAAGTTAACCTAGGTACTTGTATGTGAGATGAATCCAGGAAAATTTATAGACCTCAAAATGATGAATTTTGGACCTATTAGAAATTAACTAAGTAAAATACTAATTAATTTATTAAGCTCTCGTTATGCATGCAAATGATGTGATTTTTGGGTACAAAGTAGAGATACTTAAGTTAGACCTGTTATGATTTTGTTGGTGAATTTTGGACAACAAATAATTTAGTATGGAATTAAAGGCACACACTGGCAAAACTTTGTAAATTTCCACAAATATAATTGTATTAAATTCCTCGAAGCTCACAAAAATGTGACAAGTGTCCACAATGATAAAGCACAAGTTCTCTACAACATGCACTTTTTGGAATTAAAAATTGATGCTAAATTAATGCCTAAATAAATGTGCAAACACAGGGACCAATATGCAAATAGGAATAAAATTGATTAACGCAGAAACATGCGTACCTGGACTAAAATGCAGTTACCTATAATGCATAGGATATGCGTGCAATTTATCCACTGAACACGTGTGCCTCACGTGACTTAACCTGATAGGGACTGAAGTGCAATTTCGAGAACTTGTAGGGGCCTCAGTGTAAAATACCCAGACCGCACGCGAAAACCACGTGGGATCTTGGCTCTGGAAGCATCGGATGCTCGGATGAGGCTCGGGTCTTCTGCAGGCTCGGATTTGCTTCGTGTGAGGGTTAGTTGCTCTGAGCCTAAAGGTCGGGGAAGAGGCTCGGAGGAAGCGACATGGACCGTTCGATCGTAAAGATCAAATGGTTGCAGAAGTGGGAGACGTGGCATGCCTTGGGCCATTAGATCCTCAGGTGATCCAACGGTATCTGGAGCTCCAGGAGAATGCTACGTGGAACGCTGGGGATCGTCCGATCAAGACGATTGGAAGGCAATTGTGCTTCGTACTCCTCCTCGCCGCCGCCTCCTGCGGCGGGCATGGTTGGGCTCCAGCGAAGGGTGGCTACCTCCGCCACCCTCTACCGTGCTCGGAGAAGACGCCTGGAGGCTCCTGAGTGGCTTGGCGCGATCGTGGAAGATTCGTGGAGCGGCCGGACGTCCTGAAAGAGGTAGGCGTAGTCTGTAGGCTGGAGATGAAGGAGTTCGAAGAATCTCTGGCAAGGTTCCAATAAATGACAAAAGCGGCTCCTACAACGTTAGCGAAGCCAAAGTAAATGGTACTCATGCTCGCATGGGTGTAGTGAGGGATGCGAGGCCTTACAGAGTGAAGTGGTCGAGTGGTTGTCGTGCATCTCCGCCACGATCGGCGGAGCAATTGTCGAGGGTTGTTCGGTGGTCTAGAATGGTCGAGGGGAAAAATGAAGGGGTGCACAAAGATGGTAGCTCCAAGGCGGAGCTTAGGCGATGGTCAGTGGGAGGTGATGTCGAGCGAGGAGGTAGGGAAAAATAAGAGAAAATCGGAGGGGGAGAAGATGAAGATCAGAGAAGAAGATGGAGGGATCTACCTGGGAATTGGCGCTCGAGATGGAGTCATCGGTCTTCGCTCGAGGGCTTGTAGGAGCCCGAGCTCGCGCAGCTCGATGGAGGAGCTGTTGCACGGCGAAGCTCGCCGTGGATCTCGCCGGAGAAGAACCACTGTCGTCGCTCGATTGCTAACTTAATCTCTGTCACAGATCGGTGGAAAGAGCTCTAGGGTCTCTCGTGCAAAGGCGGATGGGTTTGAAGGTGGCCGGAGGTGCTATATTTATTGGAACGAGGTGGTGACTTTGGTGATGGGGGTTGAGGTTTATGTAGGGTCTATGGAGCGAGGGAGAGGCCGTCGTGGGGTAACTGAGTAGCTACGAGGAGGAGGGATGATGTGGCTATGTTGTGGGCTCGTCGGGAAGTGGAGATGGTGGCTAACGAAGCGGAGAAAATAGAAAGGGGCGGTGAGTAGGCGAGGTGGAGCGACGTGGTCAAGGCATTCTTAGAGGTTGAAGACGGTGCCTCGGTCGTTGGATCTTACGATCCAACGGCCACGATAGGGGTGTTAGGGAGCGGTTAGGATTAGATCAGGCAGGCAAGATCGAAGGGCGATGGACGAGCCATGTGGTGGGATGTGGGGAAGGCGCTGAAGGACGATGGAAAACACCTGATGTTGATGAAACCGTGTTTCATGCTCTTAATTCGCTTAAATTGACCCCCTAGCTTGGACTAAGTGTCATAAAAAACCAGACAAATCTTTGTAATTGTCAGAGTCATTGAATAAATTAAAAATACAAAAAATGGCAAAATTAAAAATCGTTGTGTTTTTAACATTAAAAATGCTCTCAAAAATATTTTCTGCCTTTGTTTGATCTCATCTCCGTTTTTAGTCAACATGAAACTTGTAGATTTTATCGAGATCTACAACTTTCATGTTTGGAGTTTTTCCAAATTCGGTCATTTTTCTCCTCCTTCCTAATTTGTTTGTCGCAATAATCTGATTGGGCTACGTGGCACCTTCTGGTTGCGCCACGCGGCCCATCTCTACACATGCCACGTGCCCTCCTCCCTCTACCATCTGATTGCTTTCCTTCTCTCCAGATCGCCTCTGTTCGTTCCTGCCTTTATCTCAACCCTTCGATCAAACTCCAGATCTCATCAACACCGTTGGCTTCTATATTCACCTCGACGCGCCACCTGTCCAAATCTTAGCCACCCGATCCGTCCCCAGTACCTTCATCCCCACCACACACTCCTGTGCTACCCTCAACCCTTCGATCGTGGCCCCGATTCCATCTCAACCGTCGGCTGGCACTTTAATCTCCTCGCACCATGTGGCGCTTTCCATGACGTCCAGATTATACCGCCTGGTATTAATCCTAGCCTCTACTTCGTGTCCATCTTGTGACCGTTGGATCACGAGATCCAACGGTCAAGACTCCATCTTCAACCTCCGAGAATGCCTCGACCACGTTGCTCCACCTCGCCTACTCTCCACACCCTTTCTATTTTCTCCGCTTCGTCAGCCACCATCTCTACTCCCCGACGAGCCCACGACATAGCCACATCATCCCTCCTCTTCGCGGCTACTTAGTCACCCCACGACAGCCTCTCCCTCGCTCCATAGACCCCACGTACACCTCAACCCCCATCACTGGAGTCACCACCTCGTTTCTATAAATAAAGCACCTCCGGCCACCTTCAAGCCCATCCACCCTTGCACGAGAGACCCTAGAGCTCTTCTCCTCCTATCTGTGACAGAGATACGACTTGAAATCGAGCGACGACAGTGTTATCCTCTCCGACGAGATCTACGACGACCTTCGCCATGCAGCAGCTACTCCGTCGAGCTGCGCGAGCTCGGGCTCCTACCGACCCTCGAGCGATGACCGGCGGCTCCACTCCGAGCCTCCATTCCCAGGTAGTGTCCTTCATCTTCTTCTCTGATCTTCTTCTTCTCCCCCTTTCACTTTCTCCTAATTTATTAGGCTTACTCGCTCAACATCACCTCTTATTGACCATCGCCTAAGCTCTGCCTTGGAGCTATCATCTTCGTGCATCCCTTCGTTTTTCCACTCGATCGTTCAAGACCACCGAACCACCCTCGACCACTGCTCCACCGATCGCGGCGGAGAAGCACGATGACCACTCGACCATTTCACTCCGCAAGGCCTCGCATCCCTCACTGCACCCACGCAAACACGATCACCATTTTAATTGGCTTCATTAACATTGCAGGAGCCGCTTTCATCATTGATTGGAACCTCGCTGGAGCTTCTTCGAGCTCCTTCTTCTCCGGCCTACTGATCATGCCCGCTACTTCCAGGACGTCCGGTCGCTCCGCAACACTTCCAAGATCGTGCCTAGACACTCAAGAGCCTCTAGGCATCTTCTCCGAGCATAGTAGAGGACGACGGAGGTAGCCACCCTTCACCAGAGCCCAGCCATACTCGTCGCAGGAAGCGACGACGAGGAGGAGCACGAAGCACAATTACCGTCCGATCGTCTTGATCGGACGGTCCCCAACGTTCCACGTAGCATTATCTAGGAGCTCCATATACCGTTGGATCGCCTGAGGTTCTAATGGCCCAAGGCGTGCCAAGTCTCCCGCTTCAGCAACCGTTTGATCTTTGTGATCGAACGGTCCATATCGCACCACGTCACTTCCTCCGAGCCTCTTCCCCGACCTTTAGGCTCGGAGCAACTAACCCTCACCCGAAGCAAATCTTAGCCTGCAGAAGACCCGAGCCTCATCCGAGCCTCCGACGCTTCCTGATCCTAGATCCCAGGTGGTCCTCACGTGAGGTCTCGATATTTTACACCGAGGCTCCTGAAAGTTTTCAAAATTGAACTTCAGTCCCTACCAGGTTACGTCATGTGAGGCACACGTGTTCCGTGGATAAATTGCACACATATCCTCTGAGTTATAGGTAATTGCATTTTAGTCCATGTACACATGTTTCTGCATTAATCAATTTTATTCATGTTCGCATTTTGGTCCATGTGTTTGCACGTTTATTTAAGCATTCACTTAGCATCAATTTTTAATTCCAAAAATTGCATGTTGTAGAGAAACTTGTGCTTTATCATTGTGGACACTTATCACATTTTTGTGAGCTTCGAGTAATTTAATATAATTATATTTGTGGAAATTTACATAGTTTTGCCACTATGTGCCTTTAATTCCATTTTAAATTATTTGTTGCTCCAAAATTCACCAAAAAAATCACAATAGGTCTAGTTTAAATAGCCCTACTTTGTGCCCCAAAATCACATATTTGCATGCATAATGAGGCCATAATAAATTAATTGGTGTTTTACTTAATTGATTTTTAATAGGTCCAAAATTCGTCATTTTTGAGGTCTATAAATTTTCCTTGATTCATCTCACATAAAGTACCGAGGCTAATTTTTGTATCTGAAAATGATCTAATTTGGTATTTATTAAAATCAATTTTGTAAAATTCACTCTGCATTCATTTTTAATTCATATTTGATTCATCTAGAGTCGAAAAATTCCAAAAAAATTGCAGTAGCCTAATTTCATTGCATTTCATATTCTGGCCAAGTTTCATCATTTTTGGACTTAATTTAACTATACTTCAAACTTTAACATTTGAATTTGGATTGAATTGCATCACATTTTCTTAATTACATAAAAATACAAAAAAATATTCTCCTGAAAACCTGACATCAAAATTGACTTCGAATTAGTCTAAGGAAAAAGCTGCCTCCCTGAGTTCGATCTTAGGCTTGCCCAAGTAAAATAAAAAAATTTGCCACTTGTATTTAATTTGACATTAATCTAAGTGGTTTTGATTAGTCTGTTTTTACCCGACTACAACGAATGCACATCATTAAAATTTAATCATTAGTTTGGTTGAATTAGGTAGGGTAACTCGAGGCTCTTCAAATGGCGCCGTTGCCGGGGAGGCACGACGTAGGTTATTTCTAGAAAATTTGGATTTTAGGTTTTCCATCTCTGGGTAGTCTGATTCTCGTTTCTGTTCTTGTGAATATTTTTCTATCCAATTTTTATTTGTTTGTTTTTTCATCCTTTATCTGATCATAATTTATTTTTTGTGCGAGGAATATGAGGAGTCGAAGGTGCTTCGTCAAGCGAGCCGAGGAACCCGCATTAAAATAAATTGAGTGGTTTTCTATAGGACTTGTAAAAAATTTTGCATTTCTAACGATTCCCGTTTGGGTTCTCGTACATGTAAGTCATAATAAAACGAGTCCCCTCCTGTTGTGTGGTTGCTTGACGTAGGATAGGACCTGCACTTGCAGCTCTTAGAGCTCTCTTAGGACTGCTTGTGCTCATACTATCTAGGACCACACATCACAATTAAAAGACGCACTTAGACCGCATGACTTTAGCCAAATCTAACATGTTTTCCACTCTCTAATAGAACTTCTTGTCTAGGAGAGGCTTTTTCGCTTGCATCCATATAGTGTAAAAAGTTCAATTCTGTTTTGTATCCCACATGTAGAGCGCGTGTATTACTGTAAGTCTTTTGAACTTGGCATACATCGTTGTTTTATCGTGCATCGGTTCTTCTCTTCTCTTTCTCCCTTGGTTTTCTAACTTAGGATTAAAGGAATTTGGGATTGGGCGATAGACGTGCCTTGTGTGTGGACTAATCAAGTGGTCACCTAATTTAAAACTGAGACTGCTAAACAAATTGACAAAAAAATCAAATAAAATCAGAAATTCTATTTTTAGGAGAATAACCCCGACCTTGATTTCAGGCTGAGTGAGGGTACAAGAGTGTGTGCACACACCCTAAGGCAGAGCCGAAATTCCCACCTTCCATATCGTGTACCCCGATCCGAGCAAATATCACAGGCTGAACTATGGGTTCAACTGACCAGTTCCAAGTTGCCTCCGCTTACTCCGATAGGTAGATAGAGGCAAAATTGCGGTGCACCGCGACAAGTTGCTAGTAGCCTCCGCCTGCTCCAGTAGGTAGATAGGGGCAAAGTTAAAGCCATGTCAGCCTCCGCCTACTTTGATAGGTAGATAGGGGCAAGTCCTTAAACTCTCAACTAGGGATAGGAGCGAAGAAAGGAAGGGCGTTGGTATCTTAGGCGACATGTTAAATAAGGGAGATGCATCCGGCTTTGAGCCGACTTCCCTATAGGCCATGTAACCTTTTGCTACTTGCTTGAAAAATCACACTTATAATCAATCAGACTAATCGAACTCGGTTTCGGGTCCTTCACCATGTTGAGTGTGAAAATCAGGGTTTGTGATTCATTTGCTTGCTTCAGGTAGGAGTAAAATCCTATCTTCACTTATACTCCCGACTCTTCCTTTTGCCATCAAGATGACTGACTGTATCCACTCACGCTTCGCAAATCTCTCCATGAACCCCTCACAAAGTTTGTCTTCATCGGCCCAAGCGCAACTTGGCCCAACCCGAGCTCATGACCCTCTTGAGTTCGGGATCCATCACCCTCAGGATGGTTACCCTCAAACCATCCCTTTTCTCTCCTCTCATCTCACCAAGGAAAACCATCACCACGATGAGAATGTCTTCATTAATACGTCCTCTAACTCAGACCAAATTCTTTAACCAGGAGAAGAGGACAAACCAGAAACCAAAATGCTGAAGAAACATCCAGATGAAGAGGAACCCAGAGTTGATCTTATGCACCAAGTCCTTGCCCGATTAGCTAGAGCCGAGCAGCTGAATGCATATCTAATGGCTAGGATGGGACAAGTGATCGAGGTGGGTGGAATTGACTGACTGATGGTAGATGCCTACAACCCAGTGGAGAATGAGATACATAGTTGGCTTGTACCTGAGGTACCCCCATAAGCATTCGAGCTGAAGCCCCATTTTCCGAGTCTGCTACCGAAGTTTAATGGGAATGCCACCAAAGAACCATATGCTTTCTTGAGAGACTTCGAGCTGGTTTGCAATAGGGTTGGACAAGATTACATCAGGCTGAAGGCTACCCCGTTTGCCTTAGGAGATAAGGTTTCTCATTGGCTGAAGAATCTCGAGGTTAGATGTACGGCCTGGATGTAATTCAAAGATTTATTTTTGAAGAAGTTCTACCCACTCAGTAGGACTAACCAGATGAGGATAAAGATCGCTAGCTTTTCTCAGGGCCCCCATGAACCATTCCATGAAGCCTGGGATAGATTCAATGATTTGACTCAGAAATGCCCCTGCCTCGGCATTACCAAGGTGATCTTAGTCCAGACCTTGTTCTATGGCATGACTCCTGAAATATAGGGGTTAGTGAGTGCAGCCTGTGGAGGTAGCTATCTGAATAACAATGAAGATGCCGTATGAAAGATTCTGGAGCTGATGGCGGAAACAGGCAGATCTCAGGCCACAAGGGCCTATCAGTTGTCTCCCTCAAGCCTATCGACTGAGACAACTAGGATGACTATAGCGGATTTGATAGATGACCTCATCCCCAGCATGGGGATAATAGTTGATAAGCTCACCATGGTAGGGCATATCCACAAGAGGGTAACTGACCTTGAGGTGTGACGATTCCGAAATTCGTTGCGTTAAAAGATGAATGAAATGTGTATTTGATCGTGCGTAAAAATAATAATTTGTCGTTTCGTTGTAGGCGGCAATCGAATCGGTCAAGAAAATAATTTCAATATTTATTCAATTTCTAATCACGTGGTTTTATGTTTATTTAACTTGGGCAAGTCTCAAGGTCGAACACAATGAGGCAAAGGAACAACCTAGAATTATGTCTATCATAATTCGTACGTGGTTTTCGAGGTGGTCTTTTTTTGTAATTTTTAATGCAATAAAGGATGCAGAATGCAAATTTGGCCTATTTTAGGGACTAAAATGTCAATTACGTTCAAACAATGTCCGAAAAATATGAAACGCGGCCATGATGTAAAATATGATAAAATGAATGCACTGTAATTTTTGGAATTTTTGTATGCAAGATGAATTTTTAAATGTAAACAGAATGAATTTCAATGTTTAATTATAATAAATATTAAACTTGATTATTTTCAAGGAACAAAATTATCTAAGATCTATCACTAGGTGATTGATCTCAGAAAAATCCTAAACCTCGAAAATACTAGTTTCAATACCTATTAAAAATCAAACACTGAAATATGCAAAATGATTTTTATAGTGCAAACTATGCATGCAAATGCAATTCTTTTTGGGCACAATGTCAAATACAATTAATTCTGCAATATGTAATTTTTCGGGAATTTTTAGAGCAACGGTTAATCAAATAAAAATTTCAGAGCATGAAATGGGCGAAATACGCAATTTTCCACAGAATAATTAATTATTAATTAAACATCGATCACAAAAATTTCTACAATGTGTTAAAATATAGAGAATTAATGAACTAGCATCATGCTATTTTTGAATAAAAAATAAAATCATGTAGAGGTCTAAACTCAATGGGGAACACATAGGTATTTCTACAATTAAATAAAATAAATAAATAAATATAAAATACAAGGGGGACCTAGATGTAATTACCAATAATTGAGGGGTCCTCCTTGCAAAATCTCTAGAGGGGCACGTGTGCAGCATGCGCCCTCTGGTCAGTGGACTGGACGACAAATAGGCGGACCTCCAGGGGGTTTAATGCAATTTACCCCACGGTCACGTGCGGAGCACGTGACCTGGGGGCTGACACAGGCTGACGTAGTTCCCCCGCCACGTACCACGCATGTGAGGCGGGGGCCTCGGGTCTGAGCCCCGGTGCTGGCGTTGGGAGGAGGAGGCGAGCCGGCTAAGGCGGAGAGGGCGGAGGCAGGCCGGCCAAGGTGGAGTGGGGCGGATGTTGGCGGAGCTGCCCGGCCAAGGCGGAGGAGGGCTGGATGGAAGGGCGCTCGATGACGAAGGTGGAGGACCCTCTCGGTGAAGTCGGTGGTTGGCGAGAGCGGGGCGTGACCGGCAAAGGCGCAACTCCTGGAGGTTGTCTTGGTGGAGTTAATGCAAAGGCGGAGGGGGTAGCTGGTGATGGCGTCGCTGGTGAAGATAGACGTGGCGATGGCATAGCGTCGTTGTCGGAGGAGAATGTCAGGCGGAGTAGATGATCGTGTTGGCTCTACGGTGTCCCGGAGCAGGAGCAGCAACAACCTGATGGTGGAGCGTCGGTCGTGGGCTTCGACGAAGGAGAAGTTCCTTGGATCTCGTCGGAGATGAGGGTCCTCCGGGATGTCACCACCGGAGGAAGGTTTGAAAATACAGAGCTCGACGTATGATGGACTCGACGGCAGTGGAGTTAGTTATATAGCAGAGGAGTGGTTCGCCGGCGAAGGAAAGAAGATCAGGGGGAAATTTTGACGGTGAAATCGAAGGAGATTTGGACGATGATTCGATTGGAGTCGAAGAGATCGAGGATGATCGGAGATTTCATGGCAGCAGCGTGAATCGCAAGATGAGCGGCGGAGAAATCGGTGAAGGGCGGCGATCGATTTGGGAAAGGGGGTGTGATGGAGACGACGCACAGATGCCGTCTGATCGAACGCGATCGGACGGTTCCTGTAGCGCCACGTGGCAGGTGCTTGAGGAAGGTGAAGCGCACGTGCTTGGCGCATGCTTGGGAGGCACGTGCCTTGCACTTGTGGCCCTTTTAATTATTATTTTTTATAAAAAATGATATAAGAATAATGCCAAAATGGTTGATACGTGGCGGCTCCAGGAGCTGCCACATGTCAGCACCACAGAAATCTGCAAATAAATACTTTGTAAAATCAATAATATATAGTAAACAGCCTCGGATCAAAACAATTTCTTCATGAAAATTGCTCATCTCGATGAGATCTACAACTTTCATGAAGAAAACAAAACAAAATCGATCAAATGCACAAAGTGATATTTTTGGGGTATCCCATGTACATAAAATACCTTGATTTTTGGGTTTTGTAATTTTTATGTCATTTTTAAACCAGATAAAAATCCGAAAAAATTTGGAAAATCAAAGATAAATATTTACACATTAATTTATTTTTTTGGATTTTATTAATTAAGAAAAAGAAGAAATAAAATAAAATAAGAAAAAGACCAATTTTGTATAATTGGTTAGTAAAGACTCGGACTCAATTTATTTCTTTGATTTCAAGCTCAGTTTGGATTTGGATTTTTGCACTTTTTAATAAAGCTTTTTATCAAAGAAGATAAATGAAAAAGAAATAAACTAAAATAGGTTAAATATGTACATAAACTAATAGGTCACAATCCCCTAAAATACAAAATGTACAAAAGAGGCCCAAAACCTAACTTTCACATATGAGCTCCGATTCACTTGAACTTGGTCTTGTTTTGAAGGTAATTGAATGTAAATTAGTTCAAAAGTGAGTAGGATCAAAACGGGCACTGGATGAGGAAGATATGAGGTTTTTATTACGGAAATCCTGAAACTAGGGTTTGGATTTTCAGTCCACTTATTTGGGTCAGTGATTTTTTTGTATTTTTCATTTATTCTTGTTAGTGATATGTACACAATGGAGGTGGTTTTGGGTTATTAGGAGTTAACATGAATGACTTAAAAATCACGGAAGTTAGGCTATTTACAGGTCAATTTTGACTGAGATCTTTGACTTCTTATTTTGTGTAGAAATTAGTGCTAAAATGCAATTCTTATGAAAACATGTATGAATGCTAATTATGTCGAATAGATGCAGAAATGCTGATGATTTTGAGGGATTTGAGCTTAATTAATGAGATTCAGAGTGATGAATCTGAGATTCATCAAGGTGCTTTCACGATTGCTGAAACAAGTGGAGGAATTAACTGAGAACGTAGCAAAGATATGACTACATGTCCCTTCTGCACCACCTGTGCCTCTACATCGAGCTCATCTTGTACAGGAGCAGGTACAGGGGCCTCAAAGTAGCTGGGTTGAGGAGCAACAGTACACTCAGCAGGAGAAGCACGCACCCCCACAGGTGGAGACAGTCTACGAGGAGCCTCTGCAGGTGTTCGAGATCAACGGGCTGTGGTACATCCATGACCACGCTGGTAGATAGTCGGAGATAGGGAACGGTCAGCCACATTGACCTTCCCTAGCATACCAGGAAACCAGCTCCGTCTCAGCACCGCACTTTGTACAATCCCGGCCAGGACAAGGGTACCAGCCTCAGCAACACCAGCAACAATGCACATCCCACTCTGGCCAGCAGGACCCTCTGCCATCTTCCCACCCTTAGCAGTATCGGCACGGTCAGCAGGGCCAGTATAGACAACCAAGTCACTCGTCCTCTAATCAGTAACAGTAAGCCCCACCCACTAGTGAATTGGAGTCCCTCACTTTGGCCATCCAGACCTTGACTAATAGGGTCCAACGAATACAAAATGATTACCTGGATATCAAAACTGATCTGAACCATGTTTCACGTACCCAAGACTAGTAGATGGCGCCAAAGACCCCAATTTATGCCCAGGTTCAGGTCAACCCAAATAGCCTGAATCAGGGTCAATACCGACGACGTGATCAGGTATACTATTTAGATTATTCTCTATCCGAACACGAGATCCTTTCATACGATAATGTAAATCATATGACCCTCGGGAGCGGAAGGACCGTAACTGTACCTGATTGGGTGCGGGCACATGAGGAAGACGTTGCCAAGTCTCTACCTGAGGATAACTTGGAGGCAGAGGAGCAGCATCACCATCACCATCACTAGCAAAATAAGAGGATTTCCAAGTCCTCAAGAAAGAAGGAGAGGAGCACCAGCAGTGAATCCGACGAAACAGATGAGGAGACCGCACCTCCATCTGACGAGGACATCCCAGAAGTCGTGGTAGATGCATCACCTATTTCGCCGCAGGAATTTCTTTTTCATCCGAGTCCATGTTAGAGTCAGAGTCCTGTACAGAACTCAGTTTCTTGTTTGAATCAAAATCTTTCAGTTTCAGAATCTGAGTTATTGTCAATAATCCCTTTCCCCCATGCCCTTAAGTGTAGAAAGAAGAAAACCAAAAAAATCCAAAAAGATGACACTGAGATGGGAGAGTTCTGCAACAAGTATATCAAGGTCACAAACCCCTTTGATAAGTATGCGAACATGACACCTACATTTCAGAAGTACCTTAAGGTGAGATGCACACCTACTAGGGTCAGCAGGAAAACCAAAAGCCGTGTTGAGAAGCACATTTTGTCAGTAGCAACTACTTGCGCCATTAAGAATGTGTTTCCAAGGAAGCAAAGGGACATGGGTGCCCATTATGTGGTGAGTCATGTCGATGACACTACGTTTGCATGCACTCTCCTAGATAATGGATCCTCAACTAATCTGATGCCCACGACCCTCTATGAGCGGCTAAATCTAGGACCTCTTAGGAAATCAAGAGACTTACTCCATTTCGCAGAAAAATCAACCAAGAGGTCCCAGGGAGAATTGAGGAACATTATCATCAAAGTCGAGGGTCAAGATTACATGGTGGACTTTACAGTCCTTGATATAGAGATCCCTCAAAATTGGAGAGATTCCCAGATTATCCAAGGAAGGCCCTTCCTTAGAACAACAAGGGATTTATTTGATTATAAGATCGGGAAAATTCATTTCCAAACTCTAGGAGGAGATGAGAAACTTGAGATGAAGAAGACAAGGTGGCAGAGGCCAGATTCCGAATCCAACACCATGTACTCTTCGTCAGAAGTAGATTGTGTTCATGTAGACACCATTGGGACATGGAGTCAGAACCTAGCTAGCACCGATGAGTCCCTCTCCTTTGGAGAAGATCTTGTGCATGAAACAGTTTGCAAGAACCTTAGGAGCGAGTACAGCGTAGAAAATGCATCCCCCTATATCTTCGATGACGTAGAGGCCCAGCTGGGCCTATCAGTCCCTCCCTCTTTAGAACAATAAAAAGATGACGAGGATGAGTCGGACGTGGCTTTCGCCGATTTCTTGGATACTTTTGACGATCCGACTCCAGAGATGAATGAGTTGGTGGCAGTTACTTCAGAGATAGATCCAACCACTACCAGCACATAGCCAGAATTGATTAAGCCAGACTTCCGTGATGATCAGACCTTACCTGAGCTCAAACCATTACCCACAACCCTTAAATACACCTTCCTTGTGGGACAAGAGAGGAAGTATCCGGTAATCATCAGTTCACATTTGACCGAGGAGCGGGAATCTCACTTGCTAGAGATCCTGGAGAAAAACCACAAGGCGATAGGCTGGAGCATCTCTGATCTCCACCGGATAAATCCCGCTCTGTGTTTGTACCATATTTACTTGGAGAATGAGGCTAAACCCTCTCGTGAATTCCAACGCAAGTTGAATCCAAATTTACGAGAGGTCGTGAAGAAGGAGATTGAGAAATGGTGTGACACGGGTTTCATTTACCCCATCTCTGATTCCAAGTGGGTGGCACCTATCCATGTTGTCTCGAAAAAGTCGGGAATTCAGACGACCACTAATGAGGATGGAGAGGAGATCGTGAAATGAGTACCCATGTCGTGGCGTGTCTGTGTGGATTACAGATGCCTGAATGCCGCAACGAAGAAGAATCATTTTCCCCTACCATTCATTGATCGGATCTTAGAAAGATTAGCAGGAAAAGAATTCTTCTGCTTTTTAGATGGGTTCTTGGGCTACAACCAAGTAGCTATTGCTCCCGAGAATCAGGAGAAAACCACTTTCACATGCCCCTTTGGTACCTATGCTTTCAGGTGCATGCCCTTTGGGTTATGCAATGCTCCCGGTACATTTCAAAGGTGCATGGTTGCAGTATTCGCCGAGATGGTCGGTGAGTTCCTGGATGTCTTCATGGATGACTTCTCGGTCTACGATGATTCCTTCGATTCCTATCTTAGATATATGGATCGGGTCCTCAAAAGATGTTGCGAGGTTAATCTGGTGCTTTCCTAGGAGAAAAATCACTTTATGGTGATAGAGGGCATTGTGTTGGGACACGTCATCCCGAAAAGAGGAATGGAGGTTGACCCTGCCAAGGAGGCCGTGATCAGACGACTCCAACCTCCAAACAACGTGAAACAATTGCGGTCATTCCTCGGGCATGTTGGAAATTACAGGAGATTTATCAAAGATTTTTCAAAGATCGCCTGACCGCTAACTGAGCTTTTAGGTAAAGACATGGAGTTTATTGTTGATCATAAATGTCTTGATTCCTTTAAGCAACTTCAAGGGATGATCGTGGACGCCCCGATCCTATAAGCCCCAGATTGGTCTCTTCCTTTTGAAATCATGACAGATGCCTTAGATTTGTTGTCGGGGTTGTGTTAGGAAAGAGGAGGGATGGTGTCCCGTTTGCCATACACTGTGCAAGCAAAGTGCTTGATACCGCTCAACGTAACTATACGGTTACCGAAAAAGGAGATTCTTGCGGTAGTGTTCGCCTTGGATAAGTTCATATCTCATCTAATTGGATCTAAGGTGATTGTATTCATGAACCAGACAGCACTACGGTATCCAATGGAAAAGAAGGGCGCGAATGCCCGTCTACTTAGGAGGATTTTACTCATCCAAGAATTTAACTTGGACATTAGAGATAAACCTGGAAAGAAGAACGTAGTGGCTGATCACCTCTCCCATCTCAAAATTCTGGATACTTCTGATGATACGCCTATTCGAGACTCCTTCCCTGACGAGTCGGTTTTTGTTATCGACTCACTCCCATGGTATGACAATATAGTGAACTATCTTATCTCCAAGAAAGTTCCCGGAGATTGGCCCAAGAGCCACATAGACCGACTTCAGTCGGATGTGAGACATTACCATTCGGAGGATCCGATCCTTTTCTTTGAAGGATCGGATTGTGTCCTTACTTTCTGCCATAGTCTGGAGGCAGGAGGACACCACTCCGGGAAGAGGATCGCATGGAAGGTACTTCAATGTGGCTTATACTGGCCGACTCTGTTTCGCGATGCGCTCACCTTTGCGATGGTGTGCCCAGTATGCCAGTGGATGGGAGGAACCGTTGGTTCCAAGGATGAGATGCCAATGCAGCCTGTCATCATTTGTGATGTCTTTGATGCATGGGGCATCAACTTCATGGGCCTATTCCCGATTAGCCATGGTTTTGAATATATCCTTCTTGCGGTAGACTATCTGCCAAGGTGGGTGGAGGCTATCCTGACCCGAGCCGCAGACAACAGGACTGTCAGTAAATTTATTAGAGATCACATCATCTCTAGGTTCGGGATCTCCGAAGTGTTGATATCCGATGGGGGTAGCCATTTCGTGAACAGAGATGAGAAGAAACTCTTAAAGGATTACGGCATCGAACACCGTGTCGCTAGTCCTTGCCACCCACAGACCAATGGCATGGCAGAGGTGTCGAATAGGGAGGTTAAGACCATATCGCAGAAGCTTCTCCGCCCAGATAGGAAGGACTGGTCTCAGATCTTAGATCAAGTCCTTTGGGCTTATAGGACAGCTTACAAGACAACTTTAGGAACATCCCCATTCAGAATGGTGTTTGGGAAGCCATGCCATTTGCCCGCAGAATTAGTGCGTAAATATGAATGGGCAATCAAGAAGGTCAACTGGAACACACACCTAGGGCAGAAACAGAGAGAGATGGATCTGAATGAACTTGTAGAGGTCAGAAATCGAGCATATGACAACAGTTTGGTGTACAAGGACAAGGTAAAGCGTTGGCACGATAGATATATCAAACGAAAGACCTTTGTTCTTGGACAGAAGGTATGGTTGTTTAATGTGAGGCTGAAGGTTTTCCAAGGTAAGCTAAAATCCAAGTGGACGGGTTCGTTCATAGTCCGTGTTGTGCATGATAGTGGATGTGTAGAGATCTCAGATCTTGCAGATGGAGCACAAACATCCCTAGTAAATGGACAACAACTGAAACAGTTTATCGAACCTAATGAACAATCAGTCCATGTTGAGGAGATTGTTTTCATGCGTGAGGAAGACTCAGTAGACACACATAAAGCCCCGCATGAGACCTTGCAACAGTGAGCTCTTGCCATCTACAGCATCGAAAAGATTCAGATCATGATCCTTGTATATACTCACCCTTCTTGTATATTCTTTCCCTCCCTCCTGCGACTCCAGTCACTTGCCCCGGCTCCATATCTTTTCATTTTATGACTATACTTAGGATGACCAGATCCTAAGTATAGGAGGGAGAGTGACCCGAGTCTACTCACCATTCATTGTACATCCTCCAGATCTCATCGGTTCTCACATCCACTCCTGTCCTATACTTAGGCTAACTTGAGCCTAAGTATAGGGGGAACCGATGCCCTCCATGTATATATACTCCTCCATTTCCCCTCTTAACCTCACCTGCCCCATTTTCGATCTTCTTCTACAGTTAGGCTGCCAGAGCCTAAGTATTGGGGGCGGGACGACTTCTATACATTTTTGTTACTTTAGCTCTCCTACGCTTAGCACGAGCTATGTCTTTTACTCACTTTTTGTTCTCTGAGGACATAGCACACACTAAGTATAGCGGGGCATGTATATATTACATATATACTTTACCCATAGCTCATACTTTTGTATATTTTCGCATATTTTTGTATATAATTACGGGGTGGGTAAAAATTTAAAAAATTGTAAAATACATGTATATTTGTAATACATTTGTATAACTTTGTGAAAAAAATCAAATTAAAATCGAAAGCTTCTTATTTACTCTTGCATATCATCGCTGCATAAAAAGAAATAAAAGAAATAGTCTTGCATTCATCTACATAGCATGTCATCTGCACCTCATCTACATATCTTTCATATGCAATGTGAAAAGTTAGTGGGTTCTGAACCAAGTTATGAATAGATTTTGAGGATGGATTTGATTTGACCTTAATCTACCTAATTTCAGAGGAACCATATAGGAACTGGAGTTAAGATTTTTCAGGTCAAGTGACTTAATTCTTTGAGTCCGCAAGTTTATGTTCACATGTCATCTTGATTAGTCTAAGTAGAATATCTCGAACACACGCATGATTCTTTTAGACAGTGACCTAACTTGGACAAGCACCATGCACATAGCTCTTCATTGATGAGGTGGTGAGGAGGTAGAATCCTTTATCTTGGAGTAGCACACGGGTGGAAACATCTATCCTCCTCTAGGGAGGGAAGTGCATCTCAACCAAGTCTGGTGGTGTTGACATCTAAGGACGGGATGCTGTGGGTTGCAATAATGCTTCAAAAGAGGGATAGTCTACTAGCTCAAGAGGAAAAACTCCTGATGTACATGTTGCACCTTGTATATAGTTCAAAAAAATGTTGCATTTTATTTTATGTCATGTAATAATCATCTGTACAGAGGTCTTCGATCGAAGACTCGCGCTTGTAAATGAACGACTTATATGTGGTTGTGTGGGGATCATCCCCACTTGAGTGTCAACTTAGGACTAGGCACGCGGCTCTTCGAGCTTCTTTCACCTTTTTATTTTACGTGCTTGCTCGTAGGTAGGACACACTTTAATAATAGACACACATAAGCATCGCTTCACTTAGCCAAATTTAAAACATGTTCTTCCCCGCTAATAGAAGCATGTTAGGTGCAGTTTTTCACCGACTTGCATACATATAATTTTGGTTTTCAACTCAGTCCGAGTTTTCACTCTTCTTGCTCAAGGCACTGCATGTTTTCTCGTGTAGCCTAGATCATAGTTTTTATCGACTGCATGTCTTTTCTCGACTCCCCCTCCTAGATTGACCATCAAGGTTAATGGAAAATGGGAATGAGCGGTAGACGATGATTGCTTGATTTATGTGTTCACTTTTAACCAGTGATAACCTTAAGCAAAATAATTGGGACTGTTAATTGTAAGTCAACCTAAAAATGGAGTAAAATCTTGTTTTGGGAGAGCAACACCCATTCTTACGTAGTTGGTTTTATTTGACATTTTTCCAGCATAAACTAGAATGTTTTTTATCACCAATAAAACCGACAAGATAACCAACCAATATTTTTTGGTTTCACGTGTGAGTTGGTGAAATCAAGAGTGTTGCATGCTTGTTTGAGCCTTGGTTACTTCGACACCCTCCCCAAGACCCTAGGTACTCCATCCGTCTCAGAAGATTCATCTACTCATTTGTATATTCATCCGACTTCTTTGTTCACCTCAGGTCCCTCTCAACATCAATTATCCATCTTTATACTTAGGCTACTCTCAGCCTAAGTATGGGGGGACCTGAGTCCCCATGATTTTTCTACTAATCTTTCCTTGCCTCGATACGTAGGTTATTTCTAACCTTAGTATAGGGGGAGCCCACCTTAGTTCTAGTATATTTTTCTATATTTAAATGGACATATGGCCTTGTATCATCTAGTGCTGTGAGGACACAACAAAGTTTAAGTATAGGGGGTATACCATACATACAATATTTATAGTTTAGCTATTTTTTGAAAAAAAAAATAAAAAAATTAAAACATTTTGGCTAAGGTATAATTTCTTGAATTAAGTGGACAAAATTAATTTCAAGGCTTTTCTATATTATGTTACACTGCTTTTCAAGAAAAATATTTTCGAAAATGATTTGAAAAATGAGTTTCTCTTATTTTGAACAAATCATTTGAAAATGTTTTGAAAATCTTTATTTGCGTGACATGGTGTTGGAAATTCTTTTTCTTTTTAAAGGAAAGTTGAGTCTAACCTATGTTCTAACCTTTAATCAAAAATCCATAAAAATGAAAAATTCAAATCCTTGAAGAGTCAATAGTGACTACTAAACCCAAATAAGTATTCGCGTTCAGTGAGGGTTCGCCCTTAGAAGAGTAGGTGGTTTAGAGGACATCGCGCAAGGCTCCGTCCTCAATCATCGGGCTTCGGCCTGTACTTACACCTATACTGGCTGAATGAAGATGCATCTACTCATTTGAGCTTAGACAGTCATTTTGTCTTTTAAAGTCTTCATAAAAAACGTTTTGAATGAAGGAGTTGAATTAAATCCCCTACATTTTCACTTCCACCTAGGATCAGAAATGTTCAAGGAAACTTGGTTTATCAGGTCTTGAGATTTTAGGTTAATCAGTCTTAGCCATCAGGGTCTTAGACTTAATCATCTACATTTCCCTAGGTTCTTAGATTTGCGTGCTATATTGAATGCTTAGTCTCCGACCTTAAGAATATGATCAGCACATCACATGCACGAATGCGGTTTCGATGAGATGAGTTGGAATTTCACTTGAGGATCTGGCATGAGAGATTCCAGTCTGGATTTGATCTCATGATGCTCGAGGATGGGATAAATCTTTGAAGGCTTCCTGAAACCTGAGTGTCAGCAATTTTAGCCAGTATGAGAAATCGGTTCTTATACTAATCTCTTGACATTGACCTAAGTGCCAGGATGTGAAATAAATAAAAATGTTGATCAGTGTGCGCCAACTCTTGGTAAAAGCAGTGGAGCTAGCCAAAAATATTACAAAGCAATGAAATGTCAAAGAAAAGCTCTTACTCCACAAAGTCAATCATCAAAGAGCTTCCACCAAAGGAAAGCACTCCCAACCATTTTCAAAGTGTCCACTTGGACCACCGCTCTTAGGGCTAGGAGTCGGGTTTGCACCAAAAGAGGTCTCTCCATCGTAAATGCTACAAGTCTGGGTGTGGAAGGTACAATAGGTACTCAAAAAAGAAACACCCCGGTGTATTCCCAGGTAAACAAGTGCAGACGGCTCCAAATTCTCTTGACGGACGCACTGATCAACATAAAAAAATGCATTGAGTAGTAAGGCACTCGAGAGGATCCTTGTTCCAATGAGAGGGAGAGAAGAAATGACACAATCCCAAACCCTCCATCGGACTGGCCTGCCATCTACACTTCTACTTCTGAGAACTAATTCCCTAGTGTTGAGGATTGGGTCCTTAGGAGAATATCTTGGACCAGGATATTGGGTGACGTTTTGACTCTACTCTCGTGAACGCAGTCAACACTAAATGTCATACCCTTAGTTTATATATATATCAGAGAGAAAACTAGAGGAATTGGATGATTAAGGCTTGGTTGAGCTCTAAGATTTTGGATCTCTAAAATTGAGAGGACTCGAATAGATCAGATCTTGTATGCACATGCACAAGGGGGTTAATCCAGCTCATTCATTTTATTTGATGCTCGGGGACGAGCATAGTTTAAGTATAGGGGGTGGATGAAACCATGTTTCATGCTCTTAATTCACTGAAATTAACCCCCTAGCTTGGACTAAGTGTCAATAAAAACCAGACAAATCTCTTTAATTTTCAGAGTCATTGAATAAACTAAAAATACAAAAAATGGCAAAATTAAAAATCGTAGTGCTTTTAACCTTAAAAACGCTCTCAAAAATATTTCTTCCTTTGTTTGATCTCATCTCCATTTTTAATCAATATGAAACTTGTAGATCTCATCGAGATCTACAACTTTTATGTTTGGAATTTTTCCAAATTCGGCCATTTTCCCCTTCTTTCTTAATTTCTTTGTCACAATAATCTGATTGGGCCACGTGACGCCTTCTAGTTGCGCCACGCGACCCGTCTCCGCGCATGCCACGTGCCCTCCTCCCTCGACCATCCAATTGCTCTCCTTCTCTCTAGATCACCTCCGTCTGTTCCCACCTTTATCTCAACCCTCCAATCAAACTCCAGATCTCATCAACACCATTGGCTTCCGCCTTCACCTCAGCGCGCCACGTGTCCAAATCTTAGCCACCCTATCTGTCCCCAGTACCTTCATCCCCACCGCAAACTCCTGCGTTACCCTCAACCCTTCGATCGTGCCACCAATTCCATCTCAACCGTCGGCTGGTGCCTTAATCTCATCGCGCCACATGGTGCTTTCCACGACCACCAGATTATACCGCTTGGGATTTAATCCTAGCTGCTACTTCGTGCCCATCTCGTGACCATTGGATCGTGAGATCCAACGGTCGAGACTCCATCTTCAACCTCCGAGAATGCCTCGACCACATCGCTCCACCTCACCTACTCGACGCCCCCTTTCTATTTTCTCCGCTTCGTCAGCCACCATCTCCACTACTCGATGAGCCCATGACATAGCCACATCATCCCTCCTCCTCGCATTTACTCGGTCACCCCACGACAGCCTCTCCCTCGCTCCATAGACCCCTAAACCTCAACCACCATCAACGGAGTCACCACCTTGTTCCTATAAATACAGCACCTCCGGCCACCTTCAATCCGATCCGCCCTTGCACGAGAGACCCTAGAGCTCTTCTCCTCCTATCTGTGACAGAGATAAGGCTTGAAATCGAGCGACGACGGTGGTATCCTCTCCGGTGAGATCCACGGTGACCTTCACCGTGCAGCAACTCCTCCATCGAGTTGTGCAAGCTCGGGCTCCTACCGACCCTCGATCGATGACCAGAGGCTCCACTTCGAGCCTCCATTACCAGGTAGCATCCTTCATCTTCTTCTCTGATCTTCTTCTTCTCCCCCTTTGACTTTCTCCTAATTTATTAGGCTTCTTCGCTCGACATCACCTCCCACTGACCATCACCTAAGCTCCACCTTGGAGCTACCATCTTCGCACACCCCTTGGCTTTTCCCCTCGACCGTTTTATACCACCGAACCACCCTCGACCACTACTCCGCTGATCGCGGTGGAGAAGCACGATGACCACTCGACCACTTCACTCCGTAAGGCCTCGTATCCCTCACTGCACCCACGTGAGCACAAGCACCATTTTCTTTGGCTTCACTAATGTTGTAGGAGCCTCTTTCGTCATTTATCGAAACCTCGTCGGAGCTTCTTCGAGTTCCTTCATCTCCGGCCTACGAACCATGCCCGCCTCTTCCAGGACGTCTGGCCGCTCTGCGAAGCTTCCACGATTATGCCTAGTCACTGAGGAGCCTCCAAGAATCTTCTCCGAGCATGGTAGAGGGCAACTGAGGTAGTCACCCTTCGTCGAAGCCCAACCACACCCGTCGCAGGAGGCGGCGGTAAGGAGGAGCACGAAGCACAGTTGTTGTCCGATCGTCTTGATCGGACGATCCCCAATATTCCACGTAGCATTCTCTGGGAGCTCCAAATACCGTTGGATCTCCTAAGGATCTAACATCCCAAGGCGTGCCATGTCTCCTCCTTTAGCAACTGTTTGATCTTTGCGATCGAAAGGTTCATATTGCGCCACGTCGCTTCCTCCAAGCCTCTTACCCGACCTTTAGGCTCGGAGCAACTGACCCTCACCCGAAGCAAATCCGAGCATGCAGAAGACCCGAGCCTCATCCGAGCCTCCGACACTTCCCGAGAATAAATCCCACGTGGTCCTCACGTGCGGTCTGGGTATTTTACACTAAGGCCCCTACAAGTTTCAAAATTGCATTTCAGTCCCCTACCAGGTTACATCACGTGAGGTGTACGTGTTCAGTGGATAAAGTGCATGCATATCCTCTACATTATAGGTAATTGCATTTTAGTCCTTGTACGCAGGTTTATGCGCTAATCATCTTATTCCTGTTTGTATTTTGGTCCCTGTGTTTGCACGTTTATTTAGGCATTCGTTTAGCATCAATTTTTAATTCCAAGAATTGCATGTTGTAGAGAAACTTGTGCTTTATCATTGTGGACACTTGTCACATTTTTGTGAACTTCGAGGACTTTAATATAGTTATATTTGTGGAAATTTACATATTTTTGCCACTGTATGCCTTTAATTCTATTTTAAATTATTTGTTACTCCAAAATTCACAAAAAAAATAATAAATAGGTCTAGTTTAGTAGCTCTACTTTGTTCCCAAAAAACACATCATTTGCACGCATAACGAGGCCTTAATAAATTAATTGGTGTTTTACTTAATTTATTTTTAGTAGGTCCAAAATTCATCATTTTTGAGGTCTATAAATTTTCCTGGATTCATCTCATATAGTACCTAGGTTTATTTTTTTATCTGAAAATGATCAAATTTGGTATTTATTAAAACAAATTTTGCAAAATTCACCCTGCATTCATTTTTAATTCATATTTAATTCATGTAGAGTCGAGAAATTCCAAAAATATTACAATAGCCTAATTTCATTGCATTTCATATACTGGCCAAGTTTCATCATTTTTGGACTTAATTTGACCTTACTTCAAACTTTAACCTTTGAATTTGGCTTGAATTGCATTGCATTTTCTTAATTGCATAAAAAAATACAAAAAAAAATATTCTCCTGAAAACCTGACATCGAAATTGACTTCGATTTAATCTAAGGAAAAAGCTGCCTCCCTGAGTTCGACCTTGAACTTGCCCAAGTAAAATAAAAAAATTTATCGCTTGTGTTTAATTCGATATTAATCTAGGTGGTTTTGATTAGTCCAATTTTACCCAACTCCAACAAATGCACATCATTACAATTTAATCATTAGTTTGGTTGAATTAGGTAGGGTAACTCGAGGTTCTTCAAATGGAATTTACTTCATCATTGGATTTTGATCTCACCCCGTAATTATATAAAAAAATATGTGAAAATACGCAAAAGTACGAGCTATGGGTAAAGTACATATGAAATATATACACGCCCCTCTATACTTAGCCTGTGCTATGTCCTCAGAGTATAAAAAGTGAGGAAAAAGACATAACTCGTGCTAAGCGTAGGAGAGCCCAAATAACAAAAATGTATAGAAGTCGTCCCACCCCCCTATACTTAGGCTCTAGCAGCCTAAGTTTAGACGAAGAACAAAAATGGGGCGGACGAGGTCAAGAGGGGAAATGGACGAGTATATACACATGGCGGGCATCGGTTCCCCCTATACTTAGGCTCGGGTTAGCCTAAGTATAGGATAGGAGTGGATGTGAGAACCGATGAGATTTAGAGGATGTACAACGAATGGTGAATAGACTCGGGTCACTCTCCCCCCTATACTTAGGATCTGGTCATCCTAAGTATAGTCATAAAATGAAAAGATATGGAGATGGGGCAAGTGACTGGAGTCGCGAGAGGGAGGGAAAGAATATACAAGAAGGGTGAGTATATACAAGGATCATGACCTGAATCTTTTCGATGCTGTTGATGGAGAGAGCTCACTGTTGCAAGGTCTCATATGCGGCTTTATGTGTGTCTACTGAGTCTTCCTCGCGCGTGAAAATAATCTCCTCA